>CM035805.1:5340197-5357697 GCA_020466265.1 Siphamia tubifer
CAACACTACGTCTGTACGATGCTAGAAATAAACTAGAGTTCCATACGTTTCCTGAAGGAAATGTAACCTGTGTGCTTGTCTCTTCTTGGATCACTGGAGTTGTGGCTGGTGAAAGGAAGAAATATCTGCTGTTCACTTCATATGTGAATCTGTCAGTCAGTTCTATTAAGGCTCCTCCCATTTTCTGTGAGTAAGGGACTTTCCCTGTTGCCTTGGAAACCGGCCTGAAGTTACACACGCAGACACAGAGAGCTAACTTAAGAGTAAAGCTTGGTTGAATGTTAAACCATGCCTCTGATTTTTTGATCATGAGTGACAGGAGGTTCTGAGGAACAAGTAGATATATTTATTTTTCCTGTACTGTGAAAAATAAGTGAGATACAGCAGTTTTAAAACCACTAAACTCACCAAAATGAAGCAGATCTGTTAGTCTGTCAGTCATGTTAAAGCCCCGCCCACAGTGTTTGTCAATCATGTTAAAGCTCCGCCCACAGTCTTAATTGTCTGCAGGTGTTTCATAGTGCCAGGAGCACTGTTGCCATGGTGATGAGCAGTGGCGGGAACTTCAAAGGGCAGACTCATAGACAGCTCCACACTCTGTTACATGGAAAAAATAGGTGTGAACATACTGCCGAACTACTGCCATTTTTGGTAAAAGTGTAAATAATTGGTGAAAACAAAGTTGATGATGAGTGACAGGAGGGTGTGAGGAACAAGTACATGTACTTTTTATGTGTGTACTGTGAAAAATAAGTGAGTTAGAACAATTTCAAAAACACTGAATTCAACATGAGACAGAAATGATTTTTCCAATAGAAGTCTATTGACAGAAATCCCTGACATCATCCCAAACAGGTTCCTGTCATTTCACTTTAAAAAGAGCTAGATCTTCAAACCCTGGTTTGTTTGAATTCTCACAACCATGGCAACATTTGTGGAAAAGATTGTTTGTCTACTATTTATGGTTTTGCCGTGAGGACGAGTTATTGAGACATTTTTCAGCTTAATTTTTTCTTCTCTCGTGCTCTAGCGATGACATCACCCACTGATAAAAAGTCAGATTTTGGTCTTTTCAGGGTGGATTTACTGAGTTCTCTATCGACAACCGTAAATCACACCCTCATGACAATCACATCCTAAAGAGACGACAAAAATCCCTGCATTTTAAAGTTTAACTGAAGTCTGTGCGACAAAGTATGGAGAAGCAGTAGCGTTGGCAAAAAATGCTAATTTTTTTTGTCGGCCCCATTAAGAATGAATGGAGTTTTATTTGCGATAATAATGTGAAATCTGTATGACATGTTGGAATTAAAAAATCACATGTATAATCTGTGGGCCAATCTGAAAATTTTTTCCTATTTACTGCAAAACGCTACGATGTATTGTTTGAGTTATAGCCCAATTCATTTTGGATGGACATTTTTGACTGTTTTTTTACATTTTATACGAAATCCGTGAATCACAATGTTACTTTTGAGACCAGTCCGCACATTTTAGTGTCAAAATTTTTGTTTTATTTACAGTGGTATGGGCCATGTTTTTTCCCCAAAGTGTTTTGCATAATAAAACATAATACATATGATGAACAATACTCATGTGTCTCGCATTACATGCACAAGGAATGACATTTATTCCCTGTTAAAATTAAATGAATAAAATAATAATAAATAAATGAAAAAATAATAAAATAAATAAACTTTTTCTTTTTAAATACATAATAAATACATTTTAAAAAGTAACCACATCTTCAAATCGTTGAAAAATACATATTTGTCTTTGCACCTGTTTCTGCCATGTTCTTTGGGGACTTCTGGAAAAAAGTAATTCCCCAGAAAGTCCCCAGAAAGATAGGAACGCACACACACACACACACACACACACACACACACACACACATACACACACACACTACACTTACATATACACAGATACATGCACTACATTCTTTTGGTCCCAAAGGTTTTCAGCTCTTTTCATTTGTTTTTTTGTTGCTGTTTTCCAGGATCAGCGTGTGTGTGTGTGTGTGTTTGTGTGTGTGTGTGTGTTTGTGTGTGTGTGTGTGTGTGTGTGTGTGTGTGTGTGTGTGTGTGTGTGTGTGTGGTGTTTGTGTGTATGTGTGTGTGTGTGTGTATATACATATATATATATTTAGTGGTGGTTCACTAACCTAAAAAGGAAAAACAACAACATCTTCCCTCAGTTTTTTCCTCTCACTTTTTCTCTGCCACAAAATTACAACGTCTGAACACTGGAAATAAACACCAGGGACTTTTTACTGTCGCTGAGTTTTTACTGTCGCCGAGTTTTTACTGTCGCTGAGTTTTTACTGTCGCTGAGTTTTTACTGTCGCTGAGTTTTTACTGTCGCCGAGTTTTTACTGTCGCTGAGTTTTTACTGTCGCTGAGTTTTTACTGTCGCTGAGTTTTTACTGTCGCTGAGTTTTTACTGTCGCTGAGTTTTTACTGTCGCCGAGTTTTTACTGTCGCTGAGTTTTTACTGTCGCTGAGTTTTTACTGTCGCTGAGTTTTTAATGTCGCTGAGTTTTTACTGTCGCCGAGTTTTTACTGTCGCTGAGTTTTTACTGTCGCTGAGTTTTTACTGAGTTTTTACTGTCGCTGAGTTTTTACTGTCGCTGAGTTATTACTGTCGCCGAGTTTTTACTGTCGCTGAGTTTTTACTGTCGCTGAGTTTTTACTGAGTTTTTACTGTCGCTGAGTTTTTACTGTCGCCGAGTTTTTACTGTCGCTGAGTTTTTACTGTCGCTGAGTTTTTACTGTCGCTGAGTTTTTACTGTCGCCGAGTTTTTACTGTCGCTGAGTTTTTACTGTCGCTGAGTTTTTACTGTCGCTGAGTTTTTACTGTCGCTGAGTTTTTACTGTCGCTGAGTTTTTACTGTCGCCGAGTTTTTACTGTCGCTGAGTTTTTACTGTCGCTGAGTTTTTACTGTCGCTGAGTTTTTAATGTCGCTGAGTTTTTACTGTCGCCGAGTTTTTACTGTCGCTGAGTTTTTACTGTCGCTGAGTTTTTACTGAGTTTTTACTGTCGCTGAGTTTTTACTGTCGCCGAGTTTTTACTGTCGCCGAGTTTTTACTGTCGCTGAGTTTTTACTGTCGCTGAGTTTTTACTGAGTTTTTACTGTCGCTGAGTTTTTACTGTCGCTGAGTTATTACTGTCGCCAAGTTTTTACTGTCGCTGAGTTTACGGTCGCTGAGTTTACGGTCGCTGAGTTTTTACTGTCGCTGAGTTTTCAATGTTGCTGTGTTTTTACTGTCGCTGAGTTTTTTCTGTTGCTGCCGTTTTACTCTCGCTGTGACGATGCAGCTTTTGGATTTGGATTTGGATTTGGTCCAGAACTGTTGTGTGTCTTTACTAAAACACATGACAACTGTGGTACTGTTACACTGACTGTAACAGTCTGTTACAGTCAGTGTAGAGAAGTACAGTTTGACTGGGTGGCTTCAGTTGGTAGAGTGGGTCGCCCAATGACCGAGAGGTTGGTGGTTCGCATCCCGGCTCTGGCTGTCCACATGTCGAAGTGTCCTTGGGCAAGACACTGAACCCTGACTTAGGCCCCCAGTAGGACTGACCTTAGACCTTAGAAACCTACTGGTGTATGAGCACCATGAAGGTGGAAAAGCGCTCATTATCATTCTTCATTATTATACAAGTTTTGTTCTTCTTAGAATAAATGTTTTACATATATATATATATATATATATATATATATATGTATATATATTACTTTTTTAAATATAAAAATGTAACAAATAATGGGTAATTGTTGGTTAATTTTCCTGATGATAGATTCAGAACATTTTGCCATAACCTGTTACACCTCCATATGTTAACCCTTGTGCGGTCCTTCGTAAAAGGCACACTGGCTGTGTCCTACAATCGGGTCTTAAAAACCCAGATTCCAAAGTTCAGTTCCATAGACTCATCACCCCACCCCCCAAGGATATATTACTGTTTTCAGTAGTAAGCAATGGCATCCTACAGTACGTATAAAAAGGTAAATGACTGTGACACCCCTGACAATGTTCACCCCAACGCTCACAAACGCAGCGAAAGGCTTACTGTTTTTGTTTTCCGCCGTAGTGGTCTTATTTTTTATACTCACAGGTTAAAATGGTTTTAAGAAACATTAGATTTGTTTGTCAGAAATGTGCAGAGACCCTGTTGTTTGTTCCCTCCACAGTAAACGTCTGAATTTTGGTTTATATTTGTATTGTTTTTAACGAGGCCTCTGGGGGGGCGGGGTTTACCGTCAGCCTGTGATGTCACTTCCTGTAAAGGGTTAAGGTTAAGAAGGTGTAGTGATGACAGAAAAGGCCATTGCACAGCAGTTGTAGTGTACTTAGTTGTACTTAGTTGTACTTAGTCAGTTGTGTTGGTATGAAGTGTCATTCAAGTCATTTTTTTTATGTGACGACGCTGCAGTTTTTTCACTTTAACAGGAAAGAATCTGAAAAAAACAACATGTGACTCAAGTCTGATTCATATGAAACAACAGATGAAACTTGTAACTCAGCAAATTTACTGCTGTTTATTAAACCGTATTCATTCAACACTCACATTTTATTTAACATTTTATATTTGGGCTGTTACAGTTAATACATTAACACATTAATCTCTACCAACATTGGTTGGTAGAGATTAATGTAATCACTGTGTGTGTGTGTGTGTGTGTGTGCCCGCAGAGACATATGGGCATACACATATAGCAAATGAGCATCAGATGCAATGATCCATTTGAGTAAAGGTCAAAGGTCAAGGTCACAATTAACTAAAAGGTCAAAATCACATTAGCAGTTATAACTTAAGAACAGAGGGTCACAAAACTTTCAAATTAGTACCAAACAATGTGGAATGAAGATTTATACAATTCTCAGACTTGGTCTTATCACCTACGACCAGATCTCTGGAGGTCAAAGGTGACAAGGTCACAAAATTAACATGTGTAACACTGTCTGTGTGTCAAACATAGACATATCACGCTATATCTTAATCAATACTGGATATATTATCATAATATTACTCACACTGACGTTTATATAGATATAACGAAATTATCAATATTGCAAAGGGTCAAAGGTCAAGATTACATTTAGCAGAAAGGTCAAAATCACATTATTGGGTCTAATTCAAGAACCAGTTGTCATGGAAACCTGATATTAGCACAAAATAGGAGTGAGATTAAGTATTCTCTGAATACATGTTGCATATGTTTTAGATATTTTAATAGATAATAATAATAATAATAATAATAATAATAATAATAATAATAATAATAATAATAATAATAATAATAATAATAATACTTTATATTAATAAAAACTAATTCAAATTAACTGAATTAGAGAAAAAAAATATCCAAATTAAATAAAAGTCTGTTGAATAAACTAAGGGTTGACATTGGCCGGAGCGATATATCTGGCCAATTTTTTTTAGCTTTTTAAGTGTATCGTATCGGTCGATTCTCAGGTTTGTGTCACCCCTCCTCCACTGATAAAGTAAACAGCACTTGAAGCTACAGCTAGGTTAAGTTTGAAACTTTCACAGCCTGTAACGAGTTTAAAATGTAGTTTGAAACCACCCAAGTTAAATTATTAATTAATTAATTATTAGAATAAACATGTTCATATCATATATATTTAAATTTTAATATGTTTTAGATATTCTATCAAATTTGTGGGTGTTTTTTTTCTTTAGATTTTAGTCGAGTTTAGAATATTTTTGTATATTTGTACAATTTATTTTTTGGTGACTTTTAGTGGATTTTAGCACTATTTTTTTAATTTTTAAAATTATTTATTGCTAATGTATTATTATAGTTTTTGGATTTTATTCATATTTAAATGAAACACAACATCTCCGTATCTCCGTCTAAAACATTCAGTAAATAAACAAACCAAACAGTTGGAGGCTATAATATTATAATATTGCAAAGTATGATCCTCATTAGACATAACGAAGTAAAGAAAAAGTAGACTGACGAGTGGAATTTGTCTAAAAAGACAGATTTGTGTTGAGTTCCATAACAACATGTCGCTCCTCATGATCTAACTTTAATCTGATTAACCCTGACATTATGTTAAAGGTCAATTTAACCCATTTCACTTTTTGTGTCGAACAAAAACACTGCTTAGACTTTCTGTTTCTTCATGAAATGTCCTGACTTTTCCTTCATCTGAACTCATGACGAATTATTTAATGAGTAAAATCTGAATCAGTTCCTTCAGTGACAGAATCAAACAGAGGTCATAGGTCACCCCTTCCTGTATCTGTCACAATACACAACACAAACTGCTTCTAATAAACTCTGCAAATGATTTATAATCATTTTATTTTATCTAAATTAATGTGAATTAAACCATCATGATTAATCTGATTAGAATTTTTTATACAATAAAATGGAACAGTTGTTCAGTTGAAAGTGTGTTAAATACACGTTAATTGGATCTATATTCATAATTGTATATTCTGTCTGTCTGTCTGTCTGTCTTTCAGCAAGATAACTCAAATAATTATGGATTGATTTTAATGAAACTTTCAGAGATGATTGATAATGTGTAAAGGAAGAAACCATTGCATTTTGAGCTACAAAGGTCAAGGTGACAGTGAAGGTCAACAGTTCAAACACATCAGTGGTGATATCTCAGCATCCAGACCAGAAAGTATCAGGTGTATTTTTTTTATTCCCTTCGTCTGACCTTCTGACCTCAGATGAGATAACACCCATAGGCTCCATGACGTCACGTAAAGACGTCACATGACGTCACGTACAGACGTCACATGACGTCGCACCATTACCTTAAAGCAGGTTATTGACATATTTAGTTAAATCAGACAATATCTTGTGCTTCATATTTAACATTAGATCTAACATGTGACATTTGGTCGTTGTGCGACGTCACATAACGTCAGAGTGACGTCATACGTGGTCGAATATTGAAATGGACATATGTGAAAAACAGGAGCCAGGATTTCTGGGAATGTTTTTAAACCCTCTAAGGGATTGTTAATGAGCCATAAAATAAATGGTTAGTTTACAAATAAGTTCTGAACATCCAGATCCAAACCTTGGCAGATTTAATGTGTTAGCGTTAGCGTTAGCACAGACTGGTGCTGCTTCACTGAGGTCTGAGGGATCTAGTTGTTCAGTGTGATGTTTATTTAAGCTTATTTTTGTTCCCTTTTCTTGCCTATTTTGTCCTTTTTGTCATTAATTCAGTGTCATCTTGTCAATTTTTCAGAGATTTTATAGCAGATATTTTTGCTTTTACTCATTTTGGTTTTTATGTTTGACCATTTTTTCTTTAGTTTGTTCATTTTGTAACTCATTCTCTCTCTCTCTCTCTCTCTCTCTCTCTCTCTCACTCTCTCTCTCTCTCTCTCTCTCTCTCTCTCTCTCTCTCTCTCTCTCTCTCTCTCTCTCTCTCTCTCTCTCTATATATATATATATATATATATATATATATATATATATATAGATCTATATTCAACCGTTTCAACATCTTGAAACTAAACAACGGTTCCATTTAATCTAATTTTAATTTTAATCAGGTTAATGTGTGTTAATGTCTACATTTTCACAGCTCTAGTTTACAGGGGACATCATTTGCATATGTTTTCATACTTCACACACATTTCTATTTTACTAGTTTATATTTTAACCCTGGTGGGGATCTGAGCTTTGGTCCCCATGGTATCAGAGGTGATGAATGTCCCCATAAAGACAGTTATAGAAGCACACACACACACACACACACACACAGTGCATATTTGTGTCAGGTGTGTTTTTCCAGAACAGAAGAATCTGGGCTTTCGTCCAAACTGACGATCAACTGTTCAGGACAAGAAGCAACACGTCCACTGCATCTGTACGACTGATCCTCCCCTTCTGTGTGTGTGTGTATATATATGTGTGTGTGTGTGTGTGTGTATGTGTGTGTGTGTGTGTGTGTGTGTGTGTGTGTGTGTGTGTGTGTGTGATGCACAGGGCGATGTATAAACGACCCGCAACCAACCGCTTTTTTTAACTAACCTGCAACTCAGACCGCTAGAAATATATTTGAAAAGGACAGACCCGACCCACTTCTGGACCCGCATTTTTAAAAAGTAGTTACTGGTCTTTATGAACATCACATGACCTTTGACCTTACTCACATACCTGCATTTATTTCTGTGTCATTGTTTGTAAGTTAATATGTTTATAAATATGTTTGTTCTGCTTCATCATTCAAAAGTTATCAACGCTAACGCAGCATCTAAACCTGTAACACCCAAAGACACATTTGAACCTGGTTTCCATGGAAACAAAAACACTGGGAGCCACTCAGCATCTTTAAAAATCTCAGCCCATGTGTCCCAAACATTAGTGTTTTTGTTTGGATGTTTCCGGAGCTTCCACTCTCCTAACTTTATTTCCTCTCTCGCTCCTTCCATACTGTTGATACTGACCACGATGGACGACACCTTCACACAAGTTCAGTTAATAAAGTTTATTTACAGGTTATTTTAATATTTATCTCAAATGACAAACAACCCGACCGAATACAACCACAATATATTGAGTAAAGTTCAGAAAATATTGATTGAAGTTAATAAAAATAAAATAATAATAATAATTGCAGGAGCTGCCATTTAACTATTTACTATTTATATATTATAATTAACATGAAGCTTCTGTTTCAAACCAGTTCCATTAGTGTTGTTTGGATAAATGAGTGTAGAGGTGTGGGAGTGGGAGTGGGTGTGGGTGCAGTGGTTGTGGGTGCGGGTGCAGTGGGTGTGGGTGTGGGTGCAGTGGAAGTGGGTGCAGTAGGTGCAGGTGCAATGAGTGCGGGTGCAGTGGGTGTGGGTGTGGGTGTGGGTGCAGTGGAAGTGGGTGCAGTAGGTGCAGGTGCAATGAGTGTGGGTGCGGGTGCCGGTGCAGTGGTTGTGGGTGCAGTGGCTGTGGGTGCAGTGGTTGTGGGTGCAGTGGCTGTGGGTGCAGTGGCTGTGGGTGTAGGTGCAGGTGCAGTAGGTGTGGGTGCAGGTGCAGTGGTGGTGGGTGCAGGTGCAGTGGCTGTGGGTGCAGGTGCAGTGGATGTGGGTGCAGTGGGTGCAGTAGGTGTGGGTGCAGGTGCAGTGGATGTGGGTGCAGGTGCAGTGGTTGTGGGTGCAGTGGGTGCAGTAGGTGTGGGTGCAGGTGCAGTGGATGTGGGTGCAGTGGCTGTGGGTGCAGTGGGTGCAGTAGGTGTGGGTGCAGGTGCAGTAGGTGTGGATGTGGGTGCAGTGGGTGCAGTAGGTGTGGGTGCAGGTGCAGTGGCTGTGGGTGCAGTGGCTGTGGGTGCAGTGGGTGCAGTAGGTGTGGGTGCAGGTGCAGTAGGTGCGGATGTGGGTGTAGTAGGTGCAGTAGGTGTGGGTGCAGGTGCAGTGGATGTGGGTGCAGTGGGTGCAGTAGGTGTGGGTGCAGGTGCAGTGGATGTGGGTGCAGTGGCTGTGGGTGCAGTGGGTGCAGTAGGTGTGGGTGCAGGTGCAGTAGGTGTGGATGTGGGTGCAGTGGGTGCAGTAGGTGTGGGTGCAGGTGCAGTGGCTGTGGGTGCAGTGGCTGTGGGTGCAGTGGGTGCAGTAGGTGTGGGTGCAGGTGCAGTAGGTGTGGATGTGGGTGTAGTAGGTGCAGTAGGTGTGGGTGCAGGTGCAGTGGATGTGGGTGCAGTGGGTGCAGTAGGTGTGGGTGCAGGTGCAGTAGGTGTGGGTGCAGTGGGTGCAGTAGGTGTGGGTGCAGTGGGTGCAGTAGGTGTGGGTGCAGTGGGTGCAGTAGGTGTGGGTGCAGGTGCAGTAGGTGTGGGTGCAGTGGGTGCAGTAGGTGTGGGTGCAGTGGGTGCAGTAGGTGTGGGTGCAGGTGCAGTAGGTGTGGGTGCAGTGGGTGCAGTAGGTGTGGGTGCAGTGGGTGCAGTAGGTGTGGGTGCAGGTGCAGTGGATGTGGGTGCAGGTGTTCAGTTGTGCAGATCATCTTTCATCATTATTGATTCTTTGAAGTTAAAGTGTTTGTTGAAAAGTTTCTGAACTGATGTGAGAACGATGACAAACTAAATTATTTAGTTTTCAGGTGTGAATGTTTGACTCACAGGTGGTCAAAGTACTCACAGTCTGTACTGCAGTACAAGTACTCATGCTGGTGTAGAAAAAAGTATTAGAAGTACTGATTCAACTGCTTTACTGAAGTAAAAGTAAAAAAGTACAACTTCTGAATTTAAAAACTTAATAATATTGTAATGGATGAAATAATATTTATTAAAACAGGAGAAAGTCAAAAAAGTTTCCAAAATTAAAAGTGACTTAGTGTGTAGAAAAAGTGTTTGATCTTTTTTGATCAAAAAAGTGAGAAATATGAGATAAAAAAATACATCATTATAAAGTAGAAAATCAAAATTGTGAAATAAAAAATCTGTTTATTTTAAAAAGTAATGAGTCTGTTCTAAGAATATGAAGAGTATGAAGTACATATATTTATATAAATGTAAAGAGTATAAAGTACATATATTTATATAAATGTAAAGAGTATAAAGTACATATATTTATATAAATGTAAAGAGTATAAAGTACATATATTTATATAAATGTAAAGAGTATAAAGTACATATATTTATATAAATGTAAAGAGTATAAAGTACAAATATTTATATAAATGTAAAGAGTATAAAGTACAAATATTTATATAAATGTAAAGAGTATAAAGTACAAATATTTATATAAATGTAAAGAGTATAAAGTACATATATTTATATAAATGTAAAGAGTATAAACTAAAATAAAATAAATACTCCAGTAATAAATAAATACTTTTTTAATAAATACTCCAGTAATGTACAGATGCCTAAAAGGAAATCTACTTAAGTACATTAATGAAGTACTTTTACTCAGTTACTTCCACCTCTGCAGTATATTCTTATCTGACCTGAAGATGTGTTCAAAATACTTCAGTGTGTGATTTTATATGTTGTGTTTTTGGTTTTAGTGTGTGTGTGTGTGTGTGTGTGTGTGTGTGTGTGTGTGTGTGTGTGTGTGTGTGTGATCTCTCCACTGCTTCTGTGTTTGTTACAAGGCTGTGGTTTACAGAGAGAGATGAAAAGCAACACACACACACACACACACACACACACACAAACACACACACTCTGAAGATCCATTAGCTCCTCAAAGCAGCTGCTGCTTCAGATGGATGTGTGTGTTTGATGTCCATTCAGAGAGAGAGAAGAGAAGGGGAGAGAGAGAGAGAATGGAGAGAGAGTAAGAGAGAGAGAAGGGAGAGAGAGAGAGAGAGAGAAAGAAGGGAGAGAGAGAGAGAGAGATGGAGAGAGAGAGAAACAGAAGGGTGAGGGAGAGAAAGAGAGAGAGAAGGGAGAGAGAGAATATTGTTTGAGCATTGACATCACTATGTAAATGTGTGCAGTCGTCACATGACAGGTCCTTCAATATTCTTTATTATTTAATTGTATTTCAATTTCAATTCAATGTAAAATGAATGAAATACAAATTTATTTAATATATACAAACAAATAAAACATAATAATTTCAGGACCTGTGATGTGACTGTTACATGTAAAGTGTGATGTCGATGCAGCTCTACAGCAAATGTTACATGCATCTGTCTCAGCAGCACTCTGTTATGGCTGGTGCATCTGCCTCAGCAGCGCTCTGTTATGGCTGGTGTATCTGCCTCAACAGCGCTCTGTTATGGCTGGTGCATCTGCCTCAGCAGCGCTCTGTCATGGCTGGTGCATCTGCCTCAGCAGCGTTCTGTTATGGCTGGTGCATCTGCCTCAGCAGCACTCTGTTGTGGCTGGTGTATCTGCCTCAGCAGCACTCTGTTGTGGCTGGTGTATCTGCCTCAGCAACACTTTTTTATGGCTGGTGAATCTGCCTCAGCAGCGCTCTGTTATGGCTGGTGTATCTGCCTCAACAGCACTCTGTTGTGGCTGGTGTATCTGCCTCAGCAGCAGTTTTTTATGGCTGGTGCATCTGCCTCAGCAGCTCTCTGTTATGGCTGGTGCATCTGCCTCAGCAGCTCTCTGTTATGGCTGGTGCATCTGCCTCAGCAGCACTCTGTTGTGGCTGGTGTATCTGCCTCAGCAGCACTCTTTTGTGGCTGGTGTATCTGCCTCAGCAGCACTTTTTTATGGCTGGTGTATCTGCCTCAGCAGCGCTCTGTTGTGGCTGCTGTATCTGCCTCAGCAGCACTCAGTGCTTTTCTTTTTTCTAAATCACTTACTTTTTGTCACCTGTTTATGTCCATGTATCAGATCCATGAACAAAACCAAAAGTCAAAATCACAGTAAAAAAAACATATTCAAACTAACCCATCCTTCCACAAGGTGTCATCGCTGACACATGAGGGGTCAAAGGTCACACCCCGTGCGTCCTGGTCTTCCAGTGGTTAACCTTATGTTTCTTGTTCCTAACAGAAGCGGTTGGTGTTGGTGGTGGAGCCCCTCACCCTCCTCTCACTGGGACATCTTTGGGGATGGGCCAGCGCCTCCCCAGGGTGCATCTCTACACCCGCTGGCGTGGCAGGCGTCGTGCCAGAGCGAGGAGGCCGGCGTCCAGGACGTAGGCCCCCGCGCCCGTGTCTCTACGCTCGCTCCAGAGTGACCTTTGACCTTTGACCGTGCCGTGACCCCGCCAGCCATGCCCTTCCGCCTGAAGCTGCGGCGCACGCGACGCTACAAACGTCCTGAGCAAGAACTACTTTGTGACGCGGATTCCTGCTGGACAACAACGTGATTGAGTGTACTCTGTCTGTGGAGAGTACGGGACAAGAATGTCTGGAGGCGGTGGCGCAAAGACTGGAGCTGAGGGAGGTCTGTGGGAATACTACGAATATATACTATTAATATATACTACTACTAATATATACTACTAATATATACTACTACTAATATATACTACTAATATATACTACTACTAATATATACTACTAATATATACTATTAATATATACTACTAATATATACTATTAATATATACTACTAATATATACTATTAATATATACTACTACTAATATATACTACTAATATATACTACTACTAATATATACTACTAATATATACTACTACTAATATATACTACTAATATATACTATTAATATATACTACTAATAGTATACTATTAATATATACTACTAATATATACTATTAATATATACTACTACTAATATATACTACTAACATATACTATTAATATATACTACTAATATATACTATTAATATATACTACTAATATATACTATTAATATATACTACTACTAATATATACTACTAATATATACTACTACTAATATATACTACTAATATATACTATTAATATATACTATTAATATATACTACTACTAATATATACTACTAATATATACTATTAATATATACTACTAATATATACTACTAATATATACTACTACTAATATATACTACTAATATATACTACTAATATATACTACTACTAATATATACTACTAATATATACTACTACTAATATATACTACTAATATATACTACTACTAATATATACTACTAATATATACTATTAATATATACTACTACTAATATATACTATTAATATATACTACTACTAATATATACTACTAATATATACTACTACTAATATATACTACTAATATATACTATTAATATATACTACTACTAATATATACTACTAATATATACTACTACTAATATATACTACTAATATATACTATTAATATATACTATTAATATATACTACTACTAATATATACTACTAATATATACTATTAATATATACTACTAATATATACTACTAATATATACTACTACTAATATATACTACTAATATATACTACTAATATATACTACTACTAATATATACTACTAATATATACTACTACTAATATATACTACTAATATATACTACTACTAATATATACTATTAATATATACTACTACTAATATATACTACTAATATATACTACTACTAATATATACTACTAATATATACTACTAATATATACTACTACTAATATATACTACTAATATATACTACTACTAATATATACTACTAATATATACTACTACTAATATATACTACTAATATATACTACTAATATATACTACTACTAATATATACTACTAATATATACTACTACTAATATATACTACTAATATATATATACTACTAATATATACTACTAATATACTACTACTACTAATATATACTATTAATATATACTACTACTAATATATACTACTAATATATACTACTACTAATATATACTACTAATATATACTATTAATATATACTATTAATATATACTACTACTAATATATACTACTAATATATACTATTAATATATACTACTAATATATACTACTAATATATACTACTACTAATATATACTACTAATATATACTACTAATATATACTACTACTAATATATACTACTAATATATACTACTACTAATATATACTACTAATATATACTACTACTAATATATACTACTAATATATACTACTACTAATATATACTACTAATATATACTATTAATATATACTATTAATATATACTATTAATATATACTATTAATATATACTACGAATATATACTATTAATATATACTATTAATATATACTATTAATATATACTATTAATATATACTACTAATATCTACTATTAATATATACTACTAATATATACTATTAATATATACTATTAATATATACTACGAATATATACTATTAATATATACTACTAATATATACTGTTACTATATACTACTAATGTATTAATATATACTACTAATATATACTACTAATATATACTACTAATATATACTGGTACTATATACTACTAATATATACTACTAATATATACTACTAATATATACTGGTACTATATACTACTAATATTTACTATTAATATATACTATGACTATATACTATTAATAAATATATGTATGTATATATATATAATATTTAAACTTTCCAGCCACATGGTGTGGTCTCCATCAGTTACAGTCGTTTCCTGTCGTTAAACCAACGTTAAATCAGATGTGTGGAACTTTCCGTAGTCTGTCTCGTTAGTATTCATTGCAGTATTTCTGTAAAGAGTGAGTTTTCAGTTTGTTTTCAGATCTCAGAACAGCTGATTGACTGTGATGAATGTGTGTTGGACTGAGTGTCTGTGAACAAAGTGACACAAAGGGGGCGGGGCTATTGTACGTACTCGCATAGTGTCGTGGTATTTGTCAGACGTCGGCGATGGTATAAATAAGGGGGTGTGATGCCCCTCGCTTCAGCTACCGTCTGAACCCCCCACCCCTGGTCCATTTTGACAAAATTATGAGATAAAAATGGCATAATTGAGATAAAAAGTGATAATAAATATGAATAACAGTAATAAATATGAGAAAAAAATACATACAAATGAGATAAAGAGACAACATTATAACATGAAGTCAAAATTATGAGATAAAAACTCAGAAATATGAAATACATAATTAGGAGAAAAATAGTCCAAATTATGAGATAAAATGGCATAATTGAGATAAAAAAAAATAATAATTCTGACATAAAAGTAATAAATATGAGATAACATGCATAATTATGAGATAAAGAATTGAATATCTGAGATAAAAAGTCATAAATATGAAATAAGAAATACATAATTATGAGGAAAAAACAGTCAATGGCACAGTTGAAATAAAAAGTGATAATAATTAGGACATAAAAATAATAATAATTGACTAGTCTTAGTTATAACAGCCGTGTTCTGTGGAGGAAAAGTGCAAACGTTTTATTATCAGTTCCAAAAAACCCGTGGGATTTTTTTTTGTTTTTTTTTTTCCAAATGATGTTTTTATGTTTCGTCACTTGAATCCTGTTTAATTTCAATGATCTTATCAGTTTGTAGAATAAATAACAGACATTGTGATGGTATGAGATAAGTGATTTTCTACCAGACTGAAGTGAGTCTAGTAGAATATTTATGTTTAATAAAGTTATGCTGCTGACGTCAAAGGCTTGATCAGATTTGGAGGGAAATATTCCAGCTGTTTATTAATCTGCTCTCTTCTCCTCTTCTATCCTTTTACTTTTTCACAGCTCCTTTCCCTTTTTCCCTTTTTCCCTTTTTCCCTTTTTCCCTTTTTCCCTTTTTCCCTTTTTCCCTTTTTCCCTTTTTTTCCTTTTTCCCTTTTTCCCTTTTTCCCTTTTTTCCTTTTTCTATTTTTATTACCAACACAATTTCTACTTTACTTTTATTTAGGGATGTTAAAATTAATGCATTAACTCATGAACCCATCATTATCATGACAGTATTTTCTGGATGATAAAGTGTATTTAATAGACTTTAATTTTCTTCAAAAACCACAGTGTGTTTTATATATGGATTAATTCTGGTTGTGCTTAGTGACTTGGAATTTAGACTTTTTACATGATAATTTACACTTTTTATCTGATAATTTAAACTTTTTATCTTATAATTAAGACTTTTTATCTGATAATTTAAACTTTTTATTTTATAATTAAGACTTTTTATCTGATAATTTAGACTTTTTACCTAATGATCTAGACTTTTTACATGACAATTTAAACTTTTTATCTCATAATTAAGACATTTTATCTGATAATTTAAACTTTTTATCTAAGGATTTAGACTTTTTATCTGATAATTTACACTTTTTATCTTATAATTAACATTTTTTATCTGATAATTTAGACTTTTTATCTGATAATTTAGACTTTTTATCTAATAATTTAGACTTTATATCTGATAATTTAGACTTTTTACCTAATGATCTAGACTTTTTACATGACAATTTAAACTTTTTATCTTATAATTAAGACTTTTTATCTGATAATTTAGACTTTTTATCTAATAATTTAGATTTTTTTATCTAATAATTTAGATTTTTTTATCTAATAATTTAGATTTTGACTCACTTATTCGTGGAATTGTTTTATTATTATTATTGTTGTTTTAATTTTAAGTACATATATATATTCATATTTTTGCATATGTTTTGGATATTCTATCACATTTTTGGTGGGGGTATTTTTTTTCTATATTTTGGACGTTTTTGATTTAGTTTTACATTTTTCATTTCATTACATTATGGTACATTTCATTTCTGGCCAAGATCATTTTCACTTGTTCCACTGGCAAATTATATATATATTATTATTATTATTATTATGGCGGAAGATAAAATACACTTTTAAAATAAGACCATGAAACAAATACAGTATGTATTGTGTGTATATATATATATATATATATATATATATATATATATAAAAATGTGTGTGTGTGTGTGTGTGTGTGTGTGTGTATAGTCCTACTTTTTGGTATTTTCCTGTATTTTAGAAGAATATGTTTTACATTTTTAATCCCTTTTTTGTATTAGGTTTTTTTTTTTAATGATTTTTTTTGGTGGATTTTAGAAGGTTTTGTAGACAGAGACAAAACATTCGACATGA
>CM035805.1:5362697-5372697 GCA_020466265.1 Siphamia tubifer
TTAGTGGCTCTTACCAAATGAAATAAATAATATATCAAATAAATCAGTATTGTCTGTGGAATGTAGAGTAAAAAATGACATTTAGTGAAAAAAAAGAAAAATGGAGTTGTCTGTTTTTGCAAATTAACTCTTCATATTAAAAACGTGAGCTTTTTAAGATACATTTTGAGATAAGAAATACATAATTATGAGAAAAGAAGTTTAAACTTTGAGATAAAGTCCAAATTCTGAGATAAAAACTGTTTATTCCATTCATTATGTATTTATAGTTAAGTGTATTACGACATATATGTAATTATATATTTAATGATACATATATGTATAATTAAATTGAGTTTCAATAAAACTATGTGTAAAAATATAGATCAGCTTTTGTCTTCAGTTTAATATATGTTTTATATATTACATATATTACAGTATATTAGATAATATATGCAATACTTTTCCATATATGGGAATATATTTTTGAATATAATCCATTATATTTTTGAATCTATTGTCATATATTTGTGTTTCATAATTGGATATAAACATATAAATGTCCCCATAAAGATAAGAATACAACATACGCACACGCACAACACACACACACACACACACACACACACAGACACACACACACACACACACACACACACACACACACAGACAGACAGACACACACACCCACACACACACACACACACACACACACACACACACACACACACACACACACACACACACACACACACAGACACACACACACACAACACACACACACACACACACACACACACACACACACACACACACAGACACACACACACACACACACACACACACACACACACACACAGACAGACAGACAGACACACACACACACACACACACACACACACACACACACACACACACACACACACACACACACACACACACACACAGACAGACAGACACACACACACACACACACACACACACACACACACACACACACACACACACACACACACACACACACACAGACACACACACACACACACACACACACACACACACACACACACACACACACAGTTTAACACTGCGTTGGTGAATTCGTGGCTTGTGTTTGGTTGGATGTGTTAAAGGTCGTGTGCAGGTCACAGCTTGACTTTTTGACGCTCGAGTTGTTTTTAAGGTGTGTGTTGGACGTGAGCGTGTTAACTCTTTCCTCTCCAGGGACGATTTTAAAACGGGTGAAATGTATGAACTGAGCATGTGCAGGAGAGAGGTGGCGTCCACTGACACTGTGGGTGTTCAGGTTTATTCCACTGGACGATCTGCTCTGTTAGGGATGGTATTCCAGGATGGTATTCCAGGATGGTATTCCAGGATGGTATTCCAGGATGGTATTCCAGGATGGTATTCCAGGATGGTATTCCAGGAATCGCCTGCAGGCTTTTACGGTCTGAGTGTGTGCGTACTTGTATTCTTATCTTTATGGGGACATTGATATGTTTACACAGTTACACCTCTGACACTATGGGGACCAAAATTCAGGTCCCCACATGGGTGAAATAAAAATAAAGGTCCCCACGAGTAAAAATAGAAATGATGTGCCTCTATAAAGGGCCTTTGTTGTTTTTTTTTTCCCCATAAGTCCTCATAAAGTATGAGGGGAAACAGGTGCAAAGTGAAACGTATTTTTCATAGGTTTGAAGATTTTTACTGTTTACTTTATTTATTCATAATTAATATATATGTATAATATGCATGCATGCATTTCCTCAACTTCCACAGTCAAACGTCAGATTTGATTTTGAAAAAAGGAGAAATATATAATTGTATTTATTTTATTTTAACTTTTATAACATTCAATTTGAGTTTTAATTTGTAGAAGAAGACGTGACATGTCAGTGACAGACTGGGTCAGACTGTATTGACTGAAGAACTGTTTGTTTTTCACATATTGTCTGCACTTGAAAAAAGGAGAAATTTATCATTTTATTTATTTTATTTTAACTTTTATTTTATTTTTAATTTGTAAAGTTAGAAGTTCATTAAAAGTGAACACTTACAGAGTTATAAAATACATGTGTAACTGAGTAAAATATTGTCTCGTCTCAATTTCATGAACCCAATGTCGTGTCTCGTCTTGTAAACTGAGTGTCTCGTCACACCCCTACAACCATATATTTACAGGTACTTGGAATATCTTTATTACATAGACTACAACATAAGCTGTTTGTGTACTTTGCATGGAACCTATCAACGGGTGTCTAGTACGCTCTGTGACAAAACTTGAAATGAATCAACTGGTGATGAGGATATTCCTGTTTAATTCAGAATAAAAGTTAAGACGACCATGTAAACATTCAATTCCAGTTGAAAACAGCTTTGTTTACATGATGTGTTTTTATTTCAGAAATAATCTACTGTAAATAAAATATGTTAGAATTAAAACTATTTCCTTCGTATCTACAGGGAAATGTTGATTCAGAATAAAGGTTTCCATGGAAACGGGTGTATTCCGCTCTGGTTAATTGGTCTTTCAGAGCTGGAGGTACAGACGGTTCTGATTGGACAGAACGACCGCTTAACGTCTATGGAAGAAAACAATGGCGTCCACTTCCTGTTTTTGTGTTGGTTTCAACTTTCAACATATTAGAGCTGATGCTACATGTGATGATTGACTTTATTTTTGTAATAATTACGAATCAACCAGTGGAATAAATAAACTAATTATAAACGTCATAGCGACCAGAGCAGGAGCATGTGCAGCATGACAGGAATAATGTTAAAGAGGAATTAAAGGTGGGTGGGAGGTCTGTTTTTGGAACATTTTTATCACATCACTGAAACAGAATGTTTGAATAAACCCAAAATATTTTAGTCCAGTCTAGAGGGTGGAACCAGAGGAAAACTATGACCAATCATTTGACTGATCATATTTACAATGATTGATTTGCTCATACGTCCATCAAATATCAGTCCACTCCCCAAAACACTCCCCCCACCCTGTCTCTCTCTGTCTCTCTCTTGCTCTCTCTCTCTGTCTCCCTGTCGCTCTCTCTCGCTCTCTCTGTAACTCTCTCTCTCTCTGCCCCCCCCTCTCTCTCTCTCTCTCTCTCTGTCCCCTCTCTGTGTGTGTGTCTCTCTCTCTCTCTCTCTCTCTCTCTCTCTCTGCTCTCTCTCTCTCTCTCTCTCTCTCTCCCCCCCCTCTCTCTCTGTCTCTCTCTCTCTCTTGGTCAGGAATGTTGGCACAGTCGTCCAGTGTAGGAGGCGGACCACACATTCCTCTCAGCAGAAGTGCTGGGGGTAAAACGAGGGGAGGGGGGTCCGCTTTACAAAACACATACACACACAGTGCCCCCCCCCCCAACCAGCTGCAGCTCTGTCAGTGCAGACAGTCACAATACTACACACTGTAAGAACACACACACACACACACACACACACACACACACACACACACACACACACACACACACACACACACACTAGTTTCTATACCTCATGAGGACCAAGTGTGTAATCATCACTTGTAGGTGAAATACCCATTGGGTAGTTAAGTGTACACACATCTTTTAAATCAATATTTTTTTTAAATTACAAACAAAATAAATATTACATATATTACAAATACTACAAAACATGAATTAAAAAAATCCAACATTTGCAGGGTGTCTTTCCAGTGCTATGGTGGATTACAGTGTAAAGTTTCACACTATTACGACATTTAAAAATTGTAACAAACAACAAAGTGAAGCAGCGTTCAGTTCTTCTGCTAGCCTAGCTGTGCTAGCCCCCCCCCAGCAGCAGCAAATCTAATGTTCTACTGTAGTAGTCGACTTTCACTCAATGTAACATTTGACTAGAATTCCCTGAAACTGGTTGACCAATCACAGTGAAGTATAGAGTCAGAGGGCGGGGCTAACAAAGTGACGCTGCGAGGATTCGGAGAGAAACAATCATAAACAACCATAGAAGAAGAACAACAACAGGTGTAGATTTCCTTTTATCACAGATGAGTGAAGAATGTGAGAAAACGTCAACAATCTTTAAATTCTTTTTACAGAAGCGACAACAGTCGTTCAGCTCCATAATCCACCATTTTGTTTAGTCATTCCTAACTTTCTCCAGACTCCTCCGTCAACTTTCCGGCGCTCTAACTACGTCATCCTAAAGATTACACTGATTGGTTGTAGTACCGTCCTATTACATACAGACGATTTGAAAGACAACCCTTTAGCCCCGCCTCCCCTGACTATGAAGCACCACTAGACTAGCACTGTTAGGCTAGTTCACACCATAATCCTAATAAACAATACATTTTGAGAAATGCAAATTTTCTTTGTTTTAGTGTAAAAAAAGGGGAATAAATAAATCAATAAATTAAAATTGAAAAAAATATTGGTCTATTACAAAAAAGTGAATAACCTGAAATGTATGTGGAATTTTACCAATATTGTGAATGTTACTAAATGTTGTGTGCATTTTTAATTCCACTGTTTATCTTTAATTTATAAAAATAAAGTGCAATATTGTTAATTTTGCACATTATTTTGAAGTTGTTCATGTTATATTTCAGTACAGTCTTAGATGTAAACATTTTCATTCTGGAATTTTACTGTTTTTGCTCAAAAACAGAGAACACTTTGGAGTTTGACATTATTTATATGTTTTTATGCTATTATTTTACTGGCCCCGCCCACTTTATACCATATTAGGCCGAAGGTGGAACTGAACTAAAATGAGTTTGACACCCGTGGTTTATTTGACTCTGTTGTTGCTTCGACGCACCTGGAGAGAGGTGAGGGGGGAGGAGGAGGAGGAGGGGGGTGGGGGGTGGGGTTTAAAGATGGAGACACAACGACAAAGGGGAAGAGAAAGACAAGTGAGGGCAGGGAAGTGAAAGTTTTGCTGCCAGACATGGTTTAGGGTTTGTACTGTGTTATTTCTGTGGTTTTATCTCATTGTTCACATATTTATCCTAGAGTTTAGACATATTTACATGTTCACACTCACTGTTTATCTGGGATTTTGCTTTGTTTTCTTTTCATTCTCATACACTTTTGACCATGAAGTCAGAATTAACCCTTAAAAACCCACGTGTTTTACTCTAGATTTAACTTTAATTAATTGATCACCATGTATTTTATTTTATTTTATTTTATTTTATTTTAGAGTAAAAATCATGTATTTTTCTGTACCATATTATTTCTGGACTTTTTTAAATTTTATTTTATTTTATTTTTTTAAAAACTGCACAGACATCCAGCAGCTGCTCAGAATTTCTCTCATAATTTAGCTTAAAAAAATAAAAGTCATATATCTGACTTTTTTATTTCATTAATTTTTACCTCAATTGTGACCCCCCCCCCCCCTCATTTTCCTAATATTCTTGTCCATATCCATTAAACTGAGTAACTGTGACTAAATCAAACACATTTTCGACACACTAAATAACTTTTTTAAAAAAATTTCTTTTTAACTTTTGGAACTTTTCAGATTTTTCCTAATAAAATAAAAACTAAAAAACAAAAAAAAAAATCCAAAATCAAATAAAAACGCTTTTTTACTTTTTACTTTTTTACTCTACGCTTAGTGAATTCTGACTTTTACCTCATAATTAAGCATTTTCATAATCTCATTTCCTTTTTTTTAATCTCATGATGATTTTTTTTTTATCTCAATTTACGCCCCCCCCCCTCATTTTCCCTAAATTTCTTGTCCATATCCACTAAACTGAGTAACTGTGACCTGATCAAACACATCATCTACAAACTAATTCATTTTTAAATTATTTATTTTTGGATATTTTTTAAACTTTTCAGATGTTTCCTGGTTCTATAAGTGTTATTTCATCCATGGCAAAAAAAATAATAATAATAATTTTTTTCTCTTTTTTACAATTAAGAAGTTGTACTTTTTAAAAAAAGTTTTACTTCAGTAAAGCAGTTGAATCAGTACTTCTACTTTTACTTTCACACCAGGATCTGTACTTGTACTGTAGTACAGAATGGGAGTACTTTAACCTCAGGACATATGTGAGGGGGCAGGGCTTCTGGTGGGGGCGGGGCTTGTGTTCCTTTTGACCCAGTGATATAAGTGTTAGGGCGGAAAGTGGTGAAGGCATAGAAAGAACCTAAACACAGAACTGGAGGGGACATCTGGACTTAGCAGACCCCCAAGGCTAACACACCAACCGCCTTGAAATACTAGCTTTGTTCACTTAGTTATCACTGACACACACACACACACACACACACACACACACACATACTCGTTTACATGTCGCATGAGGACCAAGTTTGTAATCAAGTAAGCATTGGGTAGTGAGTGTAAACACATTTTTAAAAATAAAATAAAATAAAATAAAAACAATTAGAAAAGTTTGAAAATAAATAAATAAAAATAATTACAAAATATAGAATAAATAATAATAAAATAAATAATAATCTAAAAAATAATAAATAATGACAAATTTGAAAAAAAATATAATTACAAATTATAAAAGTTGAAAAATAAATAAATACAAATGAATGAATAAATAAATAAATAAAAATAATTAAAGAAATAAAATAAATAATAACGTTAAAAAAAAATATATATATATTTTTTAATACACAATATTTTTAAACACATCCTCAAACCTTAGGAAAAATACGTTTTGATTTACACCTGTGTCCTTCATGCTTTATGGGGACTTCCAGAAATAAACAAATTCATGCATTTATAGAGCCACATCATTGCTATTTTACTAGTGGGAACCTTCATTTATATTTAACCCTCGTGGGGACCTTAATTTTGGTCCTCATAGCATAAGAGGTCCCCATGATGTCACTGTGTAAACACATTAATGTCCTCCCAAAGATACATGCAGACACACACACACACACACACACACACACACACACACACACACACACACACACAAATACTCATACACATACACACACTGGTGTTCATGTATGTGGGCCACATCATTCATACACATTTGCATACTTCACAATATTTATATTTTACTAGTGGGGACCTACATTTATATTTTAACCCCTTAAAACCTTAATTTAAATATGTTTAAAAATAAAAGGAAATGCATAATTAATTGGAGGTAATTAATTTACCTATAACCCATACAATAGATAAATACATATTTGCTACAGTGGGCATTAAGTCAGTAGGCAAAATTCAGGTCCCTGAATTTTGGTCCCCATGGCTTGACTGTATAAACACATCAACACATCTTCCCTAATTAAAAAATGAATAATTCAAAATAATTATAATAATAATAATTACATTTAATACATTTCTAAAAGTATATAACAAAAGAAGAAGAAACACGTCTTTAAACCTTTAATAAACACATGTTTTGCTTAGCACCTGTTTCCTGCCATACCTTATGAGGACTTAAAAAAAACAAGTTAATGTGTTTATTGGGGACATCATTTACAGAAATGTTCATACTTTACACACATATTTTACTAGTGGGGACCTACATTTATATTTCACTCTCATGGGGACCTGAATTTTGGTCCCCATGGTGTCAGAGGCCCCCATGATGTGATTGTGTAAACATATCAATGTCCCCATAAAGATAGAAATGCAACAGCACGCACGCACGCACACACACACACACACACACACACATAGACACACACACACACACACACAGACACACACACACACACACACACATAGACACACACACACACACACACACAGACACACACACACACACACACACACACATACACACACACACACACAGACACACACACACACACACACACACACACACACATAGACACACACACACACACACACACACATAGACACACACACACACACACACACACACATACACACACACACACACACACACACACACATAGACACACACACACACACACACACACAGCTGTACTCTGTTCGGCCTCTTGCTGATTCAACACATTTCAAAGTAAAATCCTCCCACACAAGCTGTCTGGACCCATCTGGGGTGAGGGGGTGGTCAGGGTCATATCACTACAGAGGGGTGTGTGTGTGTGTGTGTGTGTGTGTGTGTGTGTGTGTCGTAGCATATGTAGCCTCATGCACATACTGTGTGTCCAGGCTTGTCGTCCAGGCTCTTGGACATCTGGCATCATGTCTGGAACTGTGGACATGTGTGGGCTCATAAAGGACTCTTTGTGTCTGTGTGGGGGCCTGTACTGCCAGCACAAAACCCTGCCCTAGTGCCCTGGAGCACAACACTCTGCCCTGAAGCCCTGGAGCCCACCAGCACCCAGCCCTAGTGAGGAAGACCTCATGTCCACATGTGTCCACAGCGTCACCTGTTCTTAACGTCAGGTGTTTGTCAGATGAAGACGTCTTTGTGAACGTGTTGTTGCCTAAACATGAGGCGCCTGCACTCACACATGTCAGTGACCCACCACCAGTAAACCAGGCATAAGTGTGTGTAAATCCAAACAGAGTTATGTGTGTAGCTTGGTAGAGTGGAAACTGAGGTTTAAGATGGTGAAAAAATGATGTTTCTATCACAAGTAGAACCAAAGTTATGGTCATTTTAATATCCACATTTGGACATATTTTACAATTTGCATATTTTTAGATATTGTCCGTTAAAGTTTTGGACTGTTTTGGGGTAGGAAGTCCTTAGCAACGCATAATAATTTGTATCCGATTGACACAAATTGTTGACAGATGTTAAAGGACACTCTGATGGACATGTCACAGAAGTTTTATATATTATAATAATAGGACAGAAGTGTGACGTATTATAATCATTTGGCTTACACCATTGGACAGAACATTCAATATAAGCTTTTACCTCGTACCAAACACTTGGGTGTTTACCCACGGAACGGAGATCGTTTTGTTCGGCGAAAAGAGGTGGAAGTCGTCTTTGTCTTTGCTCAGCAATACCTGAACTTTTGTCGCCGCTTAAATAATTGACTCAATAAACACCTTTATTGATTGGATTTCAATGTAATGACCACAGGAACTGAACATAGAGGTGTTAAGGTACCGTTTTTTGATAAGGTGTAAACACAAATAACAAATCGCCTTCCAGCCTAAATTTGGCTGTAGCTCTGAACGGCTCAGCGCGACTTATGCCTGGTTTGGTGGTGGCGGGTCACATATGATTAATGTTTTTTATTGAGTTTTAGGATTGTGTACTAAAACTCTAGCATGTCAAGCCTGACTATGATCTGAAGACCATCCATAGACTGAGCTTAAAGGGACAGTTCAGTATTTTTCACATGAATGTGTTTGTCAGGGGTCCCCAAACTTTTTCCTGTGAGGGCCACATAACAGGGGTAACAGAAAAAGTGTGATGATTGCAGGAATGGCTAAATGTAAAAATGTATTGTTTTCCAGAAGGCCACAAATAAGCCTGTGTGGGTTCTTCACAGAAAAAAAAGTCCATTGGACATAAACGTCTTCATCTTAACAGGTCCAAGTTCAGCTAAGTTGTAAATGGTAAATGTTCTGCATTTATATAGTTCTTTTCCACCTTCATGGTGCTCAAAGCGCTTTACATTAGCCTCTCATTCACTCATTCACACGCACACTCATACACCAGTAGGTTTCTAAGGTCTAAGGTCAGTCCTACTGGGGGCCTAAGCCAGGGTTCAGTGTCTTGCCCAAGGACACTTTGACATGTGGACAGCCAGAGCCGGGACGCGAACCGCCAACCTCTCTCAGTCATTGGGCGACCCACTCTACCAACTGAACCACATCCGCCCTTAGTTGTCAGAGCAGAATCTCTGACTTAAAGGACTCATATGAGCAACTGTCAAAGTTCTTGTGTTAAACTAGTCAATAATTATGAAAATAGTTTAAAACTGAGGAACATTTTATTGCAAAAGTACAACTTTATTATCAAATACAAATACACATATATGGAAAAAAACCAAATCTAAATGCTCTCTGGTATTGTTCAGGGGGACGGACCAAATGTGGAGTTGGGCCGCACTTTAGGGACCACTGGTGTTTGTCATTAGTGTCTTTACTCTGGTGCACCTAC
>CM035805.1:5377697-5405197 GCA_020466265.1 Siphamia tubifer
GTTTTTTTTCTAATATCAAGAGAGAGAAAAACAGATAGACAGATAGACAGACAGACAGACAGATAGACAGACAGACAGAGAGCAGCACAAACTCACACTTTCTCAGGTCATGTTGACTTCACTACCTAATATGGTTTCATACCACGGATAGAAGAGCCCCGTCCCCTTGAGTTCCTATGGTATCACTCTTTACACACACACACATATACACACTCCACCTCCTGGGTGCTGTCTGTGTCTCAGGGGAATGTAAACAGACAGTTAGCTTATCGCTACTGCCAAGGTTAGTCTCAGGAAAACGCTTATCTGCCGGAGATGAAGATCCTCCACTGGTGTCCCCACAAATACTGAGGATATACTAGTGTCCCCACAAATCCTGAGGATGCACTAGTGTACCCACAAATATTGACGATACACTAGTGTCCCCACAAATACTGAGGATGCACTAGTGTACCCACAAATATTGACGATACACTAGTGTCCCCACAAATACTGAGGATACACTAGTGTCCCCACAAATACTGAGGATGCACTAGTGTCCCCACAAATACTGAGGATACATTAGTGTCCCCATAAATGCTGAGGATGCACTAGTGTCCCCATAAAATACTGAGGATACACTAGTGTCCCTACAAATACTGAGAATGCACTAGTGTCCCCATAAAATACTGAGGATACATTAGTGTCCCCATAAATGCTGAGGATGCACTAGTGTCCCCATAAAATACTGAGGATACATTAGTGTCCCCACAAATACTGAGGATGCACTAGTGTCCCCACAAATACTGAGGATGCACTAGTGTCCCCATAAAATACTGAGGATACACTAGTGTCCCCATGAATACTGAGGTTGCACTCGTGTCCCCACAAATACTGAGGATGCACTAGTGTCCCCATAAATACTGAGGTTGCACTCGTGTCCTCACAAATACTGAGGATGCACTAGTGTCCCCACAAACACCCACACCATTTATTTTACTGTATTTTCACTGCATTTTACTGCATTTTTACTGCATTTCAGTGTACTTTTCCTGCATGTTATTGTATTTTTAATGTATTTTTACTGCATTTTACTGTATTTTTAGTACATTTTACTCTATTTCAATTGCATTTTGGTGTATTTTTTTATTGCATTTTACTATATTCTTAGTGCATTTTACTGTATTATTAGTGTATTTTTACTGCATTTTACTGTATTTTTACTACATTTTATTGTATTTTTTTTATTGCATTTTACTGTATTATTAGTATATTTACTATATATTTTTAGTGCATTAACTCTTAGTTCTTCTATTATTGACATTTTTCTACTGGTCCCATCACTTTATATCATATTCATGACAGACTAGGAATATAAGTTCAGTTATATTTATTTAGTTTTCTGAAAAGTTGATCTGTAGGTGATAATGTTTTATTTTAGATACGAGTATCTTCTTCAGACATTTAATGTGTTAAATCTTACATATTTTAATCAGATGAAGCAGAAATTTTCCATGTAGAGCAGCGTAATTAAACTAGAAATAAGAACAATAGAAAATAATACAGTACAATAGAATAGAATAGAATAGTATAGAATAGAATAGAATAGTATAGAATAGAATAGAATAGTATAGAATAGAATAGAATAGTATAGAATAGAATAGAATACAATAGAATAGAATAGTATAGAATAGAATAGTATAGAATAGAATACAATAGAATAGAATAGTATAGAATAGTATAGTATAGAATAGAATACAATAGAATAGTATAGAATATAATAGAATAGGATAGAATAGAATAGTATAGAATACAAAAGTATGGAATATTATAGAATAGAATATAATAGAATAGTATAGAATAGAATAGTATAGAATAGAATACAATAGAATAGAATACAATAGAATAGTATAGTATAGAATAGAATAGTATAGAATAGAATACAATAGAATAGTATAGAATACAATACAATACAATAGTATAGAATAGAATAGTATAGAAGTACTTCATTGATCCCACAGTTGGAAAATTGTTTAAAAATACAGTAAGATTTGTCTTTTTTTTTCAGTGTATATTTAAATAAAACAGGTTGATATGGAAACGTTCTGCATCAAAACTATAGTGTGATTGTTTGTGTTTTTTTCTCTCAGCTGACTTTGGAGACTACACTCAGTTCATGTCTCAGGACTTCCTCAGGGAATACGTGCTCTTCCCAGTGGTGAGTTTCTAACCCTGCAGACACACATTCTTTTTCATTTGTATTTTTTTTTGCAGACACACGTGCACATGTGCTCCGTCAGCGTTCCTGATGAACAGTTAAAACATAACTCACCTGTTCTACTGTGTTTATGAACCTGCCACACTTTACTACATCTGTGCCACATCCTCTATCACTGTCGTATCCTGCACAATTAAGTCGAATTTTCATTGAAATTGCGATTTTGGCCGTGAAAAAAAAAAAAAAAAAGACGATTTATTAGGCCTACACCGTGGACCACGTCTGGTGCAAGGCCTATTGAGTAGAGTCCTGCACTGGAGCCCTAGGCCCGAGGGCTCGAGGGCCGGGCTTCGGGCCAACGACCGTATAATTACCTCGGACACGGGCCGGGCTCGGACACTTTTATTTTTCAATTTAATTATTAAAAAAAAAACTGTGTTGTGTTTAAATGGAAACAATTGAACGCAGCAGCTGCTGCTCTCCCCGGCATGGGCATACGGTAGCCTCCCTTATATGGGCATACGGTAGCCTCCCTTATATGGGCATACGGTAGCCTCCCTTATATGGGCATACGGTAGCCTCCCTTATATGGGCCTCCCTCACTATCCGATTCGTGCGACTTCCCGAAAATGGTGAATTGAAGAGAGTGAACAACACTAAGGGAAAATCTCCGTTCTGGACTAAGTTTCAACTTATTCCAACCCTTCAAGATGAGCCAAACGGGTTTGTTCAGTGTGTTGTATGTAAAGCTGTTCTGTCATATGACAAAAAAAAACAGGCTCATCACATTTTGAACGGGTATGTGGCGGATCCAGCAGCGGCCACAGACCGAGTTCTCAAGCTGCTGATGAAAACATGAGCCCCTATTTTAACCTGCTCTTTTATGTCCACATTGATCTGTCAGAAACCGTTATTCACAGAAAAAACAGAATGCTGTTTTTTCTAACTGCAGAGCGTTATCCCATTTTCAGAGCGGCAGATTTAATTTACGAACACACTCAATGAATATAGCGTTCTATCGAGCTAAAACATCGGTTAAAACAAGCAAACAAAAAAAGTCGGGCCGGGCCGGGTTCGGGCCGGGCCGGGTTCGGGCCTGAGAATTCTGAAAACCTGTCGGACCGGGCCGGGCTGGGGCTCCACCCCCTCGGGCCAGGGCCGGGCTCAGGCCCAGATAATAGGCCCGTGCAGGGCACTACTATTGAGTCTGCCTTGATTGCAAGGGGAGTCAGCCCTTTGACCCCCTGAACATGCACGAAAACTCACCAAATTTTGCACACACTTCAGAAATGCGAAAAATTGCAAGTATTTGTAAGTTTCATAAAAGTCAATAAAGAAATGTCTATAGCGCCCCCTAGAACAGTGGCAATAGTTTGTATTAGGCCAGATCACACCCTAGTGAAGTTAGTGCTATGAGAATCAGTACACATGTTCAACATATGATGACAAAGAAAAAACCTTATGATGGCCACGCCTATACACCAACAGGAAGTCCGCCATCTTGGATTTAAATTCAAAAAATTCTGAGTCTGAGGTTTTCGCTGTCATCGGAATGAGCTCAAAATTGGTGAACAAATGTGACATCAAGGGTTATCCAAATTTTTTGGAAACCTTGCATGGTTTTCGTGCCACTCTGTCGCAAAGTTTGCAAAGTTTTCGGGGAAAAATTTCCACTACATAAATTGCTTCACCTCAGATGTACGAACACCGATTTAGCTGAAATTTGACACGGACGTCTATCTCCCACGTCGACATCCACTCAACTAAAGACATTCTGATTTTGTGCTATAGCGCCCCCTAGAAATGTACTTGTATGAAACTGGCTGTAGTTCGGACATACGAACACCGATTTGGCTGAAATTTTACTCGGATGTCCGTCTCCTGGGTCTACACCTGTTTATCAAACAAAATTATTATTTCGCACTATAGCGCCCCCTACAGATTTGCCTTTACTAAAATGGCTGTAGTTCGGACCCATTCAACATTCAACATTTCAAATAAGTCATGCTATAGCGCACCCTACATATTTATACAACACTGTGCGTTTCTGGCAGAATATCTGATCCCGCCCACGTTACAATAGCATCTCTCCGTCAGCAGTCGCGCGGGGAAGCGGTTGCGATGGACGACAAAGGCCTTTGAGACTGCTTGTAGTTTTAATTTGATTTATTATTAGGCAGGTTCTGTTACATAGATAAAATGCTCCTAGTAAAATAGTTAATTATTTAAAAATGGTTTATTTTTAGAAATGCTTTAGTTTTTTCACTGCTTTTTTTGTGTTGATGTTTGGGAGTTTTTTGGTGGATTTGAACTGGTTGTTTTGTCGTGTTTTTTTCTTTGTGTATTTTGTGAGAAACGAAATAGAACAGTCGACCGACATAAAGTGTTTTGAACATGATTAAATGAAATTAATCCAAAACATCTTTAAATCACTATTGTTTTATTTTTCAGAACTGGCCAAATGGAGATGAAGTTCTGGAGGAATGGACCCAGAAAGTGGCCGAGGAGCACAAGACTCACTGGTACTGTTCACATGGACAGAAAATAACATTAGCGTTTTTGACCAGAACAACAGCTGCACAAAACTGTCGTGTTTGAGCAACGCCGTCACTATGTACATGAACACAAGAGTCACATTACAGTCCTGAAATTATTTTTATTGTATTTATTTATTTATTCGTTATTTATTTGTCTTTTTAAAAATTAATTAATTAAATAATACATTTTCCAAACTATTTTTTTGTTATTTTTATTAATTAATTTTGTATTTATTTGTCTTTTTTATTTATTTATTGGATTTTTTTATATATTTGTATTTATTTATTTTAGTTTTATCAGTGATTATTTTTTATTTTTATTTATTTGTCTTTTAAACATCATTAATTACTTTATTAATTAATTTTACTTTTTTATTTTCTGTTATTATTGTTATTCATTAATTTTATTTATGTATTTATTGAATTACATTTTATATTTTTTCATTTATTTGTCTTTGATTAAGATAATTTATTTATTTATTTTTTTGGGGGGTATTTTTATTCTTTTACTTTGTATTTATTTATAGTTTATTATTTGTCTTTTTTATTTATTTATTTATTTTTATTTAGTATTTTTATTAATGTATTTGTCATGTCTTTATTATTTATTTATTTATCTAATCATGTATTTAATTATTTACATTACTTTTTTAAATGTAATGAATTAATTAATGTATTTTTATTAATTAATTAATTTATAATTATTAATTTAATTTAATTATTTCAGCTACAGAAGGATGACAGTTAGACGTACGTTCAGTGTCGACCACTAATCTGTTTGATCATTTCACCACAGCTGAGGTGTTTTTCATTTTTCATTCAGTACAGATCGCAGCGTTAAACTAAATAAATCGCAGCGTCACTTATTTTCTAATCTTCGTGCCGCTCTAACGTCCCCATGTGTTCGTTTGCAGTCGGATGCAGATCGCAGAAGCAGAGCTGTTGTACATTAAAGAGGTGGAAAAACTGGACGGTTTTGGACAAGAGAGTTTTGCTGCTAAGGTTCGTCCACTTCCTGTCGTTTATTTCATTAAAAAAAACAGTTCTTTAATAATAAGAGCTGTGTTTAATGTCTGTGTTTGTCTACAGGACAATTACACCAATGATATTTTCATCGGCGTGTCCTTTATCGGAGTGTTTGTCAAACACAGAAACGGCAGATCCATCATGCTCCACAGGCAAGTGTTTGCAATTTATTACAATTCATTCATTCATTCGTTTTTCACAATAAAACCTAAAATAAGGCAAAATCAATAAAATCCATCAAGAACTTTTTGAATGATGTAGGTGACAGTCAAACAAACAAACAAACAAACAAACAAACAAACAAACAAACAAACAAACAAACAAACAAACAGACAAACAAACTCCAGTGACAACATAACCTCCTTGGTGGACCTCTGTTCATTTGGGGGGGGGGTCTGCCTTGGTGAAGGTTTACACCCTCAGTGTTTTTCGGTCTAACCTACATCATATTGTTGTGTATGAACCTGAATGTAACTGATTTTAAAAATTAATTAATCATTCATTTTTTCAGTTGGTTTTTCATACCCAGATTTGGCCCCCGGGCCACATGTTTGACACCTGTACTTTATAATAATCAGTGTATTCTTTTGTGGGAACCGTTGTGTGACAGATGGAAGGACATTGGAACCATCGCACACAATAAGTCGGCCATCACCGTAGAGATAACCAGCAGAGACGACACCATCATCTTTCACATGGTGAGTGTTGAGTCTGGAGGTGGAAGCACAAGGTTTCTGCTCACACACACACACACACACACACACACACACACACACACACACACACACACACACACACGCACATGCACACACACACACACACACACACACACACACGCACATGCACACACACACACACACACACACACACACACACACACAGGCACACACACACACGCGCACACACACACACACACACGCACACACAGGCACACACACATGAAAAAAAAATTATGAAAATGTATGAATAAATAATAAAGAACAATTTAAAAAATAACATACATAAATCTAAAAAAATAAATAATGAAATTTTTTTTATTAAAAAACCCCATATTTTATATTTTTATATATTTATATATGTGTGTGTGTGTGTGTGTATTTTTTACAACATAAACACATCTTCAAACCTTAAAAATATGTAATTAAAATAGTTACAAATATATGAATAGATAATAAAAAAATACTAATCACAAAATAAAAATAGAAACAAAAAATAGGATGATTATTTTTTTTAAAATGCATAAAAACTATATTTTTTAATTTTAAAATTGTATTTTCGAAAGTTAATATATCTTTAAAAAATACACATGTTTCACTTTACACCTGTTTCCCTCATGCTTTATGGGGACTTACTGAAAAAACTAATTCATGTATTTATAGGGCCACATCATTTCTATTTTACTACTGGGGACCTTTATCTATATTTAACCCTTGTGGGGGACCTGAACTTTGGTCCCCATTGTGTCAGAAGTCTCCATGGTTGTTTTACAGTCACGCTGTGTAAACATGTCAATGTCCCCACAGCGTTATGAATACACACACACACTCCTGCGTGTCCCCACATGCAGACACTGTGGTAACAGAAGGAGAATAATAATATTTTTTCTGCTGTGTTTGGATCTGCAGGAGGACATGGAAATGGCCAAGTACATCGCTCGCCTGTTCACGGCCAGACACAAGTTCTACAAACAGAATAAGATCTGTGCAGAGTGAGTCTGGAGGTCACACACACACACACACACACACGCACACACACACACACACACACACACACACACACACACACACACACACACACACACACACGCACACACACACACACACACACGCACACACACACACACACACACACACACACACACACACACACACACACACACACACACACACACACACACATACACACACACACACAATGTTTGTGTTTCTAATATGAAACAAATATGACTTATTTTTCTTTTCTTTCAGACCGACTCATTCACCTGCACCCATCAGGAGGCGCTCCACCTGGACACACCGCCTTTCTCTGGTACCACCTCCTTCCCTGTTTCATGTTGTTCTTCATTATCCTGTTTATTTCACTTCAAATGAAAAACACAACACGTTGTCACAAACATTTGACCTCTGCTCTTACACGTATGAACTGTACCACTGAGTATTGGTTTTAGCGTGTGACGGTGGTGGGTGGGTGCAGTGGTGGTGGGTGGGTGCAGTGGTTGTGCATGGTGGGTGTAGTGGTGGTAGGTGGGTGGTGCAGTGGTGGGTGGGTGCAGTGGTGGTGGATGGTGAGTGGTGCAGTGGTGGTGGGTGGATGGTGGGTGGTAGGTGGATGCAGTGGTGGTGGGTGGATGCAGTGGGTGGTAAGCGGTGGGTGGTGCAGTGGTGGTGGGTGGGTGGGTGGATGCAGTGGGTGGTAGGTGGTGGGTGGTGCAGTGGTGGTGGGTGGGCAGTGCAGTGGTGGTGGGTGGGTAGTACAGTGGTGGTGGGTGGATGCAGTGGGTGGTAGGCGGTGGGTGGTGCAGTGGTGGTGGGTGGGTAGTACAGTGGTGGTGGGTGGATGCAGTGGGTGGTAGGCGGTGGGTGGTGCAGTGGTGGTGGGTTGTGCAGTGGTAGGTGGGTGCAGTGGTGGTGGGTGGGTTCAGTGGTGGTAGGTGGGTGCAGTGGTGGTGCGTGGTAGGTGGGTGCAGTGGTGGTGGGTTGTGCAGTGGTGGTGGGTGGTAGGTGGGTGCATTGGTGGTGGGTTGTGCAGTGGTGGTGGGTGGTAGGTGGGTGCAGTGGTGGGTGGGTGGTAGGTGGGTGCAGTGGTGGTGGGTTCTGCAGTGGTGGGTGGGTGCAGTGGTGGTGGGTGGGTGCAGTGGTGGGTGGGTGCAGTGGTGGTGGGTTGTGCAGTGGTGGTGGGTGGATGCAGTGGGTGGTAGGCGGTGGGTGGTGCAGTGGTGGTGGGTGGGCAGTGCAGTGGTGGTGGGTGGGTAGTACAGTGGTGGTGGGTGGATGCAGTGGGTGGTAGGCGGTGGGTGGTGCAGTGGTGGTGGGTTGTGCAGTGGTAGGTGGGTGCAGTGGTGGTGGGTGGGTTCAGTGGTGGTAGGTGGGTGCAGTGGTGGTGCGTGGTAGGTGGGTGCAGTGGTGGTGGGTTGTGCAGTGGTGGTGGGTGGTAGGTGGGTGCAGTGGTGGTGGGTTGTGCAGTGGTGGTGGGTGGTAGGTGGGTGCAGTGGTGGGTGGGTTGTAGGTGGGTGCAGTGGTGGGTGGGTGGTAGGTGGGTGCAGTGGTGGTGGGTGGGTGCAGTGGTGGGTGGGTGGTAGGTGGGTGCAGTGGTGGTAGGTGGGTGCAGTGGTGGTGGGTGGATCGTGGGTCGTAGGTGGGTGCAGTGGTGGTGGGTTGTGCAGTGGTGGTGGGTGGTAGGTGGGTGCAGTGGTGGGTGGGTGGATCGTGGGTCGTAGGTGGGTGCAGTGGTGGTGGGTTGTGCAGTGGTGGGTGGGTGCAGTGGTGGTGGGTGGATCGTGGGTCGTAGGTGGGTGCAGTGGTGGTGGGTTGTGCAGTGGTGGGTGGGTGCAGTAAAGTTTAAGGGTGTTGCTTCCGCTGCGACAATGAAGACAGTGATTTGTGTGAGTGCGTCCCCACAGAGCAGTCGATGTCTGGGACTGAATGTGTAACAATAGCTGCTCAGTTTAACCAGATGTGTGAACAGAACCACAGACTGTCAGGGTGGGCTGGTACCAGAACCTAAACTAGAACAGAGGGGGTCACACAACATCAAACACCACAACTGAGCCAAACACACAAACACTAAAAACACGTCTGAGCAAATATTTAACATGTTAAGACTTTATTTAAGGATATTTATTTATATTATGAAGTTAATGGATGATAGAGTTTAGAGATGAACAATGTCCTGTAATGATTTATATTTTATTTATTTGTATATATTTTTTATTTTATAAATGTATCTTTTTAATTAAATTTTAAATTAAATGTTATTGTTTTAAATTATTTCATTAATTTTATTGTTTATTTATTCAGTTATTTTCTTTTTTCTTTTTTCATTTGTATTAATTAATTAATTTGTTTTTATTTACTTTAAATTAATTTATTTTACTTAATTGTTTTTTACTTCTTATTTATTTGTGTTTTAGTTTCATTTCATTTAATTTTTTATTTGTATTTATTCTTTTAATCTTTCTTTTAAGCCTTTTACTTGTAGAACAGTGTTATTGGACAGTGTTAAAGATGACCAGAAATTAACAAAAAAATTAAATCCATAAAATTAACAAAATGACCAAAATATTCAGTAAAATTAAAAGTAAAATTTCACATTTTTATCCCAGACTGAACTTTATTTAAGACTTTTTTTTTTTATCACAAACACATGTGGGGACTTTTCATTAGTTTTATTCCAGAAGTATTTGATTGTAGACCACAGTTATTTCTATTTTTAATTTTCCTTTATATGTTGTGTCATTTTTTTATGTTAATACTTCATGTGTGTGTGTTCACTCAGCCAAGGCCTCAGTCCTGCAACTTCCAGTCCATGCGTTCTCAGTACGGTGAACATTATCAGGACACACAGAGCTCTCAAGGTAAAACACACACACACACACACACACACACACACACACACACACACACACACACACACACACACACACACACACACACACATATATATAATGCAATTGAATAAGTCACTGAAATAAATTACAAAAATAATTTTAAAAAATCAAATGAATGGAAAAAAGTAAGCATCTTTTTCTTAAATAAATAAATCCAAAATATATATATTAAAAAAATAATAAAATGAAATAATACAATTTCATTATTAATAATAATAATAATAATAATAATAATAATAATAATTTAAAAATAAATACATTGAAAATACATCTTAAAACTTTTGAAAAATTCATCTTTTGTTTTACACCTGTTTCCTTCATGCTTTATGGGGACATCATTCGCATACAGTTTCATGCTTCACACAGATTTATATTTCACTAATGTTGACCTACATTATATTTAACCATCATGGGGACCTGAATTTTGGTCCCCATGATGTCATAGGTCTGTGTGGTGTGACTGTGTAAATATATCAATGTCCCCATAAAGATAGGAATAGAAGAAGTCATTTTTTTCCACAGACAGTTTGGTTGTGTTCAGTCACATTTCTGCCTCTGTCATTCATTTCAATGGAGTTAATTGTGTTTTTTCCCACCACACATGTGACTCACTGGCTGTTTTTATTGTTTGAACAGTTTTTCACATCATTAAAACTCAGTGTTTGGGCTCCAGAGTGTGACTTCACTCTGTCATTGACTGGTTCACACACTTACTACGACTTTAAACCCATTCATACAGTTGACAGTAAAACAGAGAATGTGGGAGAGTGTGGGTGTGAGATCACTCTGCAGGGTGACCTCAGGAATCACTCTGTTAGTGTGGATGGAGGTTCTGTCTGTCTGACTGTCTATCTGTCTGTGGGATGAGACGGTTCCACATCAGAGAATATATATATATATATATATATATATATATATATATATATATATATATATATATATATATATATATATATATATATATATATATATATATATATAGACACTTAAAATACTTACATTTTCTCCAAAAATGACAGTGTGTCTTATAAATGGATTAATTGTGGTTGCTTAGTGACTGGGAATTTAGACTTTTTGTCTCATGAGTCTGACTTTTTCTTTCATAAATTTAACATTTTATCTCAGTCTTTTTCAAAGTTAAATTTATCGCACAAAAATCGCAAAAATAAACTATTCATTGACAGTGTGGAAAATACGGTGTCTATATATATATATATATATATATATATATATATATATATATATATATATATATATATATATAAATTGGATCATTTTTACTGAATCACCTTTAATCATATATATATGGGGATAAATGTATTTTGTACTTTATTGAGCATTGGTTTGTACTATACTATATACAGGATGTCCCCACGAGGCTACATATGTAGGAATAGTTTTATTAATCTCACTCCACATTGGTTGGAAGAGATTATTGTAATCCCTGTGTGTGTGTGTGTGTGTGTCTGCAGAGACATATCATGATATAACTCAATGAATTCTTGATCCATTTGAGTAAAGGTCAAAGGTCAAGGTCGCAGTTAACTAAAAGTTCCAAATCACATTATCAGTTATAACACATGAACAGAGGGTCACAGATTGGTACCAAATGATGCGGAATGAAGATTTATACAATTGTCATAAAAACAACCAATAATATTTGAGATCTCTGGAGGTCAAAGGTGACATGTGGCCAAATTAACTTGTGTAACAGTGTTTGTGTCAAACATAGACATATCACACTATAACTGAATCAATACTGTATATATTATCATAACATTACACACACTGATGCATATATACATATGATGAACTTATCAATATTGCAAAAGGTCAAAGGTCAAGGCCGCATTTAGCAGGTCAAAATCACATTAGTACCTCTAATTCAAAAACAGGTTGTCATAGAAACTTGATATTGGCACAAAATAGGGGCGAGGTCTGTGAATACTAGTTACACATGTTATTTTTGTCTCTGTCTCTTGTGTCTCTTGTGTCTCTTGTAGACAGTATCTTCCCTGACGATCCCTACTATAAATCAGAGACCAGTCTGGACCGCTGCCTGGTGGACTTTCCGTACCGTAACGGTACGGTGCCTAACGGCAGCATGTACAGCAGCCCCAGCCTCAGCTCGCTCAACCATTCGCAGACATTTGTCCCGCCTTCGCCCATGTCGTCCAACCTCAGCATCCCCGGGAGCGAGCTCATGCGTCCCGACTACATCCCCAGCCACCGCCACAGCGCCATCATCGCTCCGTCGTACAGACCCACGCCCGAGTATGACACCGTCATGCTGCAGAAGCGACGCATGCTCCCCGCCCACCACGACCTCCACAGCCAATCCCTGCGCAGCCTGAACATCAGTAACGCCTGCGCCTACCGCCAGCCGGAGGCTCTGGTGTACAGCCAGCCCGAGATGAGGGAGCGGGGCCCCTACCACGGCCTGGGGCCCAGTCCTGGACCTTATACACCACAGGTAGAGCTGCGCAGTGTAGGTCTGAGCATCGACAACACAATGATTGACATGTTACACAATAGTCACATGACCACGTCCTGTTAATGTAGGAGACATTAACAGGACGTGCGCTCAACATTTTCTAATTTTAATAAAACTTGACACACACTGAGCACATCACGATCATTCTGAAGCGGTTTTTAATTTGTTTTTGTTTTTTTTTTTGTTTTAGGTTTTTTTACATTTTAAAAAATATTTTAATTAAAAAACTTTTTTTTGGGGGGGGGGGGGTCATTTATTTATTTTTAAAATTTTTTTTTACTTCTCTTATTTATTTATTTTCTTTTAATTTAATATTTTTTGTAGGGTTTTTTTATAAGTTTTTATTTATTTGTATTTTTTTTTAATTATTTAATTTAAAAAATAATTGTACATTTTTTAAAATTTATTTAATTTATTTATTCATGTGTTTATTCATTTTTATTTAATTTTCTTTAAATATATATATTTTTTACTTTTATTTACTTCTATTCATGTGGATTTTATTCTTTTTTTAATCATTTATTTTATTTTACATTTTTTAAAATGTATTTGTATTTCTTTATTTGTCTTATTCATTTATTTACTTAAATTTTTAATTTTATTTCTTTCTTTCTTTTTAATTCTTATTTTTCTTTCATTATTTCAGTTACAGAATGATGACATTAAACATATGTTCAGTGTCGAACAATAATCTGTTTGTGTCGTCACCACACAGCTGTTATTTACTCCTGAGGATTTTTCTACGGTTTATGATAAAGCAGTTTAATTCTATTAAAATACAGATATAGTCTATACAACTAACTTTTTAGAAAGTATCTTCTACAGACATTAAATGTGTTAAAACTTACATATTTTAATCAGATGAATCTGTCTTTAGTGTCGTTCAGTTTTTAATATATATGAAGGTGTGTTCTTCTACATATATGTTATTTTATGTACAAGTAAACAATAGATGAGTAAATATTCCAGTTCTGTCACACATACTTTTCACTTCTTACCATTTGTTGTATTTCACACTGTCCTGTTTTTGTGATTTTCAGATCAGCTACAGTAAACCAGTGTCCCACGGTCCCCACCAGGGCGGACCAGCCAACTCCCAAGGTCCCTCGCCGTCCGTTTGTATTAACGGAGTGGGAGGTGGTGGAGGAGGTGGAGGTGTAGGAAGCTCCATTTCTCACACGGTCAGTACTCCAGAGCTGGCGAACACCAAACAAGGACCCAACGCAGGGAGCTACGCCGCTACGGCTAACATGCTACGAAACCACATGTCGCGTCCTCCCCCGCCTTACCCTTCCAACTCGTTCCGCCCGGCCACCAGCACGCCCGACCTGGCCAGTCACCGCCACCGCTGCATCGGCGGCAGCAGCCCGGAGCTGGTGACTCGGATGGTGCAGCTGTCGGTCAAGACCTTCCAACCGGACAGTTCGGCGGTGGTCCACCAGTCGCTACAGGAGGCTAGCGAACCGCTAACAGCGGCCGCTAAACACCGCTCCACCCTGGGCAAAAGGCACAGCATGGAGGTGATCAGCAGCATGAGAGGAGGAGGTGGTGGGGGCGGAGGAGGTGGCGGTGGGATGGAAGGTTTGGTGATGAAGAGCATGAATGCGCCCCTCCATCGGAGAAATACTTTGAGGGAACATGTAATGCCCCCTCAGCCTCAGACTATCCCCCAGCCCCCCCAACAGCAGACCCCCCAGCCACAACCACAACCACAGCCTCCACCTGCACCTCCACCCCAGCAGCCCAAGGACCTACCAATGCAGAAAGCACCCGAAGCGCCCGCGGCCCCCTCCGGACCGGTCGCCTACCAGCACCAAAAGACTCTCTCCAACGCCACCATGCTCATTCACAGCAGCGAGAGCGAGGAAGAAGAGGAAGAGGAAGAGGAAGAGCGGCCCGAGCTGGACGTTCAGATCCCTGGTCTCAATGAGGACATTAGCATTAGCGCGCAGCTCCAGGCGGCTCTGGCTAAACTGCCCAACAAACCCCCTCCCGAGTATCCCGGTCCCCCTAGACCTCCTAGCGGTGGTGCTCAGATTCGCAGCCACGCCCACAATCACAGCCACGCCCACCACCACAACCACAATCAAGGACCTCAGACCAACCAGGGACCCATGGACCCCAACCAAGCACAGGCGCGAGCGCTACAAACTGACAGCCAGGGTGGTGGGGGTGGAGCAGGGGCTGGCGGGACACTTACACGTGGGGACCAGGGTGGGGTGAATGGAGCCGTTTTAGGTCCATCCATTTCAGAACCAGATCTGACCAGCGTGAAGGAGAGAGTGAGGAAGGAGCGGTCAAAGAGAGGCCGGTGTCGGAGATGTTCTCCTTAGAGGACAGCATCGTGGAGAGGGAAATCGCTCAGAGGGTAAGAAAGAATTCTGGGTGTTTGTCTAAAGTTTATGGACCGAAGAGTCTACTGAATAAGAGAAAAAAATAACACTGGTCTACAAGTATGATATATTAATGACATTTTAACACATGTTACTAAGGTAACATAAGATAAAAATATTCCTTTATTCGTCCCATGAGGGGAAATTCCAGGTTTATAACAACAGGATTATAATCACTTTCATAAATAAATAAATATATATACAATATACAGTTTATATATATATATATATATATATATATATATATATATATATATATATATATATATATATATATATATATATATATATATACACATTTTATATACACATTTTCTCCAAAAACCAAACTGCGCCTTATATATGGATTAATTCTGGTAGTGTTTAGTGACTTGGAATTTTGTCTTTTAAAGTACAGACAAGTTTAAAAGAGAGTTATTACGAGAACAGTCAGACCAACTAATAAATACAACTTCCTTTTAGAGGTAAGATTGGGCCTAAAAAAATCCAGCCCAACCCGACCCATGCCCGTGGGTGTTAAAGCCCAACCCAGCCCGAGCCCGACCAATTAACTTTATTTGCAGGCCCGAACCCAAAGCAAGGCCGAAATTTCATATTTTATTTGGGAGGACTTGGGAGGAGGAGGAGGAGGAGGAGGAGGAGGGGGAGGAGGGGGAGGAGGGGGAGGAGGGGGAGGGGGGGAGGAGGAGGAGGAGGGGGGGGGGGTGGAGGAGGAGGTGGAGGAGGAAGGAGGAGGAGGAGGAGGAGGGGGAGGGGGGGAGGAGGTGGAGGAGGAGGGGAGGAGGTGGAGGAGGAGGAGGAGGAGGAGGAGGGGAGGAGGGGGGGAGGAGGAGGAGGAGGAGGAGGAGGAGGAGGAGGAGGAGGAGGAGGAGGAGGAGGAGGAGGAGGAGGAGGAGGAGGAGGAGGAGGAGGAGGAAAGTCACTTTTACTCAGGATTAAATATTTGAAGTTGTTTTAAAACCATCAATATAACATTTATTCATCAAAAGAACTGCTACTGCACAGAGTGAATATAGACTAGAACTATGTGCGTTCTGTAAACGACTCGTTAGCGCCCCCTAGAGGATTTAAAACACAACATACTTTATACAGTATACAGTATAAATACCAGCTCTGGGAGAAACGTCATTTCATCCGGTTCTGTAGGAATAAATCAGGCTTAACACAACACTTTAACACTTGAACTTTTTTTTCTTATTGTTTAAGGTCAACATGCATTTTTAGGAATATGTAGTCATGGAAATTTGGTGAAAATTCGTGGAAAAGTATTGCTTAAAGTATGTTTGCGATTCACATAAATTCCGCAGATGTAAAAAAAAAAAAAAAAATCCTGCGACCTGAACTGAAAACATTTACAACCGCATTCACAAAAGTAAAATAAATGGACCTAATGATACCATATACAGGTTCCAATATTGAGAGCTGCTTAATATTCCTCTTTTTTTTCTATAACATTTGAATGTCAAAGCTCTAATGTAAACTTCTGAACATAACTGTATCCAAAACGCTGCATCAACCAAAGTCAAATCCTAAAATACTGGTGGTGTTAAACCCTGCAGCCTGTTATTTACAGGCTGGTTTCATGCATAGTTACCAATTAGCAGTAATCCTGTGTTTAGTACCTGAGAGGGTAGCACTAGGCTCTGAGTCCCCCCAGGCAGGTAAAAAGCCTCCAAATCCCACAGATTATACTTTGGGTTGGTGTTCCAGTGTAGGTCAGCGTTCTGCCGAGGAGCAAACATTTGACACAGCAGCAGAGTGGAGGTATTTAATCTGCCATAAACCTCTGTGTTTGAGACTTGGCCTGGTCTGGCATGTATTTACAGCTGGGGTCTCACACTCATTTTCTTTCAGGGGCCAAGTTCAGCACAATTTGATCTGCAGTGAGTGGATCCAGTCTGTAGCCTAGCAGCGCTAACCCTGTTCATTCCATGTATGGGTCTAGTTGTGCTTCATAGTCAGGGGAGGCGGGGCTAAAAGGTTGTCTTTCAAATCCTCTGTATTCAATAGGACAGTACTACAACCAATCAGTGTAATCTTTAGGATGACGTAGTTAGAGCGCTGCAAAGTTGACGGAGGAGTTAGGAATGACTAAACAAAATGGTGGATAAGTTAGGAATAATGTATTGCATACGTGTTACTATCAGAAAAATATTTTTTGACGGGAAATCTAGCCAAAAGTTACATTAAAAAGTGTAACTAGACTACTGCGGTAGAACACTAGATTTGCTGCCGCTAGGAGGTTCTAGTGTGGCTAGGCTACTCAATATGTAAAATAATAACATGGTACTTGACTATAAATAATGACACTGAAAAAAATTGTCTTTGTTTTAGTTAAAAAAACTAATAAAAAAATTGTAATTACGAAAATATTTAGTTTCTATTGAAACAAACAAACAAAAAAGATGTGACTAGCTAGCCTAGCCGCGCTATCACTACTCATTCCATGTATGGGTCTAGTGGTGCTTCGTAGTCAGGGGAGGCGGGGCTAAAAGGTTGTCTTTCAAATCCTCTGTATGCAATAGGACGGTACTACAACCAATCAGTGTAATCTTTAGGATGACGTAGTTAGAGCGCCTGCAAGTTGACGGAGGAGTCTGGAGAAAGTTAGGAATGACTAAACAAAATGGTGGATAAGTTAGGGATAATGTATTGCATATGTGTTACTATCAGAAAAATATTTCTTGATGGGGCCGAAAAGCATCCCAACGCCGAAGGCAGAAGGGTGTTGTTCGGCCCCAAAGGAAAATATTTTTCTGATAGTCACGCGTGGGCAATAATTATCCCACTTATTCTACATTTATTACATCTTATTATTGCTACTACTCTAACAGATTGGATAAAATAGCAGTTACAACGTCGCGAATATTTACTTTCAAAGTGTCCGAACTACCTATCAGTGTAATCTTTAGGATGACGTAGTTAGAAGCCGGAAAGAAATGTCAGAATCTTGTCACAAATCATCTCAAAATGACCACAGAATTATCACCTCATTAATGATCTGTTACTTATAATAAGCCACAGGTGTCAAACACAAGGCCCGGGGGCCAAATCCGGCCCTTTGGGGTGAATTTGTGAAATTCAAAATTAAACATATTAATCATTTTAGTTCAGGTTCCACATTCAGACCAATTCAATCTGAAGTGGGTCAGAACCAGTAAAATATTATCATATACACGCCTAAGACCTGATACAAGTAAAAACAAATAAAGACAATAAAGACAAATTCTATCAAATCCATACTAATTTGAATTTGAAAATACTATCATATTAATCTATAAATAATCACAACTCCAATTTTTTCTTGTTATAAATGTCAATATTTTCACATATTTACACTAAAGCAAAGTCGAATTTCACAAAATATTTGAATAATGTTGAACAAATATATGAAGAAGTGTTTTTTTCCAAGAGAAGTCAGTGAAGTTTTAAGAATAATCTACTGCAGGGGTGTCAAAATCCAGTCCTCGAGGGCCGGTGTCCTGCATGTTTTAGAGTTTTCCCTCTTCCATGTGATTCAGTTTAACCCTTTAACTCCTGAGATTTTAGCAATCAGTAAAAAAGTAAAAAATAAACTAAAATTAAATGAGCAACAACAAAAAACAAAAATTAATTATAAGCTAACAAAATAATTGGTAACATGAGCAAAGTAAAACTAGTATTAAAATTTTGCCTTAAATTTTTTTTTAAATAAAAAAAAAAAAAGCTTTTTGGCACCTTGTCCATGCACAAAACTAAAAGGAAAACTGTTTAATTTTTCTGAATATTGAAACTAAATCATCCATTCAGAATGCATCAGCACTGACACTTAAAGAGTTAATAATCAGCTCCTCATCAGTTCTGCAGAACACTGATAATGATGTAATGGGCTCCAGGTGTAATGGAAGAGGGGAACATCTAAAACATGCAGGACACCGGCCCTCGAGGACCGTAGTTTGACACCCCTGAGCTACTGTGATCTGAAAGTTCTAATGAACAAAAGCATAATGTTGTTCAAATTAGGTTTATTATTTCATTTGTTTCATGTTATTGTTTGAAAGGATAGTTTGTCAATGTAAACATTTTCATTATTTAATTTGTTCACACTAAAGTACAGAGAAGTTATTTATGTATTAGTTTTTATTTATGTTATTATTTCACTGATTCATAAATTTGACTTTTTATCTTAAAATTTTTACTTTTTAGTCTCAGAATTTTTCCTTTTTTTATGTCATCATTTTGATGTTTTTTTTTGTCTCAGAATTTGGACTTTTCTACAGTTTGATTTAGCAGAATAAGAGTGTGTTTTGTATTGTAGTTATTGTGATTGTTTTGTTTCACTTAATGCGTCGTATATTCCAGTATATATGATAAACCCCTCAGAAATAAACCATTCATTGACAGTGATCCTTATAATCCAGTGCACCTTATCCTGCAGAAAATACAGTATATTGTAGTTTACCACCACCAGAGCGTGCATGTGAGAGTGAATGAATAATGGGTCCGTAATGTGAAAAAAAACTATATATATCCAATCCATTATTATTATTTTCTCTGTATATTATATACATATATATTTTATGTTAAATTTTAGACTGTAATATATTGATATATAATATATTGACAATTTATTTTATGTATTTTTTCATAAGGCAGTCAGTCCTGACCTGTGTTTAAGAGCAGTTGCTTTATTTCCTACCTGTAGGGTAAACTGTTGCCCCCCCACCCCTCCCCCAGACTGTTGTTTTGGCTGGACATGGAGGCTTTAAGAGGTGGAGAGGGGAAAAGGGTGGAGCTGTGCTAAAGGTTTAATAGCATAAGAGATTATTGGAGGTAATCCTCTGTGGGGGGGCTGGAGGAGGAGGAGGGGGGGGGCGGGGGGGTATAATGTGGGTCAGAGTTAGAGACGCTGTGACAGTTTGTTTTCATTCAGCCTAAAGAAAACTACAGCAAACAGGTAGGTTTGGATGGAGGAATGAAAACGCTGCCAAACAAAGACAGAAGGATCATAGTTAACAGTGATATAGTGTGTTTTAGTGATATTAAAATCAAACTGTTATTAACTGTTATTGTTATTAACTGTTATTGTTATTAACTGTTGGATTGTTATTAACTGTTGGATTGTTATTAACTGTTGGATTGTTATTAACTGTTGGATTGTTATTAACTGTTGGATTGATAACAAATCAGGATAAAAAGGGATTATTATTATGTATACATATACAGTATGTATTTTTAAGCACACTTAGTGCATTTTAGTGAATTTTACACTATTTTTAGTGTAATTTATTTTGTTCTTAGTGCATTTGACTGTATTTTTAGTATATTTTACTCTACTCTAATGGCACTTCACTCTATTCCTACTGCATTTTACTGTAATCTTACTGTATTCTTAGTGTATTTTAATCTATTTTTTAGTGTATTTTACTCTACTCTAAGGGCATTTTACTCAAATTTTAGTGCATTTTACTCTATTCTTAGTGCATTTTAATCTATTTTTAGTGTATTTTACTCTAATTTTAGTGCATTTTACTCTAATTTTAGTGCATTTTAATCTATTCTTAGTGCATTTTAATCTATTTTAGTGTATTTTACTCTACTCTAAGGGCACTTTACTCTAATTTTAGTGCATTTTACTCTAATTTTAGTGCATTTTACTCCAATTTTAGTGCATTTTAATCTATTTTTAGTGTATTTTAATCTATTTTTAGTGTATTTTACTCTACCTTTACTGCAGTTTAGGCTTTACTGCAGTTTAGGTATTTTAGTGCATTTTACTCTATCTTTGTGTATTTCACTCTCATTTTAGTGCATTTCATTCTATTCTTCATTATTTTACTCTATTTTTAGTGTATTTTACTCTTTTACTCTCTATATATATATTCCTCTAAAGTGTATAAAGTACAGATATTTATAGAAATGTAAGAAGTAAAAGTAAAAAGTTTCCAGAAAAATAAACACTGAAGTAAAGTTCAGTACTAATAAAATCTACTTAAGTACAGTAATGAAGTACTTTTTACTCTCCACCTCTGCACACATGTGGTTAAATCTCCATAGTTTTCTTCCGGAAGCTTCTTCCTTGCAGCCCAGTGTCAGGGCATAATTGTCCCTAATGAGCTTTGGTAGCAGATCTTGTTTGTTGACACCTTTGAACAGAAGAATGGAACATCCAGTCCAGGTTTGGCCCACATTTACACAAGTGCCAGATTGACTCCGCCCACAAAGCACTCACCAGACTCATAGACAGTCATTCCAGGCCATTCCATTCCAGACCAGTCCAGGTCAGTGTGTGTCCATGATGCCGTCGGTACCTGTAACACCAGGCTTTTGTTCTCTGTTGCAGACGCTGGAGAGGCAGAAGATGTCTGTGGACTCGATGAAGAGGCCGCTGATGATGGCGGCGCTCAACGGCCTCTGTGTGGCCCGCATGCCTGTTATTGAGAACCCTGCAGAGGACGGAAACAAGTCTGCCACCGACGAACGGGTGAGTGGAGATCACTGAAACTGAAACTAATGCCCCTATTCAATCCGTGTATCATTCGTTCATTCGTTTTTCAAAATAAAACTAAAAATAAGACAATGAAAAAAACAACTCATTTCTTCATTATTTGTTTCCAAAACCAAAATGAAAAAAAAACGACAATGATCCGTTTTTCATTTTTGTGTTTAAATGAATAATGGAGAGAACTGATGACATCCATTTCCCGTTTTATCCAATTTTGACCTGATGCCAGTTGGACTGAGACATGGGTTAGTTGGTAGAGTGGGTCGTCCAGGAACTGAAGGGTTGTTGGTTCAAATCCTACTCTGTCCTGGTCAGTCTGTTGTGTCCTTCACCGTCCTTCACTCACACTGGTGTATGAATATTTGGTGGTGGTCAGAGGGACCGTAGGCGCAAAATGGCTGCTACGCGTCTGTCAGTCTGTCCCAGGACAACTGTGGATACTGATGTAGTTTACCACCACCAGAGGGAGAATGTGAGAGTGAATGAATAATGGGTCACTAATGTGAAGTGCTCCGAGTGACCAAAAAAGCACTATATAAATCTAATCCATTATTATTATTTATGGCTTAATTTGACTTATGTTTTGATGCTTTTATTTTGAAGGTATTGTCCACATAGACCAGTGCAATCACAGAATTTTCCAAACATTCCCTCAGTAAAATTCCATGTTCCCAGTTTTTGAAGCATCTCCATTTACACCTGTTGACGCTGACACAGACAGTCTAGTGTTGTTCCAGTTTTCAGAATAAAAGCCCATGGACACTGTCCCATAACCGCAGTTCCTTCTGGTCCTGCCATGGGACGTGTCAAACCCAGCCTTTGTCCCCACTGTTGCTAAGCTAACAGGGGTGAGCGCTAAGTGGGCTGTGGAACGCGTGGCATGGTGGTGCTTATCGCTTCGGCCTGTTGGTATGTGAGGAATGTGACCCCAGAGCCAGCGGGCGAGCAAGAGAAAAAAGAGAGAGAGAAGTTCCCCTCACGAACATCTGTGACCTAATAAACATAAAAGAGTCTAAACCCTAACCCTAACCCTGACCCTAACACTGACCCTAACACTGACCCTGACCCTACCCCTGACCCTACCCCTGACCCTGACCCTAACATCTGTGACCTATTGAATATAAAAGTCTAAACTCGAACACTAACTGCACACAACTACGATTTTATTTATTCCACCATGTGATACTGAAGTACGTTTAGTTTAGTTTAGTTTAGTTTAGTTTAGTTTAGTTTAGTTTAGTTTAGTTTAGTTTAGTTTAGTTTAGTTTAATGTAAATGAGTTTGATTTACTTTAGTTTACTTTAAATTTTTACCTTAGTTTACTTTAGTTTACCTTAGTTTACCTTAGTTTACCTTAGTTTACTTTAGTTTACCTTAGTTTACCTTAGTTTACTTTAGTTTACCTTAGTTTACTTTAGTTTACCTTAGTTTACTTTAGTTTACCTTAGTTTACCTTAGTTTACCTTAGTTTACCTATTTTACTTTAGTTTACCTTAGTTTACCTTAGTTTACCGTAGTTTACTTTAGTTTACCTTAGTTTACCGTAGTTTACTTTAGTTTACTTTAGTTTACCTTAGTTTACCTTTGTTTACCTTAGTTTACTTTAGTTTACCTTAGTTTACCTTTGTTTACTTTAGTTTACTTTAGTTTACCTTAGTTTACCGTAGTTTACTTTAGTTTACCTTAGTTTACCGTAGTTTACTTTAGTTTACCTTAGTTTACCTTAGTTTAGTTTACCTTAGTTTACCTTTGTTTACTTTAGTTTACTTTAGTTTACCTTAGTTTACTTTAGTTTACCTTAGTTTACCTTTGTTTACTTTAGTTTACTTTAGTTTACCTTAGTTTACCTTAGTTTACTTTAGTTTACCTTAGTTTACCGTAGTTTACTTTAGTTTACCTTAGCTTACCGTAGTTTACTTTAGTTTACCTTAGTTTACCTTAGTTTACTTTAGTTTACCTTAGTTTACCGTAGTTTACTTTAGTTTACCTTAGCTTACCGTAGTTTACTTTAGTTTACCTTAGTTTACCGTAGTTTACTTTAGTTTACCTTAGTTTACCTTAGTTTACCTTAGTTTAACTTAGTTTACTTTAGTTTACCTTAGTTTACCTTAGTTTATTTCATAAAATCATCAGATAAGAGCTTGGTCGTTGAACATTAAACTAGTACCAGTAGATGATGGTAGATGACAGTGTTTCCATGGCAACTGTGGAGCCTCTGATCATATGAATGGATCATATCTGAACACCATGAAAAGATCAATAACTGTATTTGACACCAATAATTTACAGATAACGACTGGATTAAAGGATCAGATGTGGAATATTCTATTCTATTCTTCTGTATATTTTCTTCTTTTCCGTCACACATGCTCACAGTTGTTTGTTAGTGAAGTCAGTGTTTGTTCTGATCATATTTCTAGAATTTTCTGAACAGTTTCTGAGGTGAAATGGAAACGAAATTAACAAAATCCTGATGATCAGACACTTTAGTTTAGTTTGAAAAAGTCATCAGTCTATTCTGAGAATATAAAGAGTAGAAAGTACTGCAGTAGTTTTCCTCAGTACTGCAGTAGTCTTCCTCAGTACTGCAGTAGTTTTCGTCAGTACTGCAGTAGTTTTCGTCAGTACTGCAGTAGTCTTCCTCAGTACTGCAGTAGTCTTCCTCAGTACTGCAGTAGTCTTCCTCAGTACTGCAGTAGTTTTTCCTCAGTACTGCAGTAGTTTTCCTCAGTACTGCAGTACTCATTAACTCTGTGTGTTTTCTCTCGTCAGTGTAAGTCGTTGGAGCTGAAGCTGGAGGAGGAGCAGGTCTTCACTGAATACGAACAAGTGTCCAAGAAGAGGACGGACTGTGTCGTCACCACGGCGACTCTGCCCGAAAACGCCGAGCGAAAACCGTTTCCGTGACGTTGTCCCGTACGAAGAGAATCGAGTAGAACTGGTTCCCAACAAAGAGAACAACGCAGGATACATCAACGCCTCGCATATAAAGGTAGGCTCAAGGAATGATGGGTAAAATGTTCTAAAATATGAAGAGCGCAGACTCCGCCAAGGCAGACCCCCCCCCACCCACCCCCCCTGTAGGACAATGGTGGCTAAAAATGACCAGATATATTATCAGAAGTGCCTTTATTTACACAGATAAAAGAGTTTTATGGACAAAACAAACAGCAAAGGTTTAGACTCAGACAAAAATGACCAAAATAATAAAGAAAATGAACAGAAATGAACAAAGTATTCAGTTAAAGGAAGAAAAATGACCAAAATATTCCGTAAAATTAACAAAAATGTCTGAAATAATCAATAAAATGAACAAATATGACCAGAATAATCAGTAAAATTACAAAAGTCATACATAAAATGAACACAAATGACAAAAATAGGTCAAATTAACAAAAAGTAACAAAATAATCAATAAAATGAACAAAAATGTCATGAAGTTTATTTTGTCACGTAATCACAGTTACAGAGTGAAATCACTTTATATAATGTGAATTAAAACCATAAGTTTAAAGTTGATCCTCAGTTTGATGCTAGTTTTTGTTGTGGTCACTTCAGGCAGTGAACGATGAAAAGAATGTGTTCCCAACCCTGAGCTGCTCCATTTATTTATTTATTTATTTATTTATTTATTTATTTATTTATTTATTTATTTATTTACTCAAAGCTCCGTGTGCACACGCTGGTGAGTTTGTATTCTGTCTGTTCAGTCATGGAGCGCCGTTAGCAGAGCGCTGCTGAGTCTATGAGGGTGCAGTGTAACCCTCTTATTTAAGGTAACTGTTTTATTCTCCATCTGTCCCATAATGCACTGGTTTACAGTCAACAGCTGAGAAGTAATGAAGTAAAAAAAAATACTGCTTTACTGGAGACAGAAATAAAATAAAGTAGTAATATTAATCTGTTTTTAAAAAGAAAAATTAAATTAAATTAAAATAAAATAAAGCAAGTTTATGGAAGTGGATGATGTAGTGTTGATTGGTATGTGTGTGTATATACTGTGTATATATATATATATATATATATATATATATATATATATATATATATATATATATACATGGCAGAATTATGAGATTAAAAAGTATAAATTGTCAGAATAAGTCATAAATAAACTTCTTAAATTCCTGGCAAAAAAAGCAGTTTATTTTATTATTTATAACAATTAAAAAGTTGTTTTTACTTTTACTTCAGTAAAGGAGTTAAAACAGTACTTTTACCAGAGTATTTTTGACAGCAGTACTTGTACTGTAGTACTTTTACTGGTTTCTTATGTAACGTCAGGTTGTTCCTGTTAGTGACATGTTTTAATGCAGTGTGTGACCTTGTGACTATTAATGAGGGGAAACAAAAGAGAGCTGGACAAGGGGGGGGGGGGGCATAGTTTTAGAAATGAGGTAAAGGGTCCTGCTATAGGTGAAGACAGAGGGTTCTACTGCCCTCTAGTGGTCAGGGTGGGTTCTGTCAACTGACCTTTTGGACTGAATAATAGATTTTCTTTACATATTTTCAGTCTGATTTCCAGCTATAATGACTTTATCTCATGATTTTGACTTTTTATCTGATAATTTAGATTTTTTTTTCTCATGATTGTGACTTTTATCTGATCATTTTGACTTTTTATCTGATAAATTTGGACTTTTTATCTGATAATTTGGACTTTTTATCTGATAAATTTGACTTTTTATCTGATAATTTTGACTTTTTATCTCATGATTTTGTCTTTTTATCTCATAATTTAGATTTTTTTTTCTCATGATTGTGACTTTTATCTGACAATTTTGACTTTTTATCTGATAATTTTGACTTTTTATCTCATAGTTTAGATTTTTTTTTCTCATGATTGTGACTTCTATCTGATAAATTAGACTTTTTATCTGATAAATTTGACTTTTTATCTGATAAATTTGACTTTTTATCTGACAATTTTGACTTTTTCTCTCATAATTTAGATTTTTAATCTTTTATTTTGACTTCACTTAATGCACCTTATAGTCCAGTGCGCCTTGTATTGCAGAAAATACAGTACTTCTGGTTAAAGCTGTGTTGAAGGGGTGTCCCACTTCATAGGGGTTGATATTCAAACCCTACCCCTTATAGAAGGGGTAAGGAGGGAAATGGGATTCAGCTGAAATATATATGAATTCATGTTCTGTTTTTGGACTAAATAATAGATTTTTTTTTCATATTTCCATCTCTCTATTTGCACTAGTGAACTACTGGTTCTACTGCCCTCTAGTGGTCAGTGTGGATATTGTCATTGTCATTTTTAAATATATATGAATTCATCTCCTGTTTTTGGACTAAATAAAAGATTTTCTTTGCATATTTTCAGCCTGATTTCCATCTATAATTATGTTTTATCTCGTAATTTTGACTTTTAATCTCATGATTTTGACTTTTTTTTCATAATTTTGACTTCACTTAATGCGCCTAAATGCGTCCAGTGTTATAATCCATTTTTAGTTTAGTAGATTTTCTTTTCATATTTTCATCTATAATCTCTATTTGCATTAGTAAACTACTGTTTGTACTGCCATCTAGTGGTCAGTGTGGGTATTGTGACATAAACATATGGATTCATCTCCTGTTTTTGGACTGAATAATTGATTTTCTTTGTGTGTGTGTGTGTGTGTTTTGGCAGATGGTGATCAGAGGGGAAGAGTGGCACTACATCGCCACCCAAGGTCCGCTCGCCAACACCTGTGCCGACTTCTGGCAGATGGTCTGGGAGCAGGGGGTCAACGTCATCGCCATGGTTAC
>CM035805.1:5410197-5460197 GCA_020466265.1 Siphamia tubifer
CAAGTTGTTTTTTCATTGTCTTATTTTTGGTTTTATTTTGAAAAATTAATGAACGAATGATATGTGGATTCTATTCACACATTATAAAGACGGCCATGGCTCAGTTGGGAGAGCGGGTCGTCCATTGACCGAAGGGTTGGCAGTTCAATTCCCGCTTTGTCCTAGTCAGTCCGTTGTGTCCTTGGGCAAGACACTTTACCCTCCTTGCCTCCAGTGTCACTCACACTGGTGTATGAATGAGTATGAATGTTGGGTGGTGGTCAGAGGGGCCCTGGGCGCAAAATGGCAGCCACGCTTCTGTCAGTCTGCCCCAGGGCAACTGTGACTACATATGTAGTTTACCACCACCAGAGGGAGCATGTGAGAGTGAATGAATAATGGATCAATAATGTAAAAGTGCTTTGGGTGCCTTGAAAAGTGCTTTAGAAATCTAATCGATTATTATTATTATTATTAAGTATTATCTATGGACCACTGGTAATTCGCAGTTACCCCCGTACCTCTGTGTTATTGTTCGGTGCATTCATACAGATAAACAAGTGTCTGTAATTCACACAAATTCCAGACATTAATAGTGGATATGTCGTAAACATCCTGTTTGGTCTCAACACATTAATAAGGTTTGAAAACAAATTGTGCATAAGAATAAAGGGGGTAAATGTCATTGACAGGGATGCTCCACCCCTTCAAAATAAGAGCGGGGTCAGTGCAGATTAAAACAGTGTTCAGATTACAGAATGTACAGTTGTTAGCGAAGGCCTTCCCTCTGGAAAACGACCGAATGAATCTATAGAGACGACTGAAGATAGTTATAAATATTGAATAGAAATATATTAAATATAAATATTAGAAATATTATATGTCCAATGGATATGTTTCTTTCAGTTGTTAAGATTAATTTGTGGTTTACTCAACTGACTTCAGGTCAAAAATGGATAAAACGGAAAACGTCCGTTATCCGTTTTTTCCATTATTCATTTAAAACACGAAAACAAAAAATGAAAAACGGATCATTATTTGTTTTTTTCATTTTGGTTTTGGAAACAAGTAATGAAGAAACAAGTTGTTTTTTCATTGTCTTATTTTGGGTTTATTTTGGAAATCGGACAGATTAAACATGTCCGTATTATTATGGTCTGGGCTGATATTTAGTGAATAACATTTAGAAAAGCATTTGAAAATGGCCGACCAAAAACGAAATATTTGAGGACAGAACGTCAGGGTTCCTTCAGCAGAGGAACATTTATCACATATGGAGGATATTGATGAAACATGTTCTTAGTTTTGACTTTTTCACTAATGTTTTGACCCATCGACACTGGTTCTGTACGACTGACACTTTTAACACATATTTAAATTTTTTATATTCTATATTCCACTGTGTACACGTTTATATTTAACTAATTTTTATTTATTTTACTGTGCTCTTTAGCGTCTGGGTTCTATTTTTATACTGAATCAGACTCACATGGGGGTTCATTTCTTTTCTTTCTCTCTCACTCTTCTGTCTCTGGGTGTTCAGCCGGTGGAGGTCCCCACAATGTTGTCCAAGCTGCGGCAGCAGAGGATGCTGATGGTCCAGACCATCTCCCAGTACAAGTTCGTCTACCAGGTCCTCATCCATTTCCTCAAGAACTCACGCCTCATCTAATCTCTGCCTCCTGACCTTTGACCTTTGACCTTCATTCAGTATGAAAGATGACAACAAATGACGACTATGGTACTTTACAGAAGAAGAGTTTGTGCAGCAGATGCAGTTGACACACGGGGACATTTACAAACTTCAAAACGACTTTTACGCCACGTTTACACTAGTATCGACTTTACTAGATTCTATTCACTTTGGTTCATTTCCACTACAAAAAAAGTTCTTGGTCCCATGGTACCTGGTCCTAGAGTTTTGGTATTTACACTGAGGTTCCAAGTGGTACCATAACATGAGGTGTCATCAGCGTAGACACTGATTGGTGGATTTGTCTCTGCATCATTGTGTTATAAACGTGTGTCCACCATTAAAAACAAAACTAGATTCTACCCGATTCTACTCACTTTGGTGCATTTCTACTATGAAAAAGGACCTGGTCCCATGGTACCCAGTCCTAGAATTTTGGCATCTGCTCTGCTAATATTCCAAGCATTACTATATATTACTATATATATATATAAACATGAGATGTCATCAGCGTAGACAGTGATGGGTGGAGTTGTCTCTGCGTCATTGTGTTATAAACGTGCGTCCACCATTAAAAACAAAACTAGATTTGACTCGATTCCACTGAATTCTACTCACTTTGGTGTGTTTCTACTATGTAAAAGAATTTTTGGTATCTACTCTGAGGTTCCAAGTGGTACCATAACATGAGGTGTCATCAGCGTAGACACTGATTGGTGGAGTTGTCTCTGCGTCATTGTGTTATAAACGTGTGTCCACCATTAAAATTAAACTAGATTCGACTCGATTCTACTCGTTTAGGTTTGTTTCCACTACAAAAAAGGACCCAGTCCCATGGTACCCAGTCCCAGGTTTTGGGAATCTACTCTGAAGTGTCCAGCGATACTATAACATGAGGTGTCATCAGTGTAGACTCTGATTGATGGAGTTGTCTCTGCGTCATTGTTATAAACATGCGTCTGCCGTTAAAAACCAAACTAGATCAGACTCTATTCTACTGGACTTTACTCGCTTTTGTGCAGAATATTCTAATCTATACGTATATGTGACAATTTTGATGATTTTATACTGATTTGACCATTTGGTTTGCTACGCTGCTGGACTACTTAGGCATGGATGGACGTCTGTCTGTTTCTTTGATGTTTCTTGAAAATATTCTGAAGAAACGAGGCATCAGTTTCAGTTTTTATCGATGGTCTACCTGCTACATTTGTCATTTCTCGTTCAGCCAGGGTTAGAAAAGGCACTACGCTGCATGAACAGTAGGTGGCAGCAGTATTATTATCATTATTATTTTATTATTATTATTCTATTTTACTAGATGTACACTCTGAAAGAGTTGCCAAACAAAAGTATTAAATCACTGTTCTAAAAAATGTCATTTATTTTTTATCAGAGTATTGATTAATACAGCAAATATTTACTTTGACATTGTAACAAATGTTTGTTTTTATTTATTTCTCTCCAGATTGTTGTCACCTTTTTGGTTGACTGCAGCATCGATGAGCATGTTTATCTTAGACCCTGTCAGTTTTTACACATTTGTGACTACGTCTTAATTTTTAATCTTTTCTTTTTTTTTTTTTTTTTTATGTCAAGCCTTCCTCGTACTGTAAATGGAATGAGGATCGCTTCAATGTTCTTGTGAAAACACATACACACCAACATATGCACACAAATACACATAAAATACTCTTAAACAATCATTTCTTTCCAGAATCACACATTTTTGCCATCGTATATTTCAACTCTTACACCAAAAAAACTAAACAAAAAACATTTCAGATTCATATATGTCCATTAATTTGGAAATATTTTGCTCAAACACTTTGACTGTTTACATGTGCAGTTGGTAGATAAGTGTTCTTATACAGTAAAGACTGTATATACTGTTATTATTACTACAGTAATATTATTATTACTGTATTATTGTGCCTTAGTGAAGCATGAATCAAAGAATATTCCTGGCTGTGACCCTTTACTTTTATTTAGGGGTTTATAAAGTCTGGTCGAACTACATTAAATAGTAACACTTTAAATTACACATCGCTAATAAGGTCATTTTATGGTCATTTTGATATAATTTGTGACAAGTTACTGCAATTATATGAAATGTTCCTGTTGTTCCACGTATCTTTAACACACTAGCTTACTGTATGCTAACATAGCTGCTACTGCTAGCTAAGCCCACTAGGTTAATATATAATAGCTAACTTGAACAGGCTGGCTAACCATTTTTGGTTACCGTGGTTACTGTCTGATTTTTTTTCCCTCTATATTTTACAGACATGTTTCCATTTTCAGATCCTTCAGTGTTCTAAGCTAGAATATAAACACAATTACTCAGACCAATTAGAAACGTAGCTTTGTCGCATCCGTACTTTTTGGAGCGTCACTGAAGAATTACTACGAAGAATTAACACCTTATTAGCGACGTGTTACTTGTAATAAGCGGTTACAAAGGCATTATTTACCGTGGCCAGGAGGTGCAAACAAATGTATACAAAATGTGAAACGCTTTTACAAAGATTGAGACAAAATTACATTATTATTAGAAAATATGTTTACATATCGTAACACTTTTACAAGTCCAGAGACAAATGTATATTTGAGAAGATAAATTAACAGAACATGAAACACTTACAAACACTTACAATAATTTACAAATACAGTAATACGTCAATCTATGAAACACCCGACTAACGAAACCCCCCAAACATAAATACAGTACTGTGTGTACTGTAGGTAAATACATACATACTGTATACTTGTACATAGTGTGACTTCAACCCTCAGTCGTCACAGTTCTAACTCTTCCACACTGATCACAGCAGCGCAGGCACTGGGCGACAAACCCATTCATTGTGTATGTGCTACCACAGTGCGAGGCTGCAGAGCTCTGCACACTGCTCAGCAGCACTGCTCAGCGGCGCTTGTCTGCTCCTCCTTATTAGCCAGGGATTTTTTTTTGCTCTAAAGTTGACAGGCACATGTTCGTAATGTTCACATTCGGAACTGGTGGCATATCAACTTGCGCCAACAGCACCCACTGCTGCGCACCGAGCTTACCACGGTCAGTGTGGACACACCTTTACTGTTGTTAACTTTTAAAGGGTGAACGGGTAGTGTTGGAGGTCTGGACATGAATCCGGCCTTTTACATGTAAAATGCGACTCTATTTACGAAAAAATCACGTTACGAAATCACTTCTCGAACAAATTAATTTCGTAAATTGAGTTACCACTGTAACTCTAACCGGAAAGGGAATGTACCAACTCCAGGGTTGAACCGGAAATGATAACGGGGACTAGTTATTGGCGGCTGCTCTTTCCTTCTGGTCTGAGCCTTTTAAAAACTCCAAGGACTGACCACACGAAACACAAAACCGCATTAATGGGATCATGTGTTCGCCCCAAAATGCACAAAACACCACTTGACTTCTGTCCATCTGGGGACATCATGAACTATGACCATGGACACCATCAACAACTAGTACCTGTTATCATTTCTGGTTCGACCCTGGAGTTGGTACATTCCCCTTCCAGTTGGAGTTACTTGTAAATTGGTTCCTCAATACAAAATCCGCCAGGTGGGGACTTATATACTTGACAGTTCGGACTTAGCAAGTTTGAACTAGGAGTACAGTCTCTCGAGGAACGGAGGACGCTGGATGGTTATTCTGCAATTGGGACAGTATCGTACTCGATTATGTCACCAACTTGGCTCGTCACCTGGCGCGGTATGCTAGCAGTCCCGTTAGCAGGACGGTACATGTCCTAAAACTTCAGAGTAAATTTTAAACTACGTACCAGCATGATGAATCGATTTAAAGTTTTAAAGTTTTAATGTCCACTTTCTCACATAAAATAATTTTTTAAGTTCACCCTGTGGTACTAAAACACTAGTACTTCCATACTTTGAACTTACAGTTGTGGGTCCTCACCTCCTCCATTGTTGATGCGAAATGCAATCTGGGACAGGAAGTTCCCCCACGTACACACAAGTCACCACCCAATCTCCAGAACACATCCGGGAATTTCAAACATTCTAGGCGATATGCGAACTTGTGTATCGGAACGGTACTTGAACTACAACTGATAACGTTTCCGAACAACACGAGAACACAAGTACGGACAAGAACGCATATTAAGAAACGGGCTGGGGTTTTGTAAAAGTGTTTCACATTTTGTAAATTTGGTTTGCACCTCCCGTCCTCAGTAATTATTACCATGAAATTACATAAAAGTTACAATAGAATTACCATTTTATTATGGATCCGTAATGTAAAGTGTTACTAATTAAATGTTTTAACCTCCAACGATGAAATCTTTCAATCAGTATTTTCATGTATCTGTAAGGTTAGGGTACGGCTGCAGGAAAATACTGATGTTCTGGGTTGTTTTTTTTTTTTTGAAGGATAATAATATAATATAAAACTGCCTTTGGTTTTAAAAAAAAAAAAAAGAAGAAAAAAAAAAAGAAGGCGAAGGCAATTCCAATAATCTGATCCAACTTATTTTATAAAAACTAAATCATAAATAATAACTATAACGTTTGAAGAATTTTCTTTTACATGTTTTTCCTGAAACATAATGCAAAGCAGCCATGTCTACAGTAACTTTGTACATAATGGACATGTGACAAAAGACTTCTACAAATGTTATACATACATATATGTGTATATATATATATATATATATATATATATATATATATATATATGTGTGTGTGTGTATATATACATATTTTTCTTTTTTGACTTGGTACCCTTAAAATACCGCAAAATAATAAACTATGCATGCATTTTTTGTTGTTTATATCTATATATCTATGCAGATATATAGATATATTTCAGTGTATATATCTTGGATAACTAGCCTATAAGCTTTATGCTCTCTTGACATTATAAGTGTTTTGTTGCACTTCTATTTTTAACAGTATTTTCTCACAGCATTCCACTGTTTGTTTATAATTTAAATTTTCCCCTCTTCTCTCTTTTTTTTTTTTTTTTTTTGGGCAAAACTCCAAAATATCTTCAAAAATATGTGTACATATGTTTTGTATATGCGATTTCAGTGCATAAAAGCCTTTGTTTTTCTTTCCCCAGACATGTATGAAGCTGTCGTACTTGCTTATTATGCAATAAAGCCTTATTTTCTTTAAGAGTCTGGACACATTTATTCCAACTTTTCAAATCTCTTCTTCTTTTCTTTTAAACATTGTGCGTCAAAGAGGTTTTGTACATTTTTGTTGTAATGAAGATGTTAATAATTAGCACCTGGTGGTCACATACAGAGATGGAAATAAATAAGTAAAAGTACTTCATTACTGTACTTAAGTAGATGTTTTAGGTATTTGTACTTTACTAGAGCAACTTTTTTACTTTATACTTTTTACATTTATATAAATATTTGTACTTTATACTCTTTACATTTATATAAATATTTGTACTTTATACTCTTTACATTTATATAAATATTTGTACTTTATACTCTTTACATTTATATAAATATATGTACTTTATACTTTTTAGAGGAATATATATATATATATATATATATATATATATATATATATATATATATATATATATATATATATAAATATATATATATATATATATATATACCCACTAAAGATGACAGTTTCCAGCTGATGTGTCAATCACACGCCAACACATGTTTTTATTCCAGTTTAATTCAGAATAAAGTTGAATCCCTCTTTCAGATGAACCACATAAACAAACACCTAATTCCAGTTAAAAATGATAATTCCCAATTAAACTTAATTCTGAATTTAACTTAATAGTCACTGTGCAGTAGTTAACACTGGTGCCTCACAGACAGAAGGTTGTTGGTTCTATTCCCACACCAGACCTTTCTGTGTGGAGTTTACATGTTCTCCTCGTGTCTGTGTGGGTTTTCTCCAGGTACTCTGGCTCCTCCCACCACCCAAACACATGCACTGATAGGTTAACTGGTTAACTAGTTAACTGGTTAATCTAAATCACCCATAGGTGTGAATGTGACAGTGATTGTTTGTCTATATATGTTCAGTCCTGAGATGAACTGGAGACTCATACAGGGTGACCTCTGACCCTGCCTTCACCCACTGTAGCTGGATTAGGCCCCCAGTGACCCCTGACCCCTGACCCCTGTGACCCTAGTGAGGATAAAGCGGGTTCAGATGATGAGACAAGACATTGTTTAAATTTAAGTTTTTATTCCTGTTTAAGTTTAATCCAGTTTTAAGATGATAATATAAACATTTAATTCCAGTTGAAAAGGACTGTTCCAGATTAAACTTAACAGTCATTGGGCCGATTTTAAAAGAGTTTTTATTCCTATTTAATTCAGAATAAAGTTTAATTCCTCTTTAAGATGTACCATGTAAACAGCTAATTCCAGTTGAAATAAACTATTCCCAGTAAAAAACAAACAAACTTTGAGACATTTTTAAATATCTTGTTGTTTTCCTACAGAATACTACTACTACTCCTGTCCCATTGAAGCCTTTATTTGGAATTAACATTTCTACGAAGGAACATATCTTTAATTCGGAATTACTTAACTTAGAATAAATAATTCATAATTAAAAAGCATCATGTAAACGTAGCCAATGTGAATAAAAACAACTTGAAACGATCTTATTTCTCCACAAAAATGACCATTAAATTAGTAGAAAATGATCCTGTGCATAATAACGTACCCATTAACCCCATGAACATCCAAAAATAAATATGACTTAATGAATTAAAAACATGAATGCTGTCTGTCTTTAAGTGGCTTTAGTTCTTTACATCTGCAGATCAGCTGATTCTTCATTTTTGGGTCATTTCTTTGCGTAACTCCGTCAGGTAATGATGATCCTTCCCATGAGCCACTTCCATTATGGCCATGGCCTGGAAACACACAAACAAATGATATGTTACTGCAGTTTTACTAGGTTTAACACCATATATGGACATGTCTGTTTAGTACAGGTGGTAAAAGTACTCACATTTTGGAAAAAAAAAAACAACAACATATTTTCCACACTATGATGTGCATTAAATGAAGTCTAAATGATGAGATAAAAAGTCAAAAATATGAGATAAAAGTGAAAATGATGAGATAAAAGTCACTAAACACAACCAGAATTATTCCATATATAAGGTGCAGTGTCGTTTTTGGAGAAAATGAAAGTATTTTAAGTGTGATTTATAGTCTGGAAAATACAGTACTCTGGTAAAAGTAGAAGTACTGATTCAACTCCTTTACTGCAGTAAAAGTAAAAAAGTACAACTTTTGAAGTGTAACAAAGTACAAAAGTAACATTTTTGTATAAATAATAATAATAATAATAATAATAATAATAATAATAATAATAATAATAATAATAATAATAATAATAATAATAATAATTTTGTATAATACTCATTTAACAAGAAAAAAAAAGTAAGTAAGTAAGTAAAAATAAATAAGTTAGTGTGTAAATAATGTGTTCGATCAGGTCAGTTACTGAGTTTAGTGGAAATGGACAAAATATTTAGGAAAAATGAGGTAAAAAGTCATTATGAAATAAAACTTAAAATTGTGATATATATATACTAACAAACTAACCAACGTTGTAACTAACTAATGAACTAACTAATGAACTAACTAATGAACTAACTAACTAAATCCATAATAGTGACATAGTCCAAATGATGAGACAAACCAGTATCAGTACTTGTACAGAATGTGTGTACTTTTACTTTTCCCACCTGTTGTCGTAACAGTTTTATTGTTAAATATAAATGTTCTTCACCTTCTTCAGTGACTTCAGCCCCAGTGAGTGTTTGTCCACAGCCATGTACAGTCGACCCAACTTCAGATACATGGACAACACGTTCAGAGAGTACGCTGGGTACACTTTACTGTAACACACACACACACACACACACACACACACACATACATACACACACACACACATACATACACACACACACACACACACACACACACACACACAAACATTTACATTTATTTGTATAATGACAATAAACTCTTTATTTTTTGTGATTAATTCTAGAAGAAACAAAATAAAATAAAATATAAAATACAAATCTTCCAATAGAACAAGTGAAAATATATCATATATCATATCTGTCTGTGTGTCTGTGTGTCTGTGTGTCTGTGTGTCTGTCTGTCTGTGTGTCTGTGTGTGTGTCTGTGTGTGTGTCTGTCTGTCTGTGTGTCTGTCTGTCTGTGTGTCTGTCTGTCTGTGTGTCTGTGTGTGTGTCTGTCTGTCTGTGTGTCTGTGAGTCTGTGTGTCTGTCTGTGTGTGTGTCTGTGTGTGTGTCTGTGTGTGTGTCTGTGTGTGTGTCTGTGTGTGTGTCTGTCTGTCTGTGTGTCTGTGTGTCTGTGTGTCTGTCTGTGTGTGTGTCTGTGTGTGTGTCTGTGTGTGTGTCTGTCTGTCTGTGTGTCTGTCTGTCTGTGTGTCTGTCTGTCTGTGTGTCTGTGTGTGTGTCTGTCTGTCTGTGTGTCTGTCTGTCTGTCTGTCTGTGTGTCTGTGTGTGTGTCTGTCTGTCTGTGTGTCTGTCTGTCTGTGTGTGTGTCTGTCTGTCTGTGTGTCTGTCTGTCTGTCTGTGTGTCTGTCTGTCTGTGTGTCTGTGTGTGTGTCTGTCTGTCTGTGTGTCTGTCTGTCTGTCTGTCTGTGTGTCTGTGTGTGTGTCTGTCTGTCTGTGTGTCTGTCTGTCTGTGTGTGTGTCTGTCTGTCTGTGTGTGTGTCTGTCTGTCTGTGTGTGTGTCTGTCTGTCTGTGTGTCTGTCTGTCTGTCTGTCTGTCTGTCTGTCTGTGTGTCTGTCTGTCTGTCTGTCTGTGTGTCTGTGTGTCTGTCCGCAAAAAGTTGTGAACAGATTTTGATAACATTTTCAGGATGTGTTGTTAGTGTCATAAGGAACAAATGTTTACATTTTGGTGGTGATCCAGATGAGATCCTGGATTCTGGATCATGTTGAAATGTTATATTATAAATAAATTATTACAAAATACATTTCAAAGTGATTCAGAATCCAGGATCTCTTCTGGATCACCACCAAAATCTAATGTTATAAAGATCTGTCCTTAAGTTTTTGAATTATCTTGCTAACGAACTAACTAACTAGCTAACTAGCTAACTAACTAACTAACTAACTAACTAACAAACTAACTAACTAACTAACGAACTAACAGGCAGACAGGCAAACGAACGAACAAACGAACAAAAGAAAGAACGAATGAAAGAACGAAAGAACGAACGAAAGAACTAACTAACTAACTAACTAACTAGCTAACTAACTAACTAACTAACTAACTAACGAACTAACAGGCAGACAGGCAAACGAACGAACGAACGAAAGAAAGAACGAAAGAACGAACGAAAGAACTAACTAACTAACTAACGAACTAACTAACTAACTAACTAACTAACTAACTAACGAACTAACTAACGAACTAACTACGTAACTAACTAACTAACTAACTAACTAACGAACGAGCGAACTAACTAACTAACTAACTAACTAACTAACTAACATCATCTCCTTGGTGAAGGTAATTAACAAAAAAAGAATATTTTCATATTTCTTAAATCAGATTTGTTCAGATCTATTTTCTATAAATCAGTTTTTATAACTGACTGAAAACTTCCTGAAACATCTAAAGAAAATCAGACAGAATGTGAAGCATTTTCTGCTTCTGTTCCAGTTTAGTGTCTTTGTAAAACTGATCTATAATAAAACACATGGACTAATGATAAACTGAGGCAGAATATTGTTAAAAATTAACCTTTTTTTTATTTAAAAAAAAGTATTTTCATGATTTAATGGTTGTTTTTTTTTCACTAAAACAATGACATAAATGTATAGTTGTCATTATTTATAGGTTATTATGTTTTCATTTTACTGGTTCGACCCAGCACAGATGAAATCAGACTGAATGTGTAAAATGAAGAACAGGTGTTTCATAGCACTGGTGCAGATAGAAACTGCCCCTGAAGCACTTTTTAAATGTGAGTATTGAACTGTCTGTGTTTGTGTACAAGTACCCATAAGGTTTGAGGATCTTCTCTCCGTATCTTATGGCTCCGTCCACGTCCTCCATGTACAGACACACGCCCATGGCCTGGTACATCATGTGCAGCATGTAGACGTTAGAGTCTTCAAACACAGCCCCCATCTCCTCCACACTCTGCTGACACATCTCCAGCAGCTCACTAGGGGGTGCTAGAGAGTCAAGGAGGAGCCAACACTACTGCAAACACATTCAATAATCCAAAATGATCCCAACTATGGATTAGTCATTCCTAACTTTCTGTTTCATCTGGAACAAGTGATTTAATCTAACTGATGTAGTTAGTGTCCTCTCATGTCTGTAATGTTTAACACATTGGACACCACCAGGACAAGAACATCAGGTTTGGGACAGAATACTTCAGGGACCATCACACATTATTTTGTTTCCACACAAAAATACAAATAATAAATATTATTATTATTATTATTAGTAGTAGTAGTAGTAGTAGTAGTAGTAGTAGTAGTAGTAGTAGTAGTAGTAGTAGTAGTTGTAGTAGTATTTAATTCAGTATTTTATCTATATATTTGAAGTGTATTCTATCTAGGTTTTGTTTTTGTTTCACCTCTACTGCATGTTCTGTGTTTCTCCTGGTCCTGTGTTATGTTAACGTTGTTAAATGTTGTGCATCCATTAATTTTTGTTTGTGATTCTTTGTTGTTTATTTATATTACAGGAGGACTGCCAACACTAATGAGCCTTTTGGCGACAATTGGGTGGAATTTACAGAAATGTTCATTAATGTACATTGTCCCTCTTTACCAAATAAAATCAAATAAAACAAATGAATGAATGAAACTAAAATTAGCCTCTATAAAATCCAGACTCTAATTTGGACACCTAAAATTGACCAACAAGTTCAAGCTGCAGGTGCAAGAGGAAGTGATCCCATCATTACAGGGCAACCCTATTAAGTGCCTCGGAAAGTGGTTTGACGACTCACTGGCCGATCGCAACAACATCACCAATACAGAGAAGCAGACAGAGGAATGGTTGAGGAGAATTGAGTAGTCAGCACTCCCAGGAAAATTCAAGGCGTGGCTCTATCAACATGGGCTGCTGCCAAGACTCACGTGGCTGCTGACTGTGTACGAGGCCCCGATGACAAGCGTGGAGGGAATGGAGAGAAAAATCAACAAGTATCTCCGGAAGTGGCTGGGGATTCCTCCAAGCTTTACCTCAGTAGGCCTTTATATAAGATCAGGGCAACTTCAGCTTCGTCTGGCATGGTGGTGGAGGCATGGTGGTGGAGGAGGTTAAAATATCCAAGTGCAGGGTCATCATGACCTACAGAGACTCCCACGATGACCAAGTCAAATATGCAGGGATCATGAGGAGATCCGGTCGTAAGTGGGAGGCTGAGTCATCAGTTGCACAGGCAGAAGGCATGCTGAGGATACGTGACATCATCGGGGCACCGTGCACGGGAAGACAGGGTCTTGGAACATCCCACTTCCAACAGTGGAGCAAGGCAGGAACCAGGGAGAGGAGGACCATGATACAGGAGGAGGTCAGACGTCTGGAGGAGGAAGGGCGAAGATCAAAGGCTGTGGCGCTGGCTTCCCAAGGAGCCTGGACCAAGTTCGACCTCCCCAAGCGGAAGATAACTTGGGCGGACCTATGGAGGCTGGAACCATTCCGGATTTCCTTCCTACTGCGATCCGTATATGACACACTCCCATCCCCAGCAAATTTGCACAGGTGGGGACTGATTGAGAGCCCACTGTGCAGGCTTTGTGGGGAGAAAGGAACCATGGCGCATATCCTGGCCGGGTGCAAAATTGCACTTGCCCAAGGAAGGTACAGGTGGCGCCATGACAAGGTGCTCATGACGCTTGCTAACACCCTAGAGCAGGAGAGGAAGAGGAAATGGCAAAAACACCCAAAGGCCACAGCAATCCACTTCGTTAGGGCAGGAGAAACGCCACCAACCACAGTCACCACAAAATCCAGTCTGCTGCAAAAGGCCCAATCATGGGAAAAGAATGTCGACCTGGGGGGAAGGCTAAAGTTCCCACAGATCGTCCAGACATCCCTGAGGCCAGATGTGGTGCTGTGGTCGGAAGAAGCCAAAAAGATCATTCTTATTGAACTTAACGTCCCATGGAAAGAAGGGTGTGAACAGACCTTTGAAAGAAAGAGCACCAGATACCAAGACCTTCTGCATGAGTGTAGGGGAAAGGGATGGCAGGCATGGCTGTTCCCAGTTGAGGTCGGCTGTCGAGGGTTCCCGGCTCAGTCAGTGTGGGGAATGTTCACAGCCATCGGACTGGGAGGGAGGGAAAGGAAAGCTGCAGCGCGCAGGATGGGTGAGGCAGCGGAAAAAGCCTCTTGCTGGCTATGGAGTAGGAGAGACGAGATTAGCTGGAAGCCAGGAGGAGGAGATGGGCAGTGACTTGACCACCACTGCCGACCCACCACCGGGAGGCTGTTGTGGTTCAGGGTCGAAACAGCCGGTGAACGGTGGAAGCCACCTGATGACATCAACTCCTCCTGGCCAAGGCTACATTCACCCAGGGTGAATAAAGGAGAAGCATTTTCGAATGTATGTATCATCGGGATGATGAAGAGTTAATGCAGTGGTCCGATTCACCATCATCATCAATAATCCAAAATGATCCCAACTATGGATTAAAAATATGAAGAACCTTATTGGGACACTACATAAGCATTATGTGGGAAAAAACATGTCAATGTACATGTGTCCTGTAACCAAAACCAAAGGTGATGTTCTGAAATATTGTGTGTGTGACTTTTTTTTGTCCAGGCAGTGTATTTTACAGCTGCTCAAACATGTTGTTTTTTTTTCTATTAAAATAGAGAAAAGTGAATAAAAAGTGACTTTTCCACTTAAATGTGTCATTAACTGAACATAAACCCTGCGTCTCCGTCCACTGTGTGTGAACAGAAGCGGTTCTTTGTGACTCAGCTGCTTCCTCATATGTGACTCCACTCTGTGGTCACATGACCTACACTCCTCCCCTGTAGATCTGACAGTTGACAGGTGGGCGGAGCCAACATGAGGCAGGTCCAGACAGCAGACAGGAAACACTGCACATGTTGTACAGATCACAGCTCAGAGCGGTTTCACTCAAAGTGAAACTTAAACAGTCGTTAGACGAAGCACAAATGGAGCAGAGAGGAGTTGAACTGGATCAGGAAACATTTTCCTGTTCCATCTGTTTGGATCTACTGAAGGATCCGGTGACTATTCACTGTGGACACAGCTACTGTATGAGCTGTATTAAAAACCACTGGGATGGAGAAGATATGAAGCAGATCTACAGCTGCCCTCAGTGCAGATGGACCGTCACACCCAGGCCTGTCCTGCACAAAAACACCATGTTGGCAGATTTAGTGGAAAAACTGAAGAAGACTGGACTGGGACCTGATGAGGATGATGATGATGATGAAGATGGTGACGCTGAAAAAAGTAAAACCCTGAATTTTATCTCATACTTTTGACTTTTTATCTCATGATTTTTACTTTATCTCATAATTTGTCATTTTTATCTCATGATTTTTTTACTTTTTATCTCATAATTTTTTACTTTTTCTCATAATTTGTCATTTTTATCTCATGATTTTTTACTTTTTATCTCATAATTTGTCATTTTTATCTCATGATTTTTACTTTATCTCATAATTTGTCATTTTTATCTCATGATTTTTTACTTTTTATCTCATAATTTTTTACTTTTTCTCATAATTTGTCATTTTTATCTCATGATTTTTTACTTTTTATCTCATAATTTGTCATTTTTATCTCATGATTTTTACTTTATCTCATAATTTGTCATTTTTATCTAATGATTTTTTACTTTTTATCTCATAATTTTTTACTTTTTCTCATAATTTGTCATTTTTATCTCATGATGTTTTACTTTTTATCTTATAATTTGTCATTTTTATCTCATGATTTTTACTTTATCTCATAATTTGTCATTTTTATCTCATGATTTTTACTTTATCTCATAATTTGTCATTTTTTTCTAATGATTTTTACTTTTTATCTCATAATTTGTCATTTTTATCTCATGATTTTTACTTTATCTCATAATTTGTCATTTTTATCTCATGATTTTTTACTTTTTATCTCATAATTTTTACTTTTTCTCATAATTTGTCATTTTTATCTCATGATTTTTACTTTTTATTTCATGATTTTTACTTTTTATCTCATAATTTTTACTTTTTCTCATAATTTTTTACTTTTTTCTCATGATTTTTACTTTTTATCTCATGATTTTTACTTTATCTCATGATGTTTTACTTTTTATCTCATAATTTTTACTTTTTCTCATAATTTGTCATTTTTATCTCATGATTTTTTACTTTTTATCTCATGATTTTTACTTTATCTCATAATTTGTCATTTTTATCTCATAATTTTTACTTTTTATCTCATGATTTTTACTTTATCTCATAATTTTTACTTTTTTCTCATGATTTTTTTACTTTTTATCTCATGATTTTTACTTTTTCTTATAATTTGTTATTTTTATCTCATAATTTTTACTTTTTTCTCATGATTTTTTACTTTTTATCTCATGATTTTTACTTTATCTCATAATTTGTCATTTTTATCTCATAATTTTTACTTTTTATCTCATAATTTTTACTTTTTTCTCATGATTTTTTACTTTTTATCTCATGATTTTTACTTTATCTCATAATTTGTCATTTTTTTCTAATGATTTTTACCTTTTATCTCATAATTTGTCATTTTTATCTCATGATTTTTACTTTATCTCATAATTTGTCATTTTTATCTCATGATTTTTTACTTTTTATCTCATAATTTTTACTTTTTCTCATAATTTTTTACTTTTTACTCATGATTTTTACTTTTTATCTCATAATTTTTACTTTTTCTCATAATTTGTCATTTTATCTCATGATTTTTTACTTTTTATCTCATGATTTTTACTTTATTTCATAATTTGTCATTTTTATCTCATAATTTTTACTTTTTATCTCATGATTTTTACTTTATCTCATAATTTTTACTTTTTTCTCATGATTTTTTACTTTTTATCTCATGATTTTTACTTTTTCTTATAATTTGTCATTTTTATCTCATAATTTTTACTTTTTTCTCATGATTTTTTACTTTTTATCTCATGATTTTTACTTTATCTCATAATTTGTCATTTTTATCTCATAATTTTTACTTTTTATCTCATAATTTTTACTTTTTTCTCATGATTTTTTACTTTTTATCTCATGATTTTTACTTTTTATCTCATGATTTTTACTTTATCTCATAATTTGTCATTTTTATCTCATAATTTTTACCTTTTATCTCATAATTTTTACTTTTTTCTCATGATTTTTTACTTTTTATCTCATAATTTTAACTTTTTCTCATAATTTGTCATTTTTATCTCATGATTTTTTACTTTTTATCTCATAATTTTTTACTTTTTCTCATAATTTGTCATTTTTATCTCATGATTTTTACTTTTTATTTCATGATTTTTACTTTTTATCTCATAATTTTTACTTTTTCTCATAATTTTTTACTTTTTTCTCATGATTTTTACTTTTTATCTCATGATTTTTACTTTATCTCATGATGTTTTACTTTTTATCTCATAATTTTTACTTTTTCTCATAATTTGTCATTTTTATCTCATGATTTTTTACTTTTTATCTCATGATTTTTACTTTATCTCATAATTTGTCATTTTTATCTCATAATTTTTACTTTTTATCTCATGATTTTTACTTTATCTCATAATTTTTACTTTTTTCTCATGATTTTTTTACTTTTTATCTCATGATTTTTACTTTTTCTTATAATTTGTTATTTTTATCTCATAATTTTTACTTTTTTCTCATGATTTTTTACTTTTTATCTCATGATTTTTACTTTATCTCATAATTTGTCATTTTTATCTCATAATTTTTACTTTTTATCTCATAATTTTTACTTTTTTCTCATGATTTTTTACTTTTTATCTCATGATTTTTACTTTATCTCATAATTTGTCATTTTTTTCTAATGATTTTTACCTTTTATCTCATAATTTGTCATTTTTATCTCATGATTTTTACTTTATCTCATAATTTGTCATTTTTATCTCATGATTTTTTACTTTTTATCTCATAATTTTTACTTTTTCTCATAATTTTTTACTTTTTACTCATGATTTTTACTTTTTATCTCATAATTTTTACTTTTTCTCATAATTTGTCATTTTATCTCATGATTTTTTACTTTTTATCTCATGATTTTTACTTTATTTCATAATTTGTCATTTTTATCTCATAATTTTTACTTTTTATCTCATGATTTTTACTTTATCTCATAATTTTTACTTTTTTCTCATGATTTTTTACTTTTTATCTCATGATTTTTACTTTTTCTTATAATTTGTCATTTTTATCTCATAATTTTTACTTTTTTCTCATGATTTTTTACTTTTTATCTCATGATTTTTACTTTATTTCATAATTTGTCATTTTTATCTCATAATTTTTACTTTTTATCTCATGATTTTTACTTTATCTCATAATTTTTACTTTTTTCTCATGATTTTTTACTTTTTATCTCATGATTTTTACTTTTTCTTATAATTTGTCATTTTTATCTCATAATTTTTACTTTTTTCTCATGATTTTTTACTTTTTATCTCATGATTTTTACTTTATCTCATAATTTGTCATTTTTATCTCATAATTTTTACTTTTTATCTCATAATTTTTACTTTTTTCTCATGATTTTTTACTTTTTATCTCATGATTTTTACTTTTTATCTCATGATTTTTACTTTATCTCATAATTTGTCATTTTTATCTCATAATTTTTACCTTTTATCTCATAATTTTTACTTTTTTCTCATGATTTTTTACTTTTTATCTCATAATTTTAACTTTTTCTCATAATTTGTCATTTTTATCTCATGATTTTTTACTTTTTATCTCATAATTTTTACTTTTTCTCATAATTTGTCATTTTTATCTCATGATTTTTACTTTTTATTTCATGATTTTTACTTTTTATCTCATAATTTTTACTTTTTCTCATAATTTTTTACTTTTTTCTCATGATTTTTACTTTTTATCTCATGATTTTTACTTTAACTCATGATGTTTTACTTTTTATCTCATAATTTTTACTTTTTCTCATAATTTGTCATTTTTATCTCATGATTTTTTACTTTTTATCTCATGATTTTTACTTTATCTCATAATTTGTCATTTTTATCTCATAATTTTTACTTTTTATCTCATGATTTTTACTTTATCTCATAATTTTTACTTTTTTCTCATGATTTTTTTACTTTTTATCTCATGATTTTTACTTTTTCTTATAATTTGTTATTTTTATCTCATAATTTTTACTTTTTTCTCATGATTTTTTACTTTTTATCTCATGATTTTTACTTTATCTCATAATTTGTCATTTTTATCTCATAATTTTTACTTTTTATCTCATAATTTTTACTTTTTTCTCATGATTTTTTACTTTTTATCTCATGATTTTTACTTTATCTCATAATTTGTCATTTTTTTCTAATGATTTTTACCTTTTATCTCATAATTTGTCATTTTTATCTCATGATTTTTACTTTATCTCATAATTTGTCATTTTTATCTCATGATTTTTTACTTTTTATCTCATAATTTTTACTTTTTCTCATAATTTTTTACTTTTTACTCATGATTTTTACTTTTTATCTCATAATTTTTACTTTTTCTCATAATTTGTCATTTTATCTCATGATTTTTTACTTTTTATCTCATGATTTTTACTTTATTTCATAATTTGTCATTTTTATCTCATAATTTTTACTTTTTATCTCATGATTTTTACTTTATCTCATAATTTTTACTTTTTTCTCATGATTTTTTACTTTTTATCTCATGATTTTTACTTTTTCTTATAATTTGTCATTTTTATCTCATAATTTTTACTTTTTTCTCATGATTTTTTACTTTTTATCTCATGATTTTTACTTTATCTCATAATTTGTCATTTTTATCTCATAATTTTTACTTTTTATCTCATAATTTTTACTTTTTTCTCATGATTTTTTACTTTTTATCTCATGATTTTTACTTTTTATCTCATGATTTTTACTTTATCTCATAATTTGTCATTTTTATCTCATAATTTTTACCTTTTATCTCATAATTTTTACTTTTTTCTCATGATTTTTTACTTTTTATCTCATAATTTTAACTTTTTCTCATAATTTGTCATTTTTATCTCATGATTTTTTACTTTTCATCTCATAATTTTTACTTTTTCTCATACTTTTGACTTTTTATCTCATAATTTTTTACTTTATCTCATAATTTTTTTCTTTTTCTCATAATTTGTCATTTTTATCTCATGATTTTTTACTTTTTATCTCATGATTTTTACTTTTTCTCATAATTTGTCATTTTTATCTCATAATTTTTACTTTTTCTCATAATTTTTACTTTTTTCTCATGATTTTTACTTTATCTTATTATTTGTAATTTTTATCTCATAATTTGTAATTTTTATCTCATGATTTTTACTTTTTATCTGATAATTTTTACTTTTTCTCATAATTTTTACTTTTTTCTCATAATTTTTTTACTTTTTCTCATAATTGTTACTTTTTTCTCATGATTTTTACTTTATCTTATTATTTGTCATTTTTATCTCATAATTTGTAATTTTTATCTCATGATTTTTACTTTTTTCTCATGAATTTTACTTTATCTCATAATTTTTACTTTTTATGGACACATATAAATAAATCTAGTTCAGTGAACCAAATTAAATTGCATAGGGTTTGGGTTATTTGAATTGAATTTGATGAAGTCAACTACATGTTTTTATGTGTGACCTATTGAAGAACAATTTTGAAGTTGATTCAATGTGTTGTGTTCTTTTTTCAGTGTACGCTGGAGATGAAGATGTGGTCTGTGACGTCTGCACTGGGAGGAAAGTGAAAGCGGTCAAGTCATGTCTGGTGTGTTTGGTCTCCTACTGCCACCAACACCTTCAGCCTCATTATAAATCTGCTGCCTTTAACAAACACAAGCTGGTGGATCCATCAGAGAAGCTCCAGGAGAACATCTGCCCTCGTCACGATGAGCTGATGAAGATGTTCTGTCGCACTGATGGTCAGTGTATCTGTTATCTCTGCTCTGTGGACGAACATAAAGGCCACGACACAGTGTCATCTGCAGCAGAAAGAAGTGAGAGGCAGACAGAGCTGGAGGTGAGTCGACTGAAGATCCAGCAGAGAATCAAAGACAAACACAAAGATGTGAAGGTTCTTCAACAGCAGGTGGAGAACATCAACCGCTCTGCTGACCAAGCAGTGGAGAACAACCAGCGGATCCTGACCCAACTGATCCGACTGATGGAGGAAAGAAGGCGTGATGTGGAGCGTCAGATCAGATCCAAACAGGAAACTGAAGTGATTCGAGTCAAAGAACTGGAGTCGAAGCTGGAGCAGGAGATCACTGAGCTGAGGAGGAAAGACGCCCACATGGACAAACTGTCACAGACGCACGACCACAACCACTTTTTACTCCAGTATCCATCAGTGTGTGAACTCAGTGAAGATCCAGACTCCTTCAGCGTGGACATGTGTCCTCTGAGTTACTTTAAGGATGTGACCACAGCTGTGTCAGAGCTCAGAGATAAACTCCAACTGAGTCTGACAGAGGAATGGAACAACATGTTACTGAGAATCACCCAAACACAGGCTTTACTACAACAACAACAACAACAACAACAACAACAACAACAACAACAACAACTACAACAACTACAACAACAACAACAACAACAACAACAACAACAACAACTACTACAACAACAACAACAACAACAACAACAACAACAACAACAACAACAACAACAACAACAACAACAACAACAACAACTACAACTACAACTACAACTACAACAACTACAACTACAACTACAACTACAACTACAACTACAACTACAACTACAACTACAACTACAACTACAACTACAACAACAACAACAACAACAACAACAACAACCAGTGACCAGAGCAGAGTTTTTAACATATTCACGACAAATCACACTGGATCCAAACACTGTGAATAATCATCTGTTTCTGTCTGAGGAAAATAAAAGAGTAACATATACGAGTCAAAACCAGAACCATCCTCCTCATCCAGACAGATTCAGTGACTGTCTTCAGGTCATGAGCAGAGAGAGTCTGACTGGTCGATGTTACTGGGAGGTGGAGTGGAGTGGGTGGGTTAGTGTCGCAGTCACATATAAGGACATTAAGAGAAAAGGAAAATATGATGAATGTTCTTTTGGATTCAATGACAAATCTTGGTCTTTATATTGTAACAAAAACAGTCCTGTATTTCGATACAACAGAGTCAGGTCTTCTGTCCCAGGTCCAGTTTGGTCCAGAATCGGAGTTTACCTGGATCACACAGCAGGTATTCTGTCCTTCTACAACGTCTCTGAAACCATGACTCTGATCCACACAGTCCAGACCACATTCACTGAACCTCTGTACGCTGGAGTTTGGACTGTATCCACTAGATCCACTGTCCACTTTCCTAAAGTCCATTAAACTGATCCTTGTCTTTGATCCAGTCGATCAGATCAGTTTTTAAGAATCTGTCTCTAAACCACACGACAGAAAAAAACACAAACTTTTATTTTCCTGAACTCAGACCTCCACCAAGGTTTGATATGTCGTCATGTGACGTCAAAGTGTGACGTGATGGAGCCATAAGTGTTGACCCATCTGATGTCTGAAGATTAGAGGTCAAAGGTTAGGGTTATATGTGTTGACCCATCTGATGTCTGAAGGTTAGGGTTAGGGGTCAAAGGTCAGATCATGTGAAAAAAAACCCCACCAGATTCTATCTTGTCTGAGTCCTGAGATATTACCAGTGATGTTTTAAGTGTTGACCTTTAGGGCAGTGTTTCCAAACCCTGGTCCTCTAGGAACACTGTCCTGCATGTTTTAAATATTTTCTCTCTCCAAACTCACCTGATTCAAATGATCATCCTGTCATCCATCTGTGCAGAACAATGATAATGACTGTGAGGTTCTAAGAGGGAAACATCTAAAACAGGGGTGTCAAACTCATTTTACATCAGGGGCCACATTCAGCTAAATTTGATGGGAAGTGGTCCGAACCAGTAAAAAAAACAAAAACAAAACAAAAACATATAAATAATGTCAACTCCAAACCTTTGTCTCTGTGTTAGAGTGAAAAAATGTAAAATTACTTAATGAAAACAAACAATATAGGGCTTTAGTTTATCATTTACACATATACATTCTAAGTTACATATCACAAGTTTCTCTACAGATACACAAAATATTTAGTAATAGGTGGAATGTTGTGAAAATTGTAGTTACTGGTACTTCTCTAAAGATATTTCTAATTTTTCATGTTTGTTCTGATTATTGAGATTGTTTTTGGGTGAAATTATACTTTGTTTTAGTGTCACTAAATGAAAAAAAAATTACATTTACAAAGAGGATTAACTCAAATTTACAAATCATTAACTAAAATGATTTAGATCTTAGTGTAATTTTTGCATTTTATAAATTCATCCAAAGGGCCGGATTGGTCCCTTAGGCGGGCCGGATTTGGCCCCCGGGCCGCATGTTTGACACCTCTGATCTAAAACATGCAGGATAGTGTTCCTCCAGGACCAGGGTTGGAAACACTGCTCAAAATATAATGGGTTCTTCTTTGACCCATTATCTATCATTACTGAAAGTTTCATCACAATCTGTTCAGAACTTTTTGTGTAATCCTGCTGACAGACAGACAGACAGACAGACAGACAGATGGACAGATGGACAGACAGACAGACGGACAGACAGACGGACGGACAGACAGACGGACGGACAGACAGACGGACGGACAGACAGACGGACGGACAGACAGACGGACGGACAGACAGACGGACGGACAGATAGACGGACAGACATACGGACGGACGGACGGACAGACAGACATACGGACGGACAGACGGACGGACAGACAGACGGACAGACAGACAAACGGACAGACATACGGACAGACGGACGGACGGACAGACGGACAAACAGACAGACAGACAGACGGACAGACATACGGACGGACATACGGACAGACAGACAGACGGACAAACGGACAGACAGACGGACGGACGGACGGACAGACGGACAGACAAAGAGATGGACAGACGGACAGACAGACAAAGAGACGGACAGACATACAGACGGACAGACAGACAGAGGGACGGACAGACAGACGGACAGACAGACGGACAGACAGACGGACAGACAGACAAAGAGACGGACAGACAGACAGACGGATAGACGGACGGACAGACAGACGGACGGACAGACAGACAGACGGACGGACAGACAGACAGACAGAACGACAGACGGACCTGAATTCAATACCTTCTTGGTGGAGGTTAAAAAAGAAGTGATCTTTGTTGTTTCATTGCTGTATTACATGTTCTTTTTTTTTACTGTCTTATAGTACGTACAATATGGGCTTCTGCAATACAGTGTAGTATGTTGGCTACAGGGGGTTGTGCAATAACAGGAAGTACTGTTGTGTGTTTTTAGCTTCATGTTTTATGTTCTTTTTTAAGTGATCAAATACACTGATTGGTTGGCACTTTTTAATTTTGTTGTACTTGTTACAATGACAATAAAGATTTATCTATCTATTATCTATTATATATAAACACATACCCACTAAAGATGACAGTTTCCAGCTGATATGTCAATCACATGTTTTTATTCCTGTTTAATTCAGAATAAAGTTTAATCCAGTTTTAAGATGATAATATAAACACTTAATTCCAGTTGAAAAGGACTGTTCCAGATTAAACTTAACAGTCATTGGGCCAATTTTAAAAGAGTTTTTATTCCTGTTTAATTCAGAATAAAGATGAACCATGTAAACAGCTAATTCCAGTTGAAATAGACTATTCCCAGTTCAACTTAAATACACCCATTTCCATGGAAACCTTTAATCAGAATGAACATTTCCATGTAAACACGAAGGAATTGGCTTTAATTCTGAATTATTTTATTCAGAATAAATAATTGTGAATTACTAAACATCATTCTAAACCATCCTATACTTAAATAAAAGCTTGAATCTTCTTTGTGCTTTTAGACAATGGCTGAAAAATAAAGTTTTTGAGACATTTTTAAATATCTTGTTGTTTTCCTACAGAATACTACTACTACTCCTGTCCCATTGAAGCCTTTATTTGGAATTAACATTTCTACGAAGGAACATATCTTTAATTCGGAATTACTTAACTCAGAATAAATAATTCATAATTAAAAAGCATCATGTAAACGTAGCCAATGTGAATAAAAACAACTTGAAACGATCTTATTTCTCCACAAAAAATGACCATTAAATTAGGAGAAAATGATCCTGTGCATAATAACGTACCCATTAACCCCATGAACATCCAAAAATAAATATGACTTAATGAATTAAAAACATGAATGCTGTCTGTCTTTAAGTGGCTTTAGTTCTTTACATCTGCAGATCAGCTGATTCTTCATTTTTGGGTCATTTCTTTGCGTAACTCCGTCAGGTAATGATGATCCTTCCCATGAGCCACTTCCATTATGGCCATGGCCTGGAAACACACAAACAAATGATATGTTACTGCAGTTTTACTAGGTTTAACACCATATATGGACATGTCTGTTTAGTACAGGTGGTAAAAGTACTCACATTTTGGAAAAAAAAAAAAAACAACATATTTTCCACACTATGATGTGCATTAAATGACGTCTAAATGATGAGATAAAAAGTCAAAAATATGAGATAAAAGTGAAAATGATGAGATAAAAGTCACTAAACACAACCAGAATTATTCCATATATAAGGTGCAGTGTCGTTTTTGGAGAAAATGAAAGTATTTTAAGTGTGATTTATAGTCTGGAAAATACAGTACTCTGGTAAAAGTAGAAGTACTGATTCAACTCCTTTACTGCAGTAAAAGTAAAAAAGTACAACTTTTGAAGTGTAACAAAGTACAAAAGTAACATTTTTGTATAAATGATAATAATAATAATAATAATAATAATAATAATAAAAATAATAATAATAATAATAATAATAATAATAATAATAATAATAATAATAATAATAATAATAATAATAATAATAATAATAATAATAATAATAATTTTGTATAATACTCATTTAACAAGAAAAAAAAAGTATCCAAAAATAAATAAGTTAGTGTGTAAATAATGTGTTCGATCAGGTCAGTTACTGAGTTTAGTGGAAATGGACAAAATATTTAGGAAAAATGGGGAAAAAAGTCATTATGAAATAAAACTTAAAATTGTGATATATATATATATACTAACAAACTAACCAACGTTGTAACTAACTAATGAACTAACTAACTAAATCCATAATAGTGACATAGTCCAAATGATGAGACAAACCAGTATCAGTACTTGTACAGAATGTGTGTACTTTTACTTTTCACACCTGTTGTCGTAACAGTTTTATTGTTAAATATAAATGTTCTTCACCTTCTTCAGTGACTTCAGCCCCAGTGAGTGTTTGTCCACAGCCATGTACAGTCGACCCAACTTCAGATACATGGACGACACGTTCAGAGAGTACGCTGGGTACACTTTACTGTAACACACACACACACACACACACACACACATATACATTTATTTGTATAATGACAATGAACTCTATTTATTTTTTTGATTAATTCTAGAAGAAACAAAACAAAATAAAATATAAAATACAAATCTTCCAATAGAACAAGTGAAAATATATTATATCTGTCTGTCTGTGTGTCTAACTGTCTATCTGTGTGTCTGTCTGTCTGTCTATCTGTGTGTCTGTGTGTCTGTCTTTCTGTCTGTGTGTCTGTCTGTCTGTCTGTCTGTCTGTCTGTTTGTCTGTCTGTCTGTGTGTGTGACTGTATGTCTGTCTGTGTGCCTGTCTTTATGTCTGTGTGTCTGTGTGTCTGTGTGTCTGTCCGCAAAAAATTGTGAACAGATTTTGATAACATTTTCAGGATGTGTTGTTAGTGTCATAAGGAACAAATGATTACATTTTGGTGGTGATCCAGATGAGATCCTGGATTCTGGATCATGTTGAAATGTTATATTATAAATAAATTATTACTAAATACATTTCAAAGTGATTCAGAATCCAGGATCTCTTCTGGATCACCACCAAAATCTAATACTCTGTTCTTGTGAAACTAACAACACGTCATGAAGATGTTATAAAGATCTGTCCTTAAGTTTTTGAATTATCTTGCTAACGAACTAACTAACGAACTAACTAACAAACAAACAAACTAACGAACTAACTAATGAACTAACTAACTAACTAGCTAACTAACTAACTAACTAACTAACTAACTAACTAACTAACTAACTAACTAACTAACTAACATCATCTCCTTGGTGAAGGTAATTAACAAAAAAAGAATCTTGAAAAAAAAGAATATTTTCATATTTCTTAAATCAGATTTGTTCAGATCTATTTTCTATAAATCAGTTTTTATAACTGACTGAAAACTTCCTGAAACATCTAAAGAAAATCAGACAGAATGTGAAGCATTTTCTGCTTCTGTTCCAGTTTAGTGTCTTTGTAAAACTGATCTATAATAAAACACATGGACTAATGATAAACTGAGGCAGAATATTGTTAAAAATTAACCTTTTTTTTATTTAAAAAAAGTATTTTCATGATTTAATGGTTGTTTTTTTTTCACTAAAACAATGACATAAATGTATAGTTGTCATTATTTATAGGTTATTATGTTTTCATTTTACTGGTTCGACCCAGCACAGATGAAATCAGACTGAATGTGTAAAATGAAGAACAGGTGTTTCATAGCACTGGTGCAGATAGAAACTGCCCCTGAAGCACTTTTTAAATGTGAGTATTGAGCTGTCTGTGTTTGTGTACAAGTACCCATAAGGTTTGAGGATCTTCTCTCCGTATCTTATGGCTCCGTCCACGTCCTCCATGTACAGACACACGCCCATGGCCTGGTACATCATGTGCAGCATGTAGACGTTAGAGTCTTCAAACACAGCCCCCATCTCCTCCACACTCTGCTGACACATCTCCAGCAGCTCACTAGGGGGTGCTAGAGAGTCAAGGAGGAGCCAACACTACTGCAAACACATTCAATAATCCAAAATGATCCCAACTATGGATTAGTCATTCCTAACTTTCTGTTTCATCTGGAACAAGTGATTTAATCTAACTGATGCAGTTAGTGTCCTCTCATGTCTGTAATGTTTAACACATTGGACACCACCAGGACAAGAACATCAGGTTTGGGACAGAATACTTCAGGGACCATCACACATTATTTTTTTCACACAAAAATAAAAATAATAAATATTATTATTATTATTATTATTATTATTATTATTATTATTATTATTATTATTATTATTATTATGTTGTAATAATTATTATTTGTATTTTATTCAGTATTTTATCTATATATTTGAAGTGTATTCTATCTAGGTTTTGTTTTTGTTTCACCTCTACTGCATGTTCTGTGTTTCTCCTGGTCCTGTGTTATGTTAATGTTGTTAAATGTTGTGCATCCATTAATTTTTGTTTGTGATTCTTTGTTGTTTATTTATATTACAGGAGGACTGCCAACACTAATGAGCCTTTTGGCGACAATTGGGTGGAATTTACAGAAATGTTCATTAATGTACATTGTCCCTCTTTACCAAATAAAATCAAATAAAACAAATGAATGAATGAAACTAAAATTAGCCTCCATAAAATCCAGACTCTAATTTGGACACCTAAAATTGACCAACAAGTTCAAGCTGCAGGTGCAAGAGGAAGTGATCCCATCATTACAGGGCAACCCTATTAAGTGCCTCGGAAAGTGGTTTGACGACTCACTGGCCGATCGCAACAACATCACCAATACAGAGAAGCAGACAGAGGAATGGTTGAGGAGAATTGAGAAGTCAGCACTCCCAGGAAAATTCAAGGCGTGGCTCTATTAACATGGGCTGATGCCAAGACTCACGTGGCTGCTGACTGTGTACGAGGCCCCGATGACAAGCGTGGAGGGAATGGAGAGAAAAATCAACAAGTATCTCCGGAAGTGGCTGGGGATTCCTCCAAGCTTTACCTCAGTAGGCCTTTATATAAGATCAGGGCAACTTCAGCTTCGTCTGGCATCTGTGGTGGAGGCATGGTGGTGGAGGAGGTTAAAATAGCCAAGTGCAGGGTCATCATGACCTACAGAGACTCCCACGATGACCAAGTCAAATATGCAGGGATCATGACGAGATCCGGTCGTAAGTGTGAGGCTGAGTCATCAGTTGCACAGGCAGAAGGCATGCTGAGGATACGTGACATCATCGGGGCACCGTGCACGGGAAGACAGGGTCTTGGAACATCCCACTTCCAACAGTGGAGCAAGGCAGGAACCAGGGAGAGGAGGACCATGATACAGGAGGAGGTCAGAAGTCTGGAGGAGGAAGGGCGAAGATCAAAGGCTGTGGTGCTGGCTTCCCAAGGAGCCTGGACCAAGTGGGACATCCCCAAGCGGAAGATAACTTGGGCAGACCTATGGAGGCTGGAACCATTCCGGATTTCCTTCCTACTGCGATCCGTATATGACACACTCCCATCCCCAGCAAATTTGCACAGGTGGGGACTGATTGAGAGCCCACTGTGCAGGCTTTGTGGGGAGAAAGGAACCATGGCGCATATCCTGGCCGGGTGCAAAATTGCACTTGCCCAAGGAAGGTACAGGTGGCGCCATGACAAGGTGCTCATGACGCTTGCTAACACCCTAGAGCAGGAGAGGAAGAGGAAATGGCAAAAACACCCAAAGGCCACAGCAATCCACTTCGTTAGGGCAGGAGAAACGCCACCAACCACAGTCACCACAAAATCCAGTCTGCTGCAAAAGGCCCAATCATGGGAAAAGAATGTCGAGCTGGGGGGAAGGCTGAAGTTCCCACAGATCGTCCAGACATCCCTGAGGCCAGATGTGGTGCTGTGGTCGGAAGAAGCCAAAAAGATCATTCTTATTGAACTTACCGTCCCATGGAAAGAAGGGTGTGAACAGGCCTTTGAAAGAAAGAACACCAGATACCAAGACCTTCTGCATGAGTGTAGGGGAAAGGGATGGCAGGCATGGCTGTTCCCAGTTGAGGTCGGCTGTCGAGGGTTCCCGGCTCAGTCAGTGTGGGGAATGTTCACAGCCATCGGACTGGGAGGGAGGGAAAGGAAAGCTGCAGCGCGCAGGATGGGTGAGGCAGCGGAAAAAGCCTCTTGCTGGCTATGGAGTAGGAGAGACGAAATTAGCTGGAAGCCAGGAGGAGGAGATGGGCAGTGACTTGACCACCACTGCCGACCCACCACCGGGAGGCTGTTGTGGTTCAGGGTCGAAACAGCCGGTGAACGGTGGAAGCCACCTGATGACATCAACTCCTCCTGGCCAAGGCTACATTCACCCAGGGTGAATGAAGGAGAAGCATTTTCGAATGTATGTATCATCGGGATGATGAAGAGTTAATGCAGTGGTCCGATTCACCATCATCATCAATAATCCAAAATGATCCCAACTATGGATTAAAAATATGAAGAACCTTATTGGGACACTACATAAGCATTATGTGGGAAAAAACATGTCAATGTACATGTGTCCTGTAACCAAAACCAAAGGTGATGTTCTGAAATATTGTGTGTGTGACTTTTTTTTGTCCAGGCAGTGTATTTTACAGCTGCTCAAACATGTTGTTTCTTTTTCTATTAAAATAGAGAAAAGTGAATAAAAAGTGACTTTTCCACTTAAATGTGTCATTAACTGAACATAAACCCTGCGTCTCCGTCCACTGTGTGTGAACAGAAGTGGTTCTTTGTGACTCAGCTGCTTCCTCATATGTGACTCCACTCTGTGGTCACATGACCTACACTCCTCCCCTGGAGATCTGACAGTTGACAGGTGGGCGGAGCCAACATGAGGCAGGTCCAGACAGCAGACAGGAAACACTGCACATGTTGTACAGATCACAGCTCAGAGCGGTTTCACTCAAAGTGAAACTTAAACAGTCGTTAGACGAAGCACAAATGGAGCAGAGAGGAGTTGAACTGGATCAGGAAACATTTTCCTGTTCCATCTGTTTGGATCTACTGAAGGATCCGGTGGCTATTCCCTGTGGACACAGCTACTGTATGAGCTGTATTAAAAACCACTGGGATGGAGAAGATATGAAGCAGATCTACAGCTGCCCTCAGTGCAGATGGACCGTCACACCCAGGCCTGTCCTGCACAAAAACACCATGTTGGCAGATTTAGTGGAAAAACTGAAGAAGACTGGACTGGGACCTGACGAGGATGATGATGATGAAGATGGTGACGCTGAAAAAAGTAAAACCCTGAATTTTATCTCATACTTTTGACTTTTTATCTCATGATTTTTACTTTATCTCATAATTTGTCATTTTTATCTCATGATTTTTTACTTTTTATCTCATAATTTTTTACTTTTTCTCATAATTTGTCATTTTTATCTCATGATTTTTTACTTTTTATCTCATAATTTGTCATTTTTATCTCATGATTTTTACTTTATCTCATAATTTGTCATTTTTATCTCATGATTTTTACTTTATCTCATAATTTGTCATTTTTTTCTAATGATTTTTACTTTTTATCTCATAATTTGTCATTTTCATCTCATGATTTTTACTTTATCTCATAATTTGTCATTTTTATCTCATGATTTTTTATTTTTTATCTCATAATTTTTACTTTATCTCATAATTTGTCATTTTTATCTCATGATTTTTACTTTATCTCATAATTTGTCATTTTTTTCTAATGATTTTTACTTTTTATCTCATAATTTGTCATTTTCATCTCATGATTTTTACTTTATCTCATAATTTGTCATTTTCATCTCATGATTTTTTACTTTTTATCTCATAATTTTTACTTTTTCTCATAATTTGTCATTTTTATCTCATGATTTTTACTTTTTATTTCATGATTTTTACTTTTTATCTCATAATTTTTACTTTTTCTCATAATTTTTTACTTTTTTCTCATGATTTTTACTTTTTATCTCATGATTTTTACTTTATCTCATGATGTTTTACTTTTTATCTCATAATTTTTACTTTTTCTCATAATTTGTCATTTTTATCTCATGATTTTTTACTTTTTATCTCATGATTTTTACTTTATCTCATAATTTGTCATTTTTATCTCATAATTTTTACTTTTTATCTCATGATTTTTACTTTATCTCATAATTTTTACTTTTTTCTCATGATTTTTTACTTTTTATCTCATGATTTTTACTTTTTCTTATAATTTGTCATTTTTATCTCATAATTTTTACTTTTTTCTCATGATTTTTTACTTTTTATCTCATGATTTTTACTTTATCTCATAATTTGTCATTTTATCTCATAATTTTTACTTTTTATCTCATAATTTTTACTTTTTTCTCATGATTTTTTACTTTTTATCTCATGTTTTTTACTTTTTATCTCATGATTTTTACTTTATCTCATAATTTGTCATTTTTTTCTAATGATTTTTACTTTTTATCTCATAATTTGTCATTTTTATCTCATGATTTTTACTTTATCTCATAATTTGTCATTTTTATCTCATGATTTTTTACTTTTTATCTCATAATTTTTACTTTTTCTCATAATTTTTTACTTTTTTCTCATGATTTTTACTTTTTATCTCATGATTTTTACTTTATCTCATGATTTTTTACTTTTTATCTCATAATTTTTACTTTTTCTCATAATTTGTCATTTTTATCTCATGATTTTTTACTTTTTATCTCATGATTTTTACTTTATCTCATAATTTGTCATTTTTATCTCATAATTTTTACTTTTTATCTCATGATTTTTACTTTATCTCATAATTTTTACTTTTTTCTCATGATTTTTTACTTTTTATCTCATGATTTTTACTTTTTCTTATAATTTGTCATTTTTATCTCATAATTTTTACTTTTTTCTCATGATTTTTTACTTTTTATCTCATGATTTTTACTTTATCTCATAATTTGTCATTTTTATCTCATAATTTTTACTTTTTATCTCATAATTTTTACTTTTTTCTCATGATTTTTTACTTTTTATCTCATGATTTTTACTTATTATCTCATGATTTTTACTTTATCTCATAATTTGTCATTTTTATCTCATAATTTTTACCTTTTATCTCATAATTTTTACTTTTTTCTCATGATTTTTTACTTTTTATCTCATAATTTTAACTTTTTCTCATAATTTGTCATTTTTATCTCATGATTTTTTACTTTTCATCTCATAATTTTTACTTTTTCTCATACTTTTGACTTTTTATCTCATAATTTTTTACTTTATCTCATAATGTTTTTCTTTTTCTCATAATTTGTCATTTTTATCTCATGATTTTTTACTTTTTATCTCATGATTTTTACTTTTTCTCATAATTTGTCATTTTTATCTCATAATTTTTACTTTTTCTCATAATTTTTACTTTTTTCTCATGATTTTTACTTTATCTTATAATTTTTCATTTTTATCTCATGATTTTTACTTTTTTCTCATGATTTTTTACTTTTTATCTCATGATTTTTACTTTATCTCATAATTTGTCATTGTTATCTCATAATTTTTACTTTTTATCTCATAATTTTTACTTTTTTCTCATGATTTTTTACTTTTTATCTCATGATTTTTACTTTTTATCTCATGATTTTTACTTTATCTCATAATTTGTCATTTTTTTCTAATGATTTTTACTTTTTATCTCATAATTTGTCATTTTTATCTCATGATTTTTACTTTATCTCATAATTTGTAATTTTTATCTCATGATTTTTTACTTTTTATCTCATAATTTTTACTTTTTCTCATAATTTTTTACTTTTTTCTCATGATTTTTACTTTTTATCTCATGATTTTTACTTTATCTCATGATTTTTTACTTTTTATCTCATAATTTTTACTTTTTCTCATAATTTGTCATTTTTATCTCATGATTTTTTACTTTTTATCTCATGATTTTTACTTTATCTCATAATTTGTCATTTTTATCTCATAATTTTTACTTTTTATCTCATGATTTTTACTTTATCTCATAATTTTTACTTTTTTCTCATGATTTTTTACTTTTTATCTCATGATTTTTACTTTTTCTTATAATTTGTCATTTTTATCTAATAATTTTTACTTTTTTCTCATGATTTTTTACTTTTTATCTCATGATTTTTACTTTATCTCATAATTTGTCATTTTTATCTCATAATTTTTACTTTTTATCTCATAATTTTTACTTTTTTCTCATGATTTTTTACTTTTTATCTCATGATTTTTACTTATTATCTCATGATTTTTACTTTATCTCATAATTTGTCATTTTTATCTCATAATTTTTACCTTTTATCTCATAATTTTTACTTTTTTCTCATGATTTTTTACTTTTTATCTCATAATTTTAACTTTTTCTCATAATTTGTCATTTTTATCTCATGATTTTTTACTTTTCATCTCATAATTTTTACTTTTTCTCATACTTTTGACTTTTTATCTCATAATTTTTTACTTTATCTCATAATTTTTTTCTTTTTCTCATAATTTGTCATTTTTATCTCATGATTTTTTACTTTTTATCTCATGATTTTTACTTTTTCTCATAATTTGTCATTTTTATCTCATAATTTTTACTTTTTCTCATAATTTTTACTTTTTTCTCATGATTTTTACTTTATCTTATTATTTGTCATTTTTATCTCATAATTTGTAATTTTTATCTCATGATTTTTACTTTTTATCTCATAATTTTTACTTTTTCTCATAATTTGTCATTTTTATCTCATGATTTTTTACTTTTTATCTCATAATTTTTACTTTTTCTCATAATTTGTCATTTTTATCTCATGATTTTTACTTTTTATTTCATGATTTTTACTTTTTATCTCATAATTTTTACTTTTTCTCATAATTTTTTACTTTTTTCTCATGATTTTTACTTTTTATCTCATGATTTTTACTTTATCTCATGATGTTTTACTTTTTATCTCATAATTTTTACTTTTTCTCATAATTTGTCATTTTTATCTCATGATTTTTTATTTTTTATCTCATAATTTTTACTTTATCTCATAATTTGTCATTTTTATCTCATGATTTTTACTTTATCTCATAATTTGTCATTTTTTTCTAATGATTTTTACTTTTTATCTCATAATTTGTCATTTTCATCTCATGATTTTTACTTTATCTCATAATTTGTCATTTTCATCTCATGATTTTTTACTTTTTATCTCATAATTTTTACTTTTTCTCATAATTTGTCATTTTTATCTCATGATTTTTACTTTTTATTTCATGATTTTTACTTTTTATCTCATAATTTTTACTTTTTCTCATAATTTTTTACTTTTTTCTCATGATTTTTACTTTTTATCTCATGATTTTTACTTTATCTCATGATGTTTTACTTTTTATCTCATAATTTTTACTTTTTCTCATAATTTGTCATTTTTATCTCATGATTTTTTACTTTTTATCTCATGATTTTTACTTTATCTCATAATTTGTCATTTTTATCTCATAATTTTTACTTTTTATCTCATGATTTTTACTTTATCTCATAATTTTTACTTTTTTCTCATGATTTTTTACTTTTTATCTCATGATTTTTACTTTTTCTTATAATTTGTCATTTTTATCTCATAATTTTTACTTTTTTCTCATGATTTTTTACTTTTTATCTCATGATTTTTACTTTATCTCATAATTTGTCATTTTATCTCATAATTTTTACTTTTTATCTCATAATTTTTACTTTTTTCTCATGATTTTTTACTTTTTATCTCATGTTTTTTACTTTTTATCTCATGATTTTTACTTTATCTCATAATTTGTCATTTTTTTCTAATGATTTTTACTTTTTATCTCATAATTTGTCATTTTTATCTCATGATTTTTACTTTATCTCATAATTTGTCATTTTTATCTCATGATTTTTTACTTTTTATCTCATAATTTTTACTTTTTCTCATAATTTTTTACTTTTTTCTCATGATTTTTACTTTTTATCTCATGATTTTTACTTTATCTCATGATTTTTTACTTTTTATCTCATAATTTTTACTTTTTCTCATAATTTGTCATTTTTATCTCATGATTTTTTACTTTTTATCTCATGATTTTTACTTTATCTCATAATTTGTCATTTTTATCTCATAATTTTTACTTTTTATCTCATGATTTTTACTTTATCTCATAATTTTTACTTTTTTCTCATGATTTTTTACTTTTTATCTCATGATTTTTACTTTTTCTTATAATTTGTCATTTTTATCTCATAATTTTTACTTTTTTCTCATGATTTTTTACTTTTTATCTCATGATTTTTACTTTATCTCATAATTTGTCATTTTTATCTCATAATTTTTACTTTTTATCTCATAATTTTTACTTTTTTCTCATGATTTTTTACTTTTTATCTCATGATTTTTACTTATTATCTCATGATTTTTACTTTATCTCATAATTTGTCATTTTTATCTCATAATTTTTACCTTTTATCTCATAATTTTTACTTTTTTCTCATGATTTTTTACTTTTTATCTCATAATTTTAACTTTTTCTCATAATTTGTCATTTTTATCTCATGATTTTTTACTTTTCATCTCATAATTTTTACTTTTTCTCATACTTTTGACTTTTTATCTCATAATTTTTTACTTTATCTCATAATGTTTTTCTTTTTCTCATAATTTGTCATTTTTATCTCATGATTTTTTACTTTTTATCTCATGATTTTTACTTTTTCTCATAATTTGTCATTTTTATCTCATAATTTTTACTTTTTCTCATAATTTTTACTTTTTTCTCATGATTTTTACTTTATCTTATAATTTTTCATTTTTATCTCATGATTTTTACTTTTTTCTCATGATTTTTTACTTTTTATCTCATGATTTTTACTTTATCTCATAATTTGTCATTGTTATCTCATAATTTTTACTTTTTATCTCATAATTTTTACTTTTTTCTCATGATTTTTTACTTTTTATCTCATGATTTTTACTTTTTATCTCATGATTTTTACTTTATCTCATAATTTGTCATTTTTTTCTAATGATTTTTACTTTTTATCTCATAATTTGTCATTTTTATCTCATGATTTTTACTTTATCTCATAATTTGTAATTTTTATCTCATGATTTTTTACTTTTTATCTCATAATTTTTACTTTTTCTCATAATTTTTTACTTTTTTCTCATGATTTTTACTTTTTATCTCATGATTTTTACTTTATCTCATGATTTTTTACTTTTTATCTCATAATTTTTACTTTTTCTCATAATTTGTCATTTTTATCTCATGATTTTTTACTTTTTATCTCATGATTTTTACTTTATCTCATAATTTGTCATTTTTATCTCATAATTTTTACTTTTTATCTCATGATTTTTACTTTATCTCATAATTTTTACTTTTTTCTCATGATTTTTTACTTTTTATCTCATGATTTTTACTTTTTCTTATAATTTGTCATTTTTATCTAATAATTTTTACTTTTTTCTCATGATTTTTTACTTTTTATCTCATGATTTTTACTTTATCTCATAATTTGTCATTTTTATCTCATAATTTTTACTTTTTATCTCATAATTTTTACTTTTTTCTCATGATTTTTTACTTTTTATCTCATGATTTTTACTTATTATCTCATGATTTTTACTTTATCTCATAATTTGTCATTTTTATCTCATAATTTTTACCTTTTATCTCATAATTTTTACTTTTTTCTCATGATTTTTTACTTTTTATCTCATAATTTTAACTTTTTCTCATAATTTGTCATTTTTATCTCATGATTTTTTACTTTTCATCTCATAATTTTTACTTTTTCTCATACTTTTGACTTTTTATCTCATAATTTTTTACTTTATCTCATAATTTTTTTCTTTTTCTCATAATTTGTCATTTTTATCTCATGATTTTTTACTTTTTATCTCATGATTTTTACTTTTTCTCATAATTTGTCATTTTTATCTCATAATTTTTACTTTTTCTCATAATTTTTACTTTTTTCTCATGATTTTTACTTTATCTTATTATTTGTCATTTTTATCTCATAATTTGTAATTTTTATCTCATGATTTTTACTTTTTATCTCATAATTTTTACTTTTTCTCATAATTTTTACTTTTTTCTCATAATTTTTTTACTTTTTCTCATAATTTTTACTTTTTTCTCATGATTTTTACTTTATCTTATTATTTGTCATTTTTATCTCATAATTTTTACTTTTTATCTCATGAATTTTACTTTATCTCATAATTTGTCATTTTTATCTCATGATTTTTACTTTATCTCATAATTTGTCATTTTTTTCTAATGATTTTTACTTTTTATCTCATAATTTGTCATTTTCATCTCATGATTTTTACTTTATCTCATAATTTGTCATTTTTATCTCATAATTTTTTACTTTTTATCTCATAATTTTTACTTTATCTCATAATTTGTCATTTTTATCTCATGATTTTTACTTTATCTCATAATTTGTCATTTTTTTCTAATGATTTTTACTTTTTATCTCATAATTTGTCATTTTCATCTCATGATTTTTACTTTATCTCATAATTTGTCATTTTCATCTCATGACTTTTTTACTTTTTATCTCATAATTTTTACTTTTTCTCATAATTTGTCATTTTTATCTCATGATTTTTACTTTTTATTTCATGATTTTTACTTTTTATCTCATAATTTTTACTTTTTCTCATAATTTTTTACTTTTTTCTCATGATTTTTACTTTTTATCTCATGATTTTTACTTTATCTCATGATGTTTTACTTTTTATCTCATAATTTTTACTTTTTCTCATAATTTGTCATTTTTATCTCATGATTTTTTACTTTTTATCTCATGATTTTTACTTTATCTCATAATTTGTCATTTTTATCTCATAATTTTTACTTTTTATCTCATGATTTTTACTTTATCTCATAATTTTTACTTTTTTCTCATGATTTTTTACTTTTTATCTCATGATTTTTACTTTATCTCATAATTTGTCATTTTTATCTCATAATTTTTACTTTTTATCTCATAATTTTTACTTTTTTCTCATGATTTTTTACTTTTTATCTCATGATTTTTACTTATTATCTCATGATTTTTACTTTATCTCATAATTTGTCATTTTTATCTCATGATTTTTTACTTTTCATCTCATAATTTTTACTTTTTCTCATACTTTTGACTTTTTGTCTCATAATTTTTTACTTTATCTCATAATTTTTTTCTTTTTCTCATAATTTGTCATTTTTATCTCATGATTTTTTACTTTTTATCTCATGATTTTTACTTTTTCTCATAATTTGTCATTTTTATCTCATAATTTTTACTTTTTCTCATAATTTTTACTTTTTTCTCATGATTTTTACTTTATCTTATAATTTGTCATTTTTATCTCATAATTTTTACTTTTTTCTCATGATTTTTTACTTTTTATCTCATGATTTTTACTTTATCTCATAATTTGTCATTGTTATCTCATAATTTTTACTTTTTATCTCATAATTTTTACTTTTTTCTCATGATTTTTTACTTTTTATCTCATGATTTTTACTTTTTATCTCATGATTTTTACTTTATCTCATAATTTGTCATTTTTTTCTAATGATTTTTACTTTTTATCTCATAATTTGTCATTTTTATCTCATGATTTTTACTTTATCTCATAATTTGTAATTTTTATCTCATGATTTTTTACTTTTTATCTCATAATTTTTACTTTTTCTCATAATTTTTTACTTTTTTCTCATGATTTTTACTTTTTATCTCATGATTTTTACTTTATCTCATGATTTTTTACTTTTTATCTCATAATTTTTACTTTTTCTCATAATTTGTCATTTTTATCTCATGATTTTTTACTTTTTATCTCATGATTTTTACTTTATCTCATAATTTGTCATTTTTATCTCATAAGTTTTTACTTTTTATCTCATGATTTTTACTTTATCTCATAATTTTTACTTTTTTCTCATGATTTTTTACTTTTTATCTCATGATTTTTACTTTTTCTTATAATTTGTCATTTTTATCTCATAATTTTTACTTTTTTCTCATGATTTTTTACTTTTTATCTCATGATTTTTACTTTATCTCATAATTTGTCATTTTTATCTCATAATTTTTACTTTTTATCTCATAATTTTTACTTTTTTCTCATGATTTTTTACTTTTTATCTCATGATTTTTACTTATTATCTCATGATTTTTACTTTATCTCATAATTTGTCATTTTTATCTCATAATTTTTACCTTTTATCTCATAATTTTTACTTTTTTCTCATGATTTTTTACTTTTTATCTCATAATTTTAACTTTTTCTCATAATTTGTCATTTTTATCTCATGATTTTTTACTTTTCATCTCATAATTTTTACTTTTTCTCATACTTTTGACTTTTTATCTCATAATTTTTTACTTTATCTCATAATTTTTTTCTTTTTCTCATAATTTGTCATTTTTATCTCATGATTTTTTACTTTTTATCTCATGATTTTTACTTTTTCTCATAATTTGTCATTTTTATCTCATAATTTTTACTTTTTCTCATAATTTTTACTTTTTTCTCATGATTTTTACTTTATCTTATAATTTGTCATTTTTATCTCATAATTTCTAATTTTTATCTCATGATTTTTACTTTTTATCTCATAATTTTTACTTTTTCTCATAATTTTTACTTTTTTCTCATAATTTTTTTACTTTTTCTCATAATTTTTACTTTTTTCTCATGATTTTTACTTTATCTTATTATTTGTCATTTTTATCTCATAATTTTTACTTTTTCTCATACTTTTGACTTTTTATCTCATAATTTTTTACTTTATCTCATAATTTTTTTCTTTTTCTCATAATTTGTCATTTTTATCTCATGATTTTTTACTTTTTATCTCATGATTTTTACTTTTTCTCATAATTTGTCATTTTTATCTCATAATTTTTACTTTTTCTCATAATTTTTACTTTTTTCTCATGATTTTTACTTTATCTTATAATTTGTAATTTTTATCTCATAATTTCTAATTTTTATCTCATGATTTTTACTTTTTATCTCATAATTTTTACTTTTTCTCATAATTTTTACTTTTTTCTCATAATTTTTTTACTTTTTCTCATAATTTTTACTTTTTTCTCATGATTTTTACTTTATCTTATTATTTGTCATTTTTATCTCATAATTTTTACTTTTTCTCATACTTTTGACTTTTTATCTCATAATTTTTTACTTTATCTCATAATTTTTTTCTTTTTCTCATAATTTGTCATTTTTATCTCATGATTTTTTACTTTTTATCTCATGATTTTTACTTTTTCTCATAATTTGTCATTTTTATCTCATAATTTTTACTTTTTCTCATAATTTTTACTTTTTTCTCATGATTTTTACTTTATCTTAATATTTGTCATTTTTATCTCATAATTTGTAATTTTTATCTCATGATTTTTACTTTTTATCTCATAATTTTTACTTTTTCTCATAATTTTTACTTTTTTCTCATAATTTTTTTACTTTTTCTCATAATTTTTACTTTTTTCTCATAATTTTTTTACTTTTTCTCATAATTTTTACTTTTTTCTCATGATTTTTACTTTATCTTATTATTTGTCATTTTTATCTCATAATTTTTACTTTTTATCTCATGAATTTTACTTTATCTCATACTTTGTACTTTTTATGGACACATATAAATAAATCTAGTTCAGTGAACCAAATTAAATTGCATAGGGTTTGGGTTATTTGAATTGAATTTGATGAAGTCAACTACATGTTTTTATGTGTGACCTATTGAAGAACAATTTTGAAGTTGATTCAATGTGTTGTGTTGTTTTTTCAGTGTACGCTGGAGATGAAGATGTGGTCTGTGACGTCTGCACTGGGAGGAAAGTGAAAGCGGTCAAGTCATGTCTGGTGTGTTTGGTCTCCTACTGCCACCAACACCTTCAGCCTCATTATAAATCTGCTGCCTTTAACAAACACAAGCTGGTGGATCCATCAGAGAAGCTCCAGGAGAACATCTGCCCTCGTCACGATGAGCTGATGAAGATGTTCTGTCGCACTGATGGTCAGTGTATCTGTTATCTCTGCTCTGTGGACGAACATAAAGGCCACGACACAGTGTCATCTGCAGCAGAAAGAAGTGAGAGGCAGACAGAGCTGGAGGTGAGTCGACTGAAGATCCAGCAGAGAATCAAAGACAAACACAAAGATGTGAAGGTTCTTCAACAGCAGGTGGAGAACATCAACCGCTCTGCTGACCAAGCAGTGGAGAACAACCAGCGGATCCTGACCCAACTGATCCGACTGATGGAGGAAAGAAGGCGTGATGTGGAGCGTCAGATCAGATCCAAACAGGAAACTGAAGTGATTCGAGTCAAAGAACTGGAGTCGAAGCTGGAGCAGGAGATCACTGAGCTGAGGAGGAAAGACGCCCACATGGACAAACTGTCACAGACGCACGACCACAACCACTTTTTACTCCAGTATCCATCAGTGTGTGAACTCAGTGAAGATCCAGACTCCTTCAGCGTGGACATGTGTCCTCTGAGTTACTTTAAGGATGTGACCACAGCTGTGTCAGAGCTCAGAGATAAACTCCAACTGAGTCTGACAGAGGAATGGAACAACATGTTACTGAGAATCACCCAAACACAGGCTTTACTACAACAACAACAACAACAACAACAACAACAACAACAACTACTACAACAACTACAACAACAACAACCACAACAACAACAACAACTCCTACAACAACCACAACAACAACAACAACAACAACAACCACAACAACAACAACAACTCCTACAACAACCACAACAACAACAACAACAACAACAACAACAACTACAACAACAACAACAACAACCAGTGACCAGAGCAGAGTTTTTAACATATTCACGACAAATCACACTGGATCCAAACACTGTGAATAATCATCTGTTTCTGTCTGAGGAAAATAAAAGAGTAACATGTACGAGTCAAAACCAGAACCATCCTCCTCATCCAGACAGATTCATTAACTATCTTCAGGTCATGAGCAGAGAGAGTCTGACTGGTCGATGTTACTGGGAGGTGGAGTGGAGTGGGGAGTGGGTTATGGTCGCAGTCACATATAAGGACATTAAGAGAAAAGGAAACTATAATGAATGTTTATTTGGATTCAATGACAAATCTTGGTCTTTATATTGTAACAAAAACAGTTCTGTATTCTGGTACAACAGTGTCCAGTCTTATGTCCCAGGTCCAGTTTGGTCCAGAATCGGAGTTTACCTGGATCACACAGCAGGTATTCTGTCCTTCTACAACGTCTCTGAAACCATGACTCTGATCCACACAGTCCAGACCACATTCACTGAACCTCTGTACGCTGGAGTTTGGACTAGATCCACTGGATCCACTGTCCACTTTCCTAAAGTCCATTAAACTGATCCTTGTCTTTGATCCAGTCGATCAGATCAGTTTTTAAGAATCTGTCTCTAAACCACACGACAGAAAAAAACACAAACTTTTATTTTCCTGAACTCTGATTTGGTTCCATTCAGACTTTTTTTGGGAGGATTCTAATGGTCGACTCTATGTGACTATGAAGCAGCCAAATGTGTGTTTGTAAAAGCATGTGTGATGTTCACAGAGCTGTCATTAACTGACCACCACACAACTACACTGTCATCCTATCTGTGGATTTAAAAAAGTCAAACTAAGTGGCAGCGTTTGTTCTACTTTGGACGAGTTTAGTTCAAATCCAGTGGTTTTTTCCAGTTTCCTAACGCAGAAGCATTGACATGGATTTGGAGACAACGATAGAAGTGGAGATAATGAGGATGAGCTGATGTATGTAAACCTGTTAATATGATTTATTTCATTCTTTTACATCTGTACATATGTTAAAATACAAAATAGAATCAATACGTCATTCATTCATTCATTCATTCATTCATTCATTCATTCATTCATTCATTCATTCATTCATTCAATAATGAAGTGAATCATTGAAAAACTATTTTGATGACTTCTTAAGTTCATGTAAACACATTATATCTGATTATTACATTTATCTGGTTATTAACAGTTATAGGGTTTTTATGGTCGTGAAAATGAGTTTGAAAATGTTGGGTGATTAATTTCCATGGATAGATGTCAACCATTTTACAAAATAAAAACTTTTTTCTTCAAATGTGGAACGTGATTTAATTCAATAAATGACACTGATGTTATAAATATGAGACAATATGTGATATTAGAAGATGGATGGATGGATGGATGGATGGATGGATGGATGGATGGATGGATGGAGACCAGACCAGGAGCATGTGCAGAACGACAGGAATAATATTAAAGACGAATTAAGTTTTTTTCACGTCAGATGAATGATTGAATTCAGAATTAAGATCAGAATAAACCAGTGACTTTATTCTGAATTCAGTTTAATAGTGAATTCTCATTTTCAACTGGAATTATGTGTTTACATGGTTCATCTGAAAGAGGAATTAACCTTTATTCTGAATTAAATGGGAATAAAAAACAAAGCAATTCTGTTTCTCTGTTGTAATTTTAGGAAGACACAGAGGTGGTAAAAGTACTCCCATTCTGTACTGCAGTAAAAGTACAACTACTGGTGTGAAAACTCTTTACATTTCTATAAATATTTGTACTTTGTACTTTTTTGTTTGTTGGTTCTATTTTAAAAAAACATCCAGATTGTTTTGTTTCCAGCTGTTTTTTCACAGTAGAAAAATGGAAAATGTTTACCGCTACTTCCTCATACATGTTTATGACATGGTGATGAGGCGTCTCTGATTGGCTCAGAATGCGTAAAGCAACACTCCCCCCTCCCCTCTCTCTGTGTGTGTTTATCTTTACCAGAGTATCATCCAGCTAGGTTTCGTGCTGTTGCTTGTTCTGAAAACGTGCAGTAAAAAACAGTCTTTATTTCCACAGAGACACATGAACCAGTTTGATCCAACATGTTTTTTACAGTTTGTGCAGCAGCTACTGTGGCGCCGTCTTTTCTTGTAGATGCTAATGCTAATGCTACTTCAGATTCGCTGTGATCGGGGACGGGTTTAACCCCACGTGGGTGACGCTAAAGTCCATCTGACGTCAGATGGACCATCTTTTTCTGGGTCCCTGGTTCCTGTTGTTGCTTAGTGTGAATGCAGTATGCAGCCAGTGGAGGTGATGAACCACTGTCAAAGAGCATGTGTTGGTAAGTCTGGGTGAGCCATCACCATGGTAACGCTGGGTGAGCCATCACCATGGTAACACTGGGTGAGCCATCACCATGGTAACACTGGGTGAGCCATCACCATGGTAACGCTGGGTGAGCCATCACCATGGTAACGCTGGGTGAGCCATCACCATGGTAACACTGGGTGAGTCATCACCATGGTAACGCTGGGTGAGCCATCACCATGGTAACACTGGGTGAATCATCACCATGGTAACGCTGGGTGAGCCATCACCATGGTAACACTGGGTGAGTCATCACCATGGTAACGCTGGGTGAACCATCACCATGGTACTGCTGGGTGAGCCATCACCATGGTAACGCTAGGTGAGCCATCACCATGGTAACGCTAGGTGAGCCATCACCATGGTAACGCTGGGTGAGCCATCCCCATGGTAACGCTGGGTGAGCCATCACCATGGTAACGCTAGGTGAGCCATCACCATGGTAACGCTAGGTGAGCCATCACCATGGTAACGCTAGGTGAGCCATCACCATGGTAACGCTAGGTGAGCCATCACCACGGTAACGCTGGGTGAGCCATCACCACGGTAACGCTGGGTGAACCATCACCACGGTAACGCTGGGTGAGCCGTCACCACGGTAACGCTGGGTGAGCCGTCACCACGGTAACGCTGGGTGAGCCGTCACCACGGTAACGCTAGGTGAGCCGTCACCATGGTAACGCTAGGTGAGCCATCACCATGGTAACGCTGGGTGAGCCATCCCCATGGTAACGCTGGGTGAGCCATCACCATGGTAACGCTAGGTGAGCCATCACCATGGTAACGCTAGGTGAGCCATCACCATGGTAACGCTAGGTGAGCCATCACCATGGTAACGCTAGGTGAGCCATCACCACGGTAACGCTGGGTGAGCCATCACCACGGTAACGCTGGGTGAGCCATCACCACGGTAACGCTGGGTGAACCATCACCACGGTAACGCTGGGTGAGCCGTCACCACGGTAACGCTGGGTGAGCCGTCACCACGGTAACGCTGGGTGAGCCGTCACCACGGTAACGCTGGGTGAGCCGTCACCACGGTAACGCTGGGTGAGCCATCACCATGGTAACGCTGGGTGAGCCATCACCATGGTAACGCTGGGTGAGCCATCAGATTCCAAAAGTATAAAAGTGGTTTTCATCAGAATAACACTTTTGACTTAAATTTTCGGAACATCTTATTCTTTTCTATAAGAATCTTCATAAGAATTATCTTTTAGTTTAGTTTTGTGAATCCGGCCGCTGATTTGTTCCAAGGCCTTAAATACTATCCCCTAAACCAGGGGTGTCAAACATGCGGCCCAGGGGCCAAATCTGGGTCCAGTCTGGCTCTGGGATAACTTTGTGAAATACAAAAATGACAGTAAACATACTGAGCAATTAATTTCAGGTTCCACATAGAGATCAAAATGAGTCAGATCAGTAAAATACTATCATAATAATAAAGTATAAATACTATCATAATAATAAAGTATAAATACTATCATAATAATAACCTATAAATAATTGTCAGAATCCTCCATCATCAGTATATATTCTATATTTAATAACATTAAAGGATATTTTTTAGACTTTTGACAGCTCTGAACTCCCTGATGGTTTTCCTGGCGTAACGAACCATGTTGTTGACGACGTCAGGCTCAATGGGATCGTTCCGTTTACGAATCTTCAGTTTAGTTTTATCCTGAAGATGAGAAACAGCACATGATGATGCGTTAGCAAAAAAAATATATGACGTGAAACATGAATAAAATGGCACAAGAATCACATTTTAGTTCATGGTTTAAACACTAATACCCACATATTCACTACTTGAGTCAAGATTTGTATTATTATTTTTTTACTTAATTGAAGTTAAAAACAAACCTATGAATGGAACAAGTGAAAATTATCTTGTTATTTATTTATATTTATATGATTTTTCAGATCTATTGTCTAGAAATTGAACACCGAAAAGTTCCTCTTGACCCAATTTTACTGCCCCCCCCCCTCTCCCTCTCTCTCTCTCTCTCTCTCTCTCTCCACCCTCCCCTCTCCCTCCCCTCTCTCTCTCTCTCTCCACCCTCTCCCTCTATTCTTTTTTATATATAAAATATGTGTTTCATACATTAAATCTGCTAAATCTTAAACATTTTAATAATACAAACTTAACATCCTTTAATCCATTGGCAGTTTTTGTTTAAATACCGTATTGTCTGCTCTAGAAAGCACACTGTCAATTAATTGTTTTTGTTCATATATAAGGCTACTACTGTATAAGATGCATTAAGTGAAGTTAAAATCATGAAAAAAAAAATATGAAAAAACTAAATTATGAGATAAAGTAAAAATTCCAAGTCACTAAGCACAACCAGAATTAATCCATATATAAGGTGCACTGTCATTTTTGGAGAAAATTTAAGTATTTTAATTAAGTGTACTTTGTATATGGTTAGGGTTACAGTATGAACAAAAATGAGCAAAATATTGAGTAAAACGAACATAATAATCAATGAAATAAGCAAAAATGAGCAAAATATTGAGTAAAACGAACAAAATAATCAATGAAATGAGCAAAAATTAGCAAAATATTGAGTAAAACGAACATAATAATCAATGAAATGAGCAAAAATGAGCAAAATATTCAGTAAAATGAACAAAGATGACCAAAATATTCAGTAAAATGAACAAAAATTACCAAAATAATCAGTAAAATTAACAAAAATTGCCAAAATATTCAGTAAAATGAACAAAGATGACCAAAATATTCAGTAAAATAAACTAAAATTACCAAAATAATCAATAAAATGAAAAAAAATTAACGTAATATTCAGTAAAATCAACAAAAATGATCATTAAACTCACATTTTCTCATCTTGGAACCTTTTACCAACCATCATTTAAGACTTTTTTTTTTTTTTTATCACTAACACACATGTGGGGACATTTCATTATTAGTTGAATTCTTTTCATGTTTGGTGTTTTTCTTACTTGGGACTTGCTTTTACATTCCTGACAGTCACAGGTGAAATAATAATTGTCTCTCAGCCTGTTGTTACGGTCGTCTGTTGGATAAAGTAGATCTATGTAACTGATAAGAACCTGCAAGAAAAAGACAAAGAACAAATGAAAATACTAGAAAATGTATGTGTTCACAATAGTCACATGACAGCTCCTGTCATTATTTTTATTTTATTTTTTATTATTATGTATTATTACTTATTTAATTCGATAATTTTTTATGTAAGAAAAATATACAAATGTGTATTAATTTATTTGTATTTATTTATTGTTATTATTTTATTTGTGTCATTTATCTTTTTTTCTATTTTATTTTATATTTATTTAAAAAATATATTTATTTCTATTTTTAAAAATGTATTAGAATTGTATTTATTAATTTTATTCATTTATTTAAAATTAGTAATTTTATTCAATTATTTCAGTTACAGAAGGATGACAGTGAAGCATACACTCAACAAAAATATAAACACAACACTTTTGTTTTTGCTCCCATTTTTCACGAGATAAACTTAAAGATCTAAAATTCATTCCAGATACACAATATTACCATTTCTCAGGTATGCCTTATACTGCCCACAATAAAAGGCCACCCTGAAATGTGCAGTTTTGTCTCACAGTAAAATGCCACAGATGTCACAAGCATTGAGGGAGCGTGCAGTTGTCATGGTGACAGCAGGAATGTCAACCACATCTGTTGCTCGTGCATTGAATGTTCATTTCTCCACCATAAGCCGTCTCCAAAGGCGTTTCAGGGAATATGGCAGTACATCCAACCGGCCTCACAACCGCAGACCACGTGTGACCACACCAGCCCAGGACCTCCACATCCAGCAGGTTCACCTCCAAGATCTTCTGAGACCAGCCACTCAGACAGCTGCTGAAACAATTGGTTTGCAGAACCAAACAATTTCTACACAAACTGTCAGAAACCGTCTCAGGGAAGCTCAACTGCATGCTCGTCGTCCTCATCGGGGTCTTAACCTGACTCCAGATCGTCGCCGTAACAGACTTGAGTGGGCACATGCTCACATTCGATGGCGTCTGGCACGTTGGAGAGGTGTTCTCTTCACGGATGAATCTGGGTTTACATTGTTCAGGGCAGATGGCAGACAGCGTGTGTGGCGTTGTGTGGGTGAACGCTTTGCTGATGTCAATGTTGTGGATGGAGTGACCCATGGTGGTGGTGGGGTTATGGTATGGGCAGGCATCTGTTATGGACCAAGAACACAGATGGCATTTTGAATGCACAGAGATACCGTGATGAGATCCTGAGGCCCATTGTTGTGCCATACATCCATGAACATCACCTCATGTTTCAGCAAGATAACGCACGGCCCCATGTTGTAAGGATCTGTACACAATTGTTGGAAGCTGAAAATGTCCCAGTTCTTGCATGGCCAGCATACTCACCGGACATGTCACCCATTGAGCATGTTTGGGATGTGCTTGACCGGCGTATTCGACAGCGTGTACCAGTTCCCACTAATATCCAGCAACTTTGCACAGCCATTGAAGAGGAGTGGACCAACATTCCACAGGACACAATTGACAATCTGATAAACTCTATGCGAAGAAGATGTGTTGCACTGCATGAGGCAAATGGTGGTCACACCAGATACTGACTGGTTCTGAGTCCCCAGACCCCCAATAAAGCAAAAAAACTGCACATTTCAGGGTGGCCTTTTATTGTGGGCAGTATAAGGTACACCTGTGCACTAATCATGATGTCAAATCAGCATCTTGATGTGGCACACCTGTGAGGTGGGATGGATTATCTCAGCAAAGCACAAGTGCTCACTATCACACATTTAGACAGATTTGTGAACAATGTTTGAGAGAAATGGTAATATTGTGTATCTGGAATGAATTTTAGATCTTTAAATTTATCTCATGAAAAATGGGAGCAAAAACAAAAGTGTTGCGTTTATA
>CM035805.1:5468651-5473651 GCA_020466265.1 Siphamia tubifer
TCCACTGGTGTCCCCACAAATACTGAGGATATACTAGTGTCCCCACAAATCCTGAGGATGCACTAGTGTCCCCACAAATACTGAGGATATACTAGTTGTCCCCCACAAATCCTGAGGATGCACTAGTGTACCCACAAATACTGAGGATGCACTAGTGTACCCACAAATACTGAGGATGCACTAGTGTACCCACAAATACTGAGGATGCACTAGTGTCCCCACAAATACTGAGGATATACTAGTGTCCCCACAAATCCTGAGGATGCACTAGTGTACCCACAAATACTGAGGATGCACTAGTGTACCCACAAATCCTGAGGATGCACTAGTGTACCCACAAATATTGACGATACACTAGTGTCCCCCACAAATACTGAGGATGCACTAGTGTACCCACAAATATTGACAATACACTAGTGTCCCCCACAAATACTGAGGATACACTAGTGTCCCCACAAATACTGAGGATGCACTAGTGTCCCCACAAATACTGAGGATACATTAGTGTCCCCATAAATGCTGAGGATGCACTAGTGTCCCCATAAAATACTGAGGATACACTAGTGTCCCTACAAATACTGAGAATGCACTAGTGTCCCCATAAAATACTGAGGATACACTAGTGTCCCCACAAATACTGAGGATGCACTAGTGTCCCCACAAATACTGAGGATGCACTAGTGTCCCCATAAAATACTGAGGATACACTAGTGTCCCCATGAATACTGAGGTTGCACTCGTGTCCCCACAAATACTGAGGATGCACTAGTGTCCCCATAAATACTGAGGTTGCACTCGTGTCCTCACAAATACTGAGGATGCACTAGTGTCCCCACAAACACCCACACCATTTATTTTACTGTATTTTCCCTGCATTTTACTGCATTTTTACTGCATTTCAGTGTACTTTTCCTGCATGTTATTGTATTTTTAATGTATTTTTACTGCATTTTACTGTATTTTTAGTACATTTTACTCTATTTCAATTGCATTTTGGTGTATTTTTTTATTGCATTTTACTATATTCTTAGTGCATTTTACTGTATTTTTAGTGTATTTTTACTGCATTTTACTGTATTTTTACTACATTTTATTGTATTTTTTTTATTGCATTTTACTTTATTCTTAGTGCATTTTACTGTATTATTAGTATATTTACTATATATTTTTAGTGCATTAACTCTTAGTTCTTCTATTATTGACATTTTTCTACTGGTCCCATCACTTTATATCATATTCATGACAGACTAGGAATATAAGTTCAGTTATATTTATTTAGTTTTCTGAAAAGTTGATCTGTAGGTGATAATGTTTTATTTTAGATACGAGTATCTTCTTCAGACATTTAATGTGTTAAATCTTACATATTTTAATCAGATGAAGCAGAAATTTTCCATGTAGAGCAGCGTAATTAAACTAGAAATAAGAACAATAGAAAATAATACAGTACAATAGAATAGAATAGAATAGTATAGAATAGAATAGAATAGTATAGAATAGAATACAATAGAATAGAATAGTATAGAATAGAATAGTATAGAATAGAATAGTATAGAATAGAATACAATAGAATAGAATAGTATAGAATAGTATAGTATAGAATAGAATACAATAGAATAGTATAGAATATAATAGAATAGGATAGAATAGAATAGTATAGAATACAAAAGTATGGAATATTATAGAATAGAATATAATAGAATAGTATAGAATAGAATAGTATAGAATAGAATACAATAGAATACAATAGAATAGTATAGTATAGAATAGAATAGTATAGAATAGAATACAATAGAATAGTATAGAATACAATACAATACAATAGTATAGAATAGAATAGTATAGAAGTACTTCATTGATCCCACAGTTGGAAAATTGTTTAAAAATACAGTAAGATTTGTCTTTTTTTTTTCAGTGTATATTTAAATAAAACAGGTTGATATGGAAACGTTCTGCATCAAAACTATAGTGTGATTGTTTGTGTTTTTTTCTCTCAGCTGACTTTGGAGACTACACTCAGTTCATGTCTCAGGACTTCCTCAGGGAATACGTGCTCTTCCCAGTGGTGAGTTTCTAACCCTGCAGACACACATTCTTTTCCATTTGTATTTTTTTTTGCAGACACACGTGCACATGAACAGTTAAAACATAACTCACCTGTTCTACTGTGTTTATGAACCTGCCACACTTTACTACATCTGTGCCACATCCTCTATCACTGTCGTATCCTGCACAATTAAGTCGAATTTTCATTGAAATTGCGATTTTGGCCGTGAAAAAAAAAAAAAAAAAAGACGATTTATTAGGCCTATACCGTGGACCACGTCTGGTGCAAGGCCTATTGAGTAGAGTCCTGCACTGGAGCCCTAGGCCCGAGGGCTCGAGGGCCGGGCTTCGGGCCAACGACCGTATAATTACCTCGGACACGGGCCGGGCTCGGACACTTTTATTTTTCAATTTAATTATTAAAAAAAAAACTGTGTTGTGTTTAAATGGAAACAATTGAACGCAGCAGCTGCTGCTCTCCCCGGCACCGGCACCTCCCTTATATGAGCATACGGTAGCCTCCCTTATATGGGCATACGGTAGCCTCCCTTATATGGGCATACGGTAGCCTTCCTTATATGGGCATACGGTAGCCTCCCTTATATGGGCATACAGTAGCCTCCCTTATATGGGCATACGGTAGCCTCCCTTATATGGGCATACGGTAGCCTTCCTTATATGGGCATACGGTAGCCTTCCTTATATGGGCATACGGTAGCCTTCCTTATATGGGCATACGGTAGCCTTCCTTATATGGGCATACGGTAGCCTCCCTTATATGGGCATACGGTAGCCTCCCTTATATGGGCATACGGTAGCCTCCCTTATATGGGCATACGGTAGCCTCCCTTATATGGGCATACGGTAGCCTCCCTTATATGGGCCTCCCTCACTATCCGATTCGTGCGACTTCCCGAAAATGGTGAATTGAAGAGAGTGAACAACACTAAGGGAAAATCTCCGTTCTGGACTAAGTTTCAACTTATTCCAACCCTTCAAGATGAGCCAAACGGGTTTGTTCAGTGTGTTGTATGTAAAGCTGTTCTGTCATATGACAAAAAAAAACAGGTTCATCACATCTCCAGAGACATTTTGAACGGGTATGTGGCGGATCCAGCAGCGGCCACAGACTGAGTTCTCAAGCTGCTGATGAAAACATGAGCCCCTATTTTAACCTGCTCTTTTATGTCCACATTGATCTGTCAGAAACCATTATTCACAGAAAAAACAGAATGCTGTTTTTTCTAACTGCAGAGCGTTATCCCATTTTCAGAGCGGCAGATTTAATTTACGAACACACTCAATGAATATAGCGTTCTATCACGCTAAAACATCGGTTAAAACAAGCAAACAAAAAAAGTCGGGCCGGGCCGGGTTCGGGCCGGGCCGGGTTCGGGCCTGAGAATTCTGAAAACCTGTCGGACCGGGCCGGGCTGGGGCTCCACCCCCTCGGGCCAGGGCCGGGCTCAGGCCCAGATAATAGGCCCGTGCAGGGCACTACTATTGAGTCTGCCTTGATTGCAAGGGGAGTCAGCCCTTTGACCCCCTGAACATGCACGAAAACTCACCAAATTTTGCACACACTTCAGAAATGCGAAAAATTGCAAGTATTTGTAGGTTTCATAAAAGTCAATAAAGAAATGTCTATAGCGCCCCCTAGAACAGTGGCAATAGTTTGTATTAGGCCAGATCACACCCTAGTGAAGTTAGTGCTATGAGAATCAGTACACATGTTCAACATATGATGACAAAGAAAAAACCTTATGATGGCCACGCCCATACACCAACAGGAAGTCCGCCATCTTGGATTTAAATTAAAAAAATTCTGAGTCTGAGGTTTTCGCTGTCATCGGAATGAGCTCAAAATTGGTGAACAAGTGCGACATCAAAGGTTATCCAAATTTTTTGGAAACCTTGCATGGTTTTTGTGCCACTCTGTCGCAAAGTTTGCAAAGTTTTCGGGGAAAAATTTCCACTACATAAATTGCTTCACCTCAGATGTACGAACACCGATTTAGCTGAAATTTGACACGGACGTCTATCTCCCACGTCGACATCCATTCAACTAAAGACATTCTGATTTTGTGCTATAGCGCCCCCTAGAAATGTACTTGTATGAAACTGGCTGTAGTTCGGACATACGAACACCGATTTGGCTGAAATTTTACTCGGATGTCCGTCTCCTGGGTCTACACCTGTTTATCAAACAAAATTATTATTTCGCACTATAGCGCCCCCTACAGATTTGCCTTTACTAAAATGGCTGTAGTTCGGACCCATTCAACATGCAACATTTCAAATAAGTCATGCTATAGCGCACCCTACATATTTATACAACACTGTGCATTTCTGGCAGAATATCTCATCCCGCCCACGTTACAATAGCATCTCTCCGTCAGCAGTCGCGCGGGGAAGCGGTTGCGATGGACGACAAAGGCCTTTGAGACTGCTTGTAGTTTTAATTTGATTTATTATTAGGCAGGTTCTGTTACATAGATAAAATGCTCCTAGTAAAATAGTTAATTATTTAAAAATGGTTTATTTTTAGAAATGCTTTAGTTTTTTCACTGCTTTTTTTGTGTTGATATTTGGGAGTTTTTTGGTGGATTTGAACTGGTTGTTTTGTCGTGTTTTTTTTTCTATTTTTTGGTATTTCTTTGTGTATTTTGTGAGAAACGAAATAGAACAGTCGACCGACATAAAGTGTTTTGAACATGATTAAATGAAATTAATCCAAAACATCTTTAAATCACTATTGTTTTATTTTTCAGAACTGGCCAAATGGAGATGAAGTTCTGGAGGAATGGACCCAGAAAGTGGCCGAGGAGCACAAGACTCACTGGTACTGTTCACATGGACAGAAAATAACATTAGTGTTTTTGACCAGAACTACAGCTGCACAAAACTGTCGTGTTTGAGCAACGCCGTCACTATGTACATGAACACAAGAGTCA
>CM035805.1:5478651-5498651 GCA_020466265.1 Siphamia tubifer
AGAGTTTAGAGATGAACAATGTCCTGTAATGATTTATATTTTATTTATTTGTATATATTTTTTATTTTATAAATGTATCTTTTTAATTAAATTTTAAATTAAATGTTATTGTTTTAAATTATTTCATTAATTTTATTGTTTATTTATTCAGTTATTTTCTTTTGTCTTTTTTCATTTGTATTAATTAATTAATTTGTTTTTATTTACTTTAAATTAATTTATTTTACTTAATTGTTTTTTACTTCTTATTTATTTGTGTTTTAGTTTCATTTCATTTATTTTTTTATTTGTATTTATTCTTTTATTCTTTCTTTTAAGCCTTTTACTTGTAGAACAGTGTTATTGGACAGTGTTAAAGATGACCAGAAATTAACAAAAAAATTAAATCTATAAAATTAACAAAATGACCAAAATATTCAGTAAAATTAAAAGTAAGATTTCACATTTTTATCCCAGACTGAACTTTATTTAAGACTTTTTTTTATCACAAACACATGTGGGGACTTTTCATTAGTTTTATTCCAGAAGTATTTGATTGTAGACCAAAGTTATTTCTATTTTTAATTTTCCTTTATATGTTGTGTCATTTTTTTATGTTAATAATTCATGTGTGTGTGTTCACTCAGCCAAGGCCTCAGTCCTGCAACTTCCAGTCCATGCGTTCTCAGTACGGTGAACATTATCAGGACACACAGAGCTCTCAAGGTAAAACACACACACGCACACACACACACACACACACATATATATAATGCAATTGAATAAGTCACTGAAATAAATTACAAAAATAATTTTAAAAAATCAAATGAATGGAAAAAAGTAAGCATCTTTTTCTTAAATAAATAAATCCAAAATATATATATTAAAAAAATAATAAAATGAAATAATACAATTTCATTATTAATAATAATAATAATAATAATAATTTAAAAATAAATACATTGAAAATACATCTTAAAACTTTTGAAAACTTCATCTTTTGTTTTACACCTGTTTCCTTCATGCTTTATGGGGACATCATTCGCATACAGTTTCATGCTTCACACAGATTTATATTTTACTAATGTTGACCTACATTATATTTAACCATCATGGGGACCTGAATTTTGGTCCCCATGATGTCATAGGTCTGTGTGGTGTGACTGTGTAAATATATCAATGTCCCCATAAAGATAGGAATAGAAGAAGTCATTTTTTTCCACAGACAGATTGGTTGTGTTCAGTCACATTTCTGCCTCTGTCATTCATTTCAATGGAGTTAATTGTGTTTTTTCCCACCACACATGTGACTCACTGGCTGTTTTTATTGTTTGAACAGTTTTTCACATCATTAAAACTCAGTGTTTGGACTCCAGAGTGTGACTTCACTCTGTCATTGACTGGTTCACACACTTACTACGACTTTAAACCCATTCATACAGTTGACAGTAAAACAGAGAATGTGGGAGAGTGTGGGTGTGAGATCACTCTGCAGGGTGACCTCAGGAATCACTCTGTTAGTGTGGATGGAGGTTCTGTCTGTCTGTCTGTCTGACTGTCTGACTGTCTGTCTGTCTGTGGGATGGAGATGGTTCCACATCAGAGAATCATGTTTGTTGAATATATATATATATATATATATATATATATATATATATATATATATATATATATATATATATATATATATATATATATATATATATATATATATATATATATATATATATATATATATATATATATATATATATATATATATATATAGACACTTAAAATACTTACATTTTCTCCAAAAATGACAGTGTGTCTTATAAATGGATTAATTGTGGTTGCTTAGTGACTGGGAATTTAGACTTTTTGTCTCATGAGTCTGACTTTTTCTTTCATAAATTTAACTTTTTATCTCAGTCTTTTTCAAAGTTAAATTTATCGCACAAAAATCGCAAAAATAAACTATTCATTGACAGTGTGGAAAATACGGTGTCTATATATATATATATATATATATATATATATATATATATATATATATATATATATATATATATATATATATATATATATATATATATAAATTGGATCATTTTTACTGAATCACCTTTAATCATATATATGGGGATAAATGTATTTTGTACTTTATTGAGCATTGGTTTGTACTATACTATATACAGGATGTCCCCATGAGGCTACATATGTAGGAATAGTTTTATTAATCTCACTCCACATTGGTTGGAAGAGATTATTGTAATCCCTGTGTGTGTGTGTGTGTGTGTGTGTGTCTGCAGAGACATATCATGATATAACTCAATGAATTCTTGATCCATTTGAGTAAAGGTCAAAGGTCAAGGTCGCAGTTAACTAAAAGTTCCAAATCACATTATCAGTTATAACACATGAACAGAGGGTCACAGATTGGTACCAAATGATGCGGAATGAAGATTTATACAATTGTCATAAAAACAACCAATAGTTTTTGAGATCTCTGGAGGTCAAAGGTGACATGTGGCCAAATTAACTTGTGTAACAGTGTTTGTGTCAAACATAGACATATCACACTATAACTGAATCAATACTGTATATATTATCATAACATTACACACACTGATGCATATATACATATGATGAACTTATCAATATTGCAAAAGGTCAAAGGTCAAGGTCGCATTTAGCAGAAAGGTCAAAATCACATTATTACCTCTAATTCAAAAACAGGTTGTCATAGAAACTTGATATTGGCACAAAATAGGGGCGAGGTCTGTGAATACTAGTTACACATGTTATTTTTGTCTCTGTCTCTTGTGTCTCTTGTGTCTCTTGTAGACAGTATCTTCCCTGACGATCCCTACTATAAATCAGAGACCAGTCTGGACCGCTGCCTGGTGGACTTTCCGTACCGTAACGGTACGGTGCCTAACGGCAGCATGTACAGCAGCCCCAGCCTCAGCTCGCTCAACCATTCGCAGACGTTTGTCCCGCCTTCGCCCATGTCGTCCAACCTCAGCATCCCCGGGAGCGAGCTCATGCGTCCCGACTACATCCCCAGCCACCGCCACAGCGCCATCATCGCTCCGTCGTACAGACCCACGCCCGAGTATGACACCGTCATGCTGCAGAAGCGACGCATGCTCCCCGCCCACCACGACCTCCACAGCCAATCCCTGCGCAGCCTGAACATCAGTAACGCCTGCGCCTACCGCCAGCCGGAGGCTCTGGTGTACAGCCAGCCCGAGATGAGGGAGCGGGGCCCCTACCACGGCCTGGGGCCCAGTCCTGGACCTTATACACCACAGGTAGAGCTGCGCAGTGTAGGTCTGAGCATCGACAACACAATGATTGACATGTTACACAATAGTCACATGACCACGTCCTGTTAATGTAGGAGACATTAACAGGACGTGCACTCAACATTTTCTAATTTTAATAAAACTTGACACACACTGAGCACATCACGATCATTCTGAAGCGGGTTTTAATTTGTTTTTGTTTTTTTTTTTGTTTTAGGTTTTTTTACATTTTAAAAAATATTTTAATTAAAAAACTTTTTTGGGGGGGGGGTCATTTATTTATTTTTAAATTTTTTTTTTACTTCTCTTATTTATTTATTTTCTTTTAATTTAATATTATATTATATTATATTATAAGTTTTTATTTATTTGTATTTTTTTTAATTATTTAATTTAAAAAATAATTGTACATTTTTTAAAATTTATTTAATTTATTTATTCATGTGTTTATTCATTTTTATTTAATTTTCTTTAAATATATATATTTTTTTACTTTTATTTACTTCTATTCATGTGGATTTTATTCTTTTTTTAATCATTTATTTTATTTTACATTTTTTAAAATGTATTTGTATTTCTTTATTTGTCTTATTCATTTATTTACTTAAATTTTTAATTTTATTTCTTTGTTTCTTTTTAATTCTTATTTTTCTTTCATTATTTCAGTTACAGAATGATGACATTAAACATATGTTCAGTGTCGAACAATAATCTGTTTGTGTCGTCACCACACAGCTGTTATTTACTCCTGAGGATTTTTCTACGGTTTATGATAAAGCAGTTTAATTCTATTAAAATACAGATATAGTCTATACAACTAACTTTTTAGAAAGTATCTTCTACAGACATTAAATGTGTTAAAACTTACATATTTTAATCAGATGAATCTGTCTTTAGTGTCGTTCAGTTTTTAATATATATGAAGGTGTGTTCTTCTACATATATGTTATTTTATGTACAAGTAAACAATAGATGAGTAAATATTCCAGTTCTGTCACACATACTTTTCACTTCTTACCATTTGTTGTATTTCACACTGTCCTGTTTTTGTGATTTTCAGATCAGCTACAGTAAACCAGTGTCCCACGGTCCCCACCAGGGCGGACCAGCCAACACCAAAGGTCCCTCGCCGTCCGTTTGTATTAACGGAGTGGGAGGTGGTGGAGGAGGTGGAGGTGTAGGAAGCTCCATTTCTCACACGGTCAGTACTCCAGAGCTGGCGAACACCAAACAAGGACCCAACGCAGGGAGCTACGCCGCTACGGCTAACATGCTACGAAACCACATGTCGCGTCCTCCCCCGCCTTACCCTTCCAACTCGTTCCGCCCGGCCACCAGCACGCCCGACCTGGCCAGTCACCGCCACCGCTGCATCGGCGGCAGCAGCCCGGAGCTGGTGACTCGGATGGTGCAGCTTTCGGTCAAGACCTTCCAACCGGACAGTTCGGCGGTGGTCCACCAGTCGCTACAGGAGGCTAGCGAACCGCTAACAGCGGCCGCTAAACACCGCTCCACCCTGGGCAAAAGGCACAGCATGGAGGTGATCAGCAGCATGAGAGGAGGAGGTGGTGGGGGCGGAGGAGGTGGCGGTGGGATGGAAGGTTTGGTGATGAAGAGCATGAATGCGCCTCTCCATCGGAGAAATACTCTGAGGGAACATGTAATGCCCCCTCAGCCTCAGACTATCCCCCAGCCCCCCCAACAGCAGACCCCCCAGCCACAACCACAACCACAGCCTCCACCTGCACCTCCACCCCAGCAGCCCAAGGACCTACCAATGCAGAAAGCACCCGAAGCGCCCGCGGCCCCCTCCGGACCGGTCGCCTACCAGCACCAAAAGACTCTCTCCAACGCCACCATGCTCATTCACAGCAGCGAGAGCGAGGAAGAAGAGGAAGAGGAAGAGGAAGAGCGGCCCGAGCTGGACGTTCAGATCCCTGGTCTCAATGAGGACATTAGCATTAGCGCGCAGCTCCAGGCGGCTCTGGCTAAACTGCCCAACAAACCCCCTCCCGAGTATCCCGGTCCCCCTAGACCTCCTAGCGGTGGTGCTCAGATTCGCAGCCACGCCCACAATCACAGCCACGCCCACCACCACAACCACAATCAAGGACCTCAGACCAACCAGGGACCCATGGACCCCAACCAAGCACAGGCGCGAGCGCTACAAACTGACAGCCAGGGTGGTGGGGGTGGAGCAGGGGCTGGCGGGACACTTACACGTGGGGACCAGGGTGGGGTGAACGGAGCCGTTTTAGGTCCATCCATTTCAGAACCAGATCTGACCAGCGTGAAGGAGAGAGTGAGGAAGGAGCCGGTCAAAGAGAGGCCGGTGTCGGAGATGTTCTCCTTAGAGGACAGCATCGTGGAGAGGGAAATCGCTCAGAGGGTAAGAAAGAATTCTGGGTGTTTGTCTAAAGTTTATGGACCGAAGAGTGTACTGAATAAGAGAAAAAAATAACACTGGTCTACAAGTATGATATATTAATGACATTTTAACACATGTTACTAAGGTAACATAAGATAAAAATATTCCTTTATTCGTCCCATGAGGGGAAATTCCAGGTTTATAACAACAGGATTATAATCACTTTCATAAATAAATAAATATATATACAATATACAGTTTATATATATATATACACATTTTATATACACATTTTCTCCAAAAACCAAACTGCGCCTTATATATGGATTAATTCTGGTAGTGTTTAGTGACTTGGAATTTTGTCTTTTTATCTCATAGATTTTGTCTTTTAAAGTACAGACAAGTTTAAAAGAGAGTTATTATGAGAACAGTCAGACCAACTAATAAATACAACTTCCTTTTAGAGGTAAGATTGGGCCTAAAAAAATCCAGCCCAACCCGACCCATGCCCGTGGGTGTTAAAGCCCAACCCAGCCCGAGCCCGACCAATTAACTTTATTTGCAGGCCCGAACCCAAAGCAAGCCCGAAATTTCATATTTTATTTGGGAGGACTTGGGAGGAGGAGGAGGAGGAGGAGGAGGAGGAGGAAGGAGGAGGAGGAGGAGGAGGGGGAGGAGGGGGAGGGGGGGAGGAGGAGGAGGAGGGGGGGGGGGGAGGTGGAGGAGGAGGTGGAGGAGGAAGGAGGAGGAGGAGGGGGAGGAGGGGGAGGGGGGGGGAGGGGGAGGGGGAGGGGGGGAGGAGGAGGAGGGGGGGGTGGAGGAGGAGGTGGAGGAGGAGGTGGAGGAGGAGGAGGAGGAGGAGGAGGGGGAGGAGGAGGAGGAGGGGGGGGGGGGGGAGGTGGAGGAGGAGGAGGAGGAGGAGGAGGAGGAGGAGGAGGGGTGATTTATGATAACGGTGCCTTCTCTGTTTTATCCAAATGATTTATTTTGTAACAAGTATTCCTTAGTTTAATATCCACACATCGTTTTAGTAAACATTTTTATAAACATATATTTACGTTTAAAAAAAAAGTCAGCGAGAGAGAAGCCCAGCCCGACCTGAATGGAATGATTGACTTTTTAGGTCCGACCCGGCCCGAAATTCGGGTCAGGTTGGGCTTGCACTCGGGTTTAAGTTCTTACCTCTACTTCCTTTACTGAAAGTCACTTTTACTCAGGATTAAATATTTGAAGTTGTTTTAAAACCATCAATATAACATTTATTCATCAAAAGAACTGCTACTACACAGAGTGAATATAGACTAGAACTATGTGTGTTCTGTAAACGACTCGTTAGCGCCCCCTAGAGGATTTAAAACACAACATACTTTATACAGTATACAGTATAAATACCAACTCTGGGAGAAACGTCATTTCATCCGGTTCTGTAGGAATAAATCAGGCTTAACACAACACTTTAACACTTGAACTTTTTTTTCTTATTGTTTAAGGTCAACATGCATTTTTAGGAATATGTAGTCATGGAAATTTGGTGAAAAGTCGTGGAAAAGTATTGCTTAAAGTATGTTTGCGATTCACATAAATTCCGCAGATGTAACAAAAAAAAAAAAAATCCTGCGACCTGAACTGAAAACATTTACAACCGCATTCACAAAAGTAAAATAAATGGACCTAATGATACCATATACAGGTTCCAATATTGAGAGCTGCTTAATATTCCTCTTTTTTTTCTATAACATTTGAATGTCAAAGCTCTAATGTAAACTTCTGAACATAACTGTATCCAAAACGCTGCATCAACCAAAGTCAAATCCTAAAATACTGGTGGTGTTAAAACCTGCAGCCTGTTATTTACAGGCTGGTTTCATGCATAGTTACCAATTAGCAGTAATCCTGTGTTTAGTACCTGAGAGGGTAGCACTAGGCTCTGGGTCCCCCCAGGCAGGTAAAAGCCTCCAAATCCCACAGATTATACTTTGGGTTGGTGTTCCAGTGTAGGTCAGCGTTCTGCCGAGGAGCAAACATTTGACACAGCAGCAGAGTGGAGGTATTTAATCTGCCATAAACCTCTGTGTTTGAGACTTGGCCTGGTCTGGCATGTGTTTACAGCTGGGGTCTCACACTCATTTTCTTTCAGGGGCCACGTTCAGCACAATTTGATCTACAGTGAGTGGATCCAGTCTGTAGCCTAGCAGCGCTAACCCTGTTCATTCCATGTATGGGTCTAGTGGTGCTTCGTAGTCAGGGGAGGCGGGGCTAAAAGGTTGTCTTTCAAATACCTCTGTATGCAATATGTAAAATAATAACATGGTACTAGACTATAAATAAAGAGTTTTAGTAAAAAAAAACTAATAAAAAAATTTAATTACGAAAATATTTAGTTTCTATTGAAACAAACAAACAAAAAAGATGTGAATAGCTAGCCTAGCCGCGCTATCACTACTCATTCCATGTATGGGTCTAGTGGTGCTTCGTAGTCAGGGGAGGCGGGGCTAAAAGGTTGTCTTTCAAATCCTCTGTATGCAATAGGACGGTACTACAACCAATCGGTGTAATCTTTAGGATGACGTAGTTAGAGCGCTGCAAAGTTGACAGAGGAGTTAGGAATGACTAAACAAAATGGTGGATAAGTTAGGAATAATGTATTGCATACGTGTTACTATCAGAAAAATATTTATTGATGGGAAATCTAGCCAAAAGTTACATTAAAAAGTGTAACTAGACTACTGCGATAGAACACTAGATTTGCTGCCGCTAGGAGGTTCTAGTGTGGCTAGGCTACTCAATATGTAAAATAATAACATGTTACTCGACTATAAATAATGACACTGAAAAAAATTGTCTTTGTTTTAGTTAAAAAAACTAATAAAAAAATTGTAATTACGAAAATATTTAGTTTCTATTGAAACAAACAAACAAAAAAGATGTGACTAGCTAGCCTAGCCGCGCTATCACTATTCATTCCATGTATGGGTCTAGTGGTGCTTCGTAGTCAGGGGAGGCGGGGCTAAAAGGTTGTCTTTCAAATCCTCTGTATGCAATAGGACGGTACTACAACCAATCAGTGTAATCTTTAGGATGACGTAGTTAGAGCGTCTGAAAGTTGACGGAGGAGTCTGGAGAAAGTTAGGAATGACTAAACAAAATGGTGGATAAGTTAGGGATAATGTATTGCATATGTGTTACTATCAGAAAAATATTTCTTGATGGGGCCGAAAAGCATCCCAACGCCGAAGGCAGAAGGGTGTTGTTCGGCCCCAAAGGAAAATATTTTTCTGATAGTCACGCGTGGGCAATAATTATCCCACTTATTCTACATTTATTACATCTTATTATTGCTACTACTCTAACAGATTGGATAAAATAGCAGTTACAACGTCGCGAATATTTACTTTCAAAGTGTCCGAACTACCTATCAGTGTAATCTTTAGGATGACGTAGTTAGAAGCCGGAAAGAAATGTCAGAATCTTGTCACAAATCATCTCAAAATGACCACAGAATTATCACCTCATTAATGATCTGTTACTTATAATAAGCCACAGGTGTCAAACACAAGGCCCGGGGGCCAAATCCGGCCCTTTGGGGTGAATTTGTGAAATTCAAAATTAAACATATTAATCATTTTAGTTCAGGTTCCACATTCAGACCAATTCAATTTGAAGTGGGTCAGAACCAGTAAAATATTATCATATACACGCCTAAGACCTGATACAAGTAAAAACAAATAAAGACAATAAAGACAAATTCTATCAAATCCATACTAATTTGAATTTGAAAATACTATCATATTAATCTATAAATAATCACAACTCCAATTTTTTCTTGTTATAAATGTCAATATTTTCACATATTTACACTAAAGCAAAGTCGAATTTCACAAAATATTTGAATAATGTTGAACAAATATATGAAGAAGTGTTTTTTTCCAAGAGAAGTCAGTGTAGTTTTAAGAATAATCTACTGCAGGGGTGTCAAAATCCAGTCCTCGAGGGCCGGTGTCCTGCATGTTTTAGAGTTTTCCCTCTTCCATGTGATTCAGTTTAACCCTTTAACTCCTGAGATTTTAGCAATCAGTAAAAAAGTAAAAAATAAACTAAAATTAAATGAGCAACAACAAAAAACAAAAATTAATTATAAGCTAACAAAATAAATGGTAACATGAGCAAAGTAAAACTAGTATTAAAATTTTGCCTTAAATTTTTTTTTTTAATTAAAAAAAAAAAAGCTTTTTGACACCTTTTCCATCCACAAAACTAAAAGGAAAATGGTTGAATTTTTCTGAATATTTAAACTAAATCATCCATTCACAATGCATCAGCACTGACACTTAAAGCGTTAATAATCAGTTCCTCATCAGACTGATAATGATGTAATGGCCTCCAGGTGTAATGGAAGAGGGGAACATCTAAAACATGCAGGACACCGGCCCTCGAGGACCGTAGTTTGACACCCCTGATCTACTGTGATCTGAAAGTTCTAATGAACAAAAGCATAATGTTGTTCAAATTAGGTTTATTATTTCATTTGTTTCATGTTATTGTTTGAAAGGATAGTTTGTCAATGTAAACATTTTCATTATTTAATTTGTTCACTCTAAAGTACAGAGAAGTTATTTATGTATTAGTTTTTATTTATGTTATTATTTCACTGATTCATAAATTTGACTTTTTATCTTAAAATTTTTACTTTTTAGTCTCAGAATTTTTCCTTTTTTATGTCATCATTTTGATGTTTTTTTTTGTCTCTGAATTTGGACTTTTCTACAGTTTGATTTAGCAGAATAAGAGTGTGTTTTGTATTGTAGTTATTGTGATTGTTTTGTTTCACTTAATGCGTCGTATATTCCAGTATATATGATAAACCCCTCAGAACTAAACCATTCATTGACAGTGATCCTTATAATCCAGTGCACCTTATCCTGCAGAAAATACAGTATATTGTAGTTTACCACCACCAGAGCGTGCATGTGAGAGTGAATGAATAATGGGTCCCTAATGTGAAAAAAAACTATATATATCCAATCCATTATTATTATTTTCTCTGTATATTATATACATATATATTTTATGTTACATTTTAGACTGTAATATATTGATATATAATATATTGACAATTTATTTTATGTATTTTTTCATAAGGCAGTCAGTCCTGACCTGTGTTTCCTACCTGTAGGGTAAACTGTTGCCCCCCCCCCACCCCTCCCCCAGACTGTTGTTTTGGCTGGACATGGAGGCTTTAAGAGGTGGAGAGGGGAAAAGGGTGGAGCTGTGCTAAAGGTTTAATAGCATAAGAGATTATTGGAGGTAATCCTCTGTGGGGGGGCTGGAGGAGGAGGGGGGGGGGGTGGGGGGGTATAATGTGGGTCAGAGTTAGAGACGCTGTGACAGTTTGTTTTCATTCAGCCTAAAGAAAACTACAGCAAACAGGTAGGTTTGGATGGAGGAATGAAAACGCTGCCAAACAAAGACAGAAGGATCATAGTTAACAGTGATATAGTTTGTTTTAGTGATATTAAAGTCAAACTGTTATTAACTGTTATTGTTATTAACTGTTATTGTTATTAACTGTTGGATTGTTATTAACTGTTGGATTGTTATTAACTGTTATTGTTATTAACTGTTGGATTGTTATTAACTGTTGGATTGATAACAAATCAGGATAAAAAGGGATTATTATTATGTATACATATATGTATTTTTAAGCACACTTAGTGCATTTTAGTGAATTTTACACTATTTTTAGTGTAATTTATTTTGTTCTTAGTGCATTTGACTGTATTTTTAGTATATTTTACTCTACTCTAATGGCACTTCACTCTATTCCTACTGCATTTTACTGTAATCTTACTGTATTCTTAGTGTATTTTAATCTATTTTTTAGTGTATTTTACTCTACTCTAAGGGCATTTTACTCAAATTTTAGTGCATTTTACTCTATTCTTAGTGCATTTTAATCTATTTTTAGTGTATTTTACTCTAATTTTAGTGCATTTTACTCTAATTTTAGTGCATTTTAATCTATTCTTAGTGCATTTTAATCTATTTTAGTGTATTTTACTCTACTCTAAGGGCACTTTACTCTAATTTTAGTGCATTTTACTCTAATTTTAGTGCATTTTACTCCAATTTTAGTGCATTTTAATCTATTTTTAGTGTATTTTAATCTATTTTTAGTGTATTTTACTCTACCTTTACTGCAGTTTAGGTATTTTAGTGCATTTTACTCTATCTTTGTGTATTTCACTCTCATTTTAGTGCATTTCATTCTATTCTTCATTATTTTACTCTATTTTTAGTGTATTTTACTCTTTTACTCTCTCTATATATATATTCCTCTAAAGTGTATAAAGTACAGATATTTATAGAAATGTAAGAAGTAAAAGTTAAAAGTTTCCAGAAAAATAAACACTGAAGTAAAGTTCAGTACTAATAAAATCTACTTAAGTACACTAATGAAGTACTTTTTACTCTCCACCTCTGCACACATGTGGTTAAATCTCCATAGTTTTCTTCCGGAAGCTTCTTCCTTGCAGCCCAGTGTCAGGGCATAACTGTCCCTAATGAGCTTTGGTAGCAGATCTTGTTTGTTGACACCTTTGAACAGAAGAATGGAACATCCAGTCCAGGTTTGGCCCACATTTACACAAGTGCCAGATTGACTCCGCCCACAAAGCACTCACCAGACTCATAGACAGTCATTCCAGGCCATTCCATTCCAGACCAGTCCAGGTCAGTGTGTGTCCATGATGCCGTCGGTACCTGTAACACCAGGCTTTTGTTCTCTGTTGCAGACGCTGGAGAGGCAGAAGATGTCTGTGGACTCGATGAAGAGGCCGCTGATGATGGCGGCACTCAACGGCCTCTGTGTGGCCCGCATGCCTGTTATTGAGAACCCTGCAGAGGACGGAAACAAGTCTGCCACCGACGAACGGGTGAGTGGAGATCACTGAAACTGAAACTAATGCCCCTATTCAATCCGTGTATCATTCGTTCATTCGTTTTTCAAAATAAAACTAAAAATAAGACAATGAAAAAAACAACTCATTTCTTCATTATTTGTTTCCAAAACCAAAATGAAAAAAAAACGACAATGATCCGTTTTTCATTTTTGTGTTTAAATGAATAATGGAGAGAACTGATGACATCCATTTCCCGTTTTATCCAATTTTGACCTGATGCCAGTTGGACTGAGACATGGGTTAGTTGGTAGAGTGGGTCGTCCAGGAACTGAAGGGTTGTTGGTTCAAATCCTACTCTGTCCTGGTCAGTCTGTTGTGTCCTTCACCGTCCTTCACTCACACTGGTGTATGAATATTTGGTGGTGGTCAGAGGGACCGTAGGCGCAAAATGGCTGCTACGCGTCTGTCAGTCTGTCCCAGGACAACTGTGGATACTGATGTAGTTTACCACCACCAGAGGGAGAATGTGAGAGTGAATGAATAATGGGTCACTAATGTGAAGTGCTCCGAGTGGCCAAAAAAGCACTATATAAATCTAATCCATTATTATTATTTATGGCTTAATTTGACTTATGTTTTGATGCTTTTATTTTGAAGGTATTGTCCACATAGACCAGTGCAATCACAGAATTTTCCAAACATTCCCTCAGTAAAATTCCATGTTCCCAGTTTTTGAAGCATCTCCATTTACACCTGTTGACGCTGACACAGACAGTCTAGTGTTGTTCCAGTTTTCAGAATAAAAGCCCATGGACACTGTCCCATAACCGCAGTTCCTTCTGGTCCTGCCATGGGACGTGTCAAACCCAGCCTTTGTCCCCACTGTTGCTAAGCTAACAGGGGTGAGCGCTAAGTGGGCTGTGGAACGCGTGGCATGGTGGTGCTTATCGCTTCGGTCTGTTGGTATGTGAGGAATGTGACCCCAGAGCCAGCGGGCGAGCAAGAGAAAAAAGAGAGAGAGAAGTTCCCCTCACGAACATCTGTGACCTAATAAACATAAAAGAGTCTAAACCCTAACCCTAACCCTGACCCTAACCCTAACCCTGACCCTAACACTGACCATAACACTGACCCTAACACTGACCCTGACCCTACCCCTGACCCTACCCCTGACCCTGACCCTAACATCTGTGACCTATTGAATATAAAAGTCTAAACTCGAACACTAACTGCACACAACTACGATTTTATTTATTCCACCATGTGATACTGAAGTTAGGGTTTAGTTTAGTTTAGTTTAGTTTAGTTTAGTTTAGTTTAGTTTAGTTTAATGTAAATGAGTTTGATTTACTTTAGTTTACTTTAAATTTTTACCTTAGTTTACTTTAGTTTACCTTAGTTTACCTTAGTTTACTTTAGTTTACCTTAGTTTACCTTAGTTTACTTTAGTTTACCTTAGTTTACTTTAGTTTACTTTAGTTTACCTTAGTTTACTTTAGTTTACCTTAGTTTACCTTCGTTTACCTTAGTTTACCTATTTTACTTTAGTTTACCTTAGTTTACCTTAGTTTACCTTAGTTTACTTTAGTTTACCTTAGTTTACCGTAGTTTAGTTTACTTTAGTTTACCTTAGTTTACCTTTGTTTACCTTAGTTTACTTTAGTTTACCTTAGTTTACCTTTGTTTACCTTAGTTTACTTTAGTTTACCTTAGTTTACCATAGTTTACTTTAGTTTACCTTAGTTTACCGTAGTTTACTTTAGTTTACCTTAGTTTAGTTTACCTTAGTTTACCTTTGTTTACTTTAGTTTACTTTAGTTTACCTTAGTTTACTTTAGTTTACCTTAGTTTACCTTTGTTTACTTTAGTTTACTTTAGTTTACCTTAGTTTACCTTAGTTTACTTTAGTTTACCTTAGTTTACCTTAGTTTACCTTAGTTTACCGTAGTTTACTTTAGTTTACCTTAGTTTACCTTAGTTTACTTTAGTTTACCTTAGTTTACCTTAGTTTACCTTAGTTTACCGTAGTTTACTTTAGTTTACCTTAGTTTACCTTAGTTTACTTTAGTTTACCTTAGCTTACCGTAGTTTACTTTAGTTTACCTTAGTTTACCGTAGTTTACTTTAGTTTACCTTAGTTTACCTTACTTTAACTTAGTTTACTTTAGTTTACCTTAGTTTACCTTAGTTTACCGTAGTTTACTTTAGTTTACCTGAGTTTACCTTAGTTTACTTTAGTTTACCTGAGTTTACCTTAGTTTACCTTAGTTTACCTTAGTTTATTTCATAACATCATCAGATAAGAGCTTGGTCGTTGAACATTAAACTAGTACCAGTAGATGATGGTAGATGACAGTGTTTCCATGGCAACTGTGGAGCCTCTGATCATATGAATGGATCATATCTGAACACCATGAAAAGATCAATAACTGTATTTGACACCAATAATTTACAGATAACGACTGGATTAAAGGATCAGATGTGGAATATTCTATTCTATTCTATTCTTCTGTATATTTTCTTCTTTTCCGTCACACATGCTCACAGTTGTTTGTTAGTGAAGTCAGTGTTTGTTCTGATCATATTTCTAGAATTTTCTGAACAGTTTCTGAGGTGAAATGGAAACGAAATTAACAAAATCCTGATGATCAGACACTTTAGTTTGAAAAAGTTATCAGTCTATTCTGAGAATATAAAGAGTAGAAAGTACTGCAGTAGTTTTCCTCAGTACTGCAGTAGTTTTCCTCAGTACTGCAGTAGTCTTCCTCAGTACTGCAGTAGTTTTCCTCAGTACTGCAGTAGTCTTCCTCAGTACTGCAGTAGTCTTCTTCAGTACTGCAGTAGTTTTCCTAAGTACTGCAGTAGTTTTCCTCAGTACTGCAGTAGTCTTCCTCAGTACTGCAGTATTTTTCGTCAGTACTGTAGTAGTCTTCCTCAGTACTGCAGTAGTTTTCCTCAGTACTGCAGTAGTCTTCCTCAGTACTGCAGTAGTTTTCCTCAGTACTGCAGTAGTCTTCCTCAGTACTGCAGTAGTTTTCCTCAGTACTGCAGTAGTCTTCCTCAGTACTGCAGTAGTCTTCCTCAGTACTGCAGTAGTTTTCCTCAGTACTGCAGTAGTCTTCCTCAGTACTGCAGTAGTCTTCCTCAGTACTGCAGTAGTTTTCCTCAGTACTGCAGTAGTTTTCCTCAGTACTGCAGTACTCATTAACTCTCTGTTTTCTCTCGTCAGTGTAAGTCGTTGGAGCTGAAGCTGGAGGAGGAGCAGGTTTTCACTGAATACGAACAAGTGTCCAAGAAGAGGACGGACTGTGTCGTCACCACGGCGACTCTGCCCGAAAACGCCGAGCGAAACCGTTTCCGTGACGTTGTCCCGTACGAAGAGAATCGAGTAGAACTGGTTCCCAACAAAGAGAACAACGCAGGATACATCAACGCCTCGCATATAAAGGTAGGCTCAAGGAATGATGGGTAAAATGTTCTAAAATATGAAGAGCGCAGACTCCGCCAAGGCAGACCCCCCCCCCACCACCCCCCTGTAGGACAATGGTGGCTAAAAATGACCAGATATATTATCAGAAGTGCCTTTATTTACACAGAGAAAAGAGTTTTATGGACAAAACAAACAGCAAAGGTTTAGACTCAGACAAAAATGACCAAAATAATAAAGAAAATGAACAGAAATGGACAAAGTATTCAGTTAAAGGAAGAAAAATGACCAAAATATTCCGTAAAATTAACAAAAATGTCTGAAATAATCAATAAAATGAACAAATATGACCAGAATAATCAGTAAAATTACAAAAGTAATACATAAAATAAACACAAATGACAAAAATAGGTCAAATTAACAAAAAGTAACAAAATAATCAATAAAATGAACAAAAATGTCATGAAGTTTATTTTGTCACGTAATCACAGTTACAGAGTGAAATCACTTTATATAATGTGAATTAAAACCATAAGTTTAAAGTTGATCCTCAGTTTGATGCTAGTTTTTGTTGTGGTCACTTCAGGCAGTGAACGATGAAAAGAATGTGTTCCCAACCCTGAGCTGCTCCATTTATTTATTCATTTATTTATTTATTTATTTATTTATTTATTTATTTACTCAAAGCTCCGTGTGCACACGCTGGTGAGTTTGTATTCTGTCTGTTCAGTCATGGAGCGCCGTTAGCAGAGCGCTGCTGAGTCTATGAGGGTGCAGTGTAACCCTCTTATTTAAGGTAACTGTTTTATTCTCCATCTGTCCCATAATGCACTGGTTTACAGTCAACAGCTGAGAAGTAATGAAGTAAAAAAAAATACTGCTTTACTGGAGACAGAAATAAAATAAAGTAGTAATATTAATCTGTTTTTAAAAAGAAAAATTAAATTAAATTAAAATAAAGCAAGTTTATGGAAGTGGATGATGTAGTGTTGATTGGTATGTGTATGTATATATATATATATATATATATATATATATATATATATATATATATATATATATATATATATATATATACATGGCAGAATTATGAGATTAAAAAGTATAAATTGTCAGAATAATTCATAAATAAACTTCTTAAATTCCTGGCAAAAAAAAAGCAGTTTATTTTATTATTTATAACAGTGAAAAAGTTGTTTTTACTTTTACTTCAGTAAAGGAGTTAAATCAGTACTTTTACCAGAGTATTTTTGACAGCAGTACTTGTACTGTAGTACTTTTACTGGTTTCTTATGTAACGTCAGGTTGTTCCTGTTAGTGACATGTTTTAATGCAGTGTGTGACCTTGTGACTATTAATGAGGGGAAACAAAAGAGAGCTGGACAAGGGGGGGGGGGGGCATAGTTTTAGAAATGAGGTAAAGGGTCCTGCTATAGGTGAAGACAGAGGGTTCTACTGCCCTCTAGTGGTCAGGGTGGGTTCTGTCAACTGACCTTTTGGACTGAATAATAGATTTTCTTTACATATTTTCAGTCTGATTTCCAGCTATAATGACTTTATCTCATGATTTTGACTTTTTATCTGATAATTTAGATTTTTTTTTCTCATGATTGTGACTTTTATCTGATCATTTTGACTTTTTATCTGATAATTTGGACTTTTTATCTCATAATTTAGATTTTTTTTCTCATGATTGTGACTTTTATCTGATCATTTTGACTTTTTATCTGATAAATTTGACTTTTTATCTGACAATTTTGACTTTTTCTCTCATAATTTAGATTTTTAATCTTTTATTTTGACTTCACTTAATGCACCTTATAGTCCAGTGCGCCTTGTATTGCAGAAAATACAGTACTTCTGGTTAAAGCTGTGTTGAAGGGGTGTCCCACTTCATAGGGGTTGATATTCAAACCCTACCCCTTATAGAAGGGGTAAGGAGGGAAATTCGATTCAGCTGAAATATATATGAATTCATGTTCTGTTTTTGGACTAAATAATAGATTTTTTTTTCATATTTCCATCTCTCTATTTGCACTAGTGAACTACTGGTTCTACTGCCCTCTAGTGGTCAGTGTGGATATTGTCATTGTCATTTTTAAATATATATGAATTCATCTCCTGTTTTTGGACTAAATAAAAGATTTTCTTTGCATATTTTCAGCCTGATTTCCATCTATAATTATGTTTTATCTCGTAATTTTGACTTTTAATCTCATGATTTTGACTTTTTTTTCATAATTTTGACTTCACTTAATGCGCCTAAATGCGTCCAGTGCTATAATCCATTTTTAGTTTAGTAGATTTTCTTTTCATATTTTCATCTATAATCTCTATTTGCATTAGTAAACTACTGTTTGTACTGCCATCTAGTGGTCAGTGTGGGTATTGTGACATAAACATATATGGATTCATCTCCTGTTTTTGGACTGAATAATTGATTTTCTTTGTGTGTGTGTGTGTGTGTGTGTGTGTGTGTGTGTGTGTGCGTGTCTGTGTGTGTGTTTTGGCAGATGGTGATCAGAGGGGAAGAGTGGCACTACATCGCCACCCAAGGTCCGCTCGCCAACACCTGTGCCGACTTCTGGCAGATGGTCTGGGAGCAGGGGGTCAACGTCATCGCCATGGTTACTGCTGAGGAGGTACACACACACAACCCATATATATATATATATATATATATATATATATGTTTTTTGTCATGATTATGAAAATTCATCTCACAATTCGTTATTCTTTTATAGTAAATAACTAGAAAAACACTCAGAGGGTCAAGATAAACAGACATATAGACAGACAGACAGATAAACAGATAGACAGACATATAAACAGATAGACAGACAGATAAACAGGCAGACAGACAGATAAACAGACATATAAACAGACAGACAGACAGATAAACAGACAGATAAACAGATAGACAGACAGATAAACAGATAGACAGACAGATAAACAGGCAGACAGACAGATAAACAGACAGACAGACATATAAACAGACAGACATATAGACAGACAGACAGATAAATAAACAGACAGACAGATAATAAATAATAAATCATTATGAATTAAAATCATATAAATATGTTCATTGGTCGTTACAGTGTGTTTGTCCCTCATGGTCCACTCTTTAATTGTGTCCTCTGTCTGTCTGTCTGTCTGTCTGTCTGTCTGTCTGTCCGTCTCTTCCATCCAGGAGGGGGGGCGCTCTAAGAGTCATCGCTACTGGCCCAAACTTGGTTCCAAACATAACTCGGCCACTCATGGAAAGTTCAAAGTCACCACTAAGTTCCGTACGGACTCCGGCTGCTACGCCACCACGGGGTTAAAGGTCAAACACTTACTGTCGGGTCAGGAGAGGACGGTGTGGCACCTGCAGTACACTGACTGGCCTGAGCAGGGATGTCCCGAATATGTCCAGGGGTTCCTAGGTAACCTCTCAGTTTATTTTTATTTTTTTGTGAATGTAGTGAATTTTATCAGGTTTTATTTTATATATTTTTATTCCAGATTTTTTTTGTTTCTCTGTGTATTTTAATGAATCAAAGCCCATTCATAAATGTTCATATTTTTGCATCTGTTTCTGGTATTTTATCCAATTTTCCTCCTATACTTTAGAAGAGTTTTTGATTGTTTTGAGTTTTTGTTCTAAATTTATCATTTTGACTAAAACTGTACAATAAACTGTTTGAACATCAGTGTACGTCAGTCAGAATCAGTTTTATTGTCACTTCACAATATACACTAAGCACACAGGGAAGCAAGATACCGTTCTCCACAAACTCATGATGCTACACAGTTAAAAAACAAAAGACACATTAAAAAGAGGCAGAGCCTTTAAAACAAAACAAAAGAAAAAAGAAAAAAGGGCAGCAGACAACTCGGTAAGAGAAAGTGCTGATGCATACAAAGTGCAATGTGCGACATCTCAGGATGTCGGTCTACGGGGCAGTGTATGCCGGGCATTCAGAGTTCTGATGGTGTTGGGGAAGAAGCTGTTTGATGACCTGGTGGTTCTTCCTCCCAAGCTCTTGATCCTCCTA
>CM035805.1:5501151-5548651 GCA_020466265.1 Siphamia tubifer
TAATAAAACACATGGACAAATGATAAATTGAGGCAGAATATTGTTAAAATTGTCCCTATGAAATTTCACTTGTATTTTTACAATTTCATGTTTGGGTTTTTTTTTTGTACTAAAACAATGACAAAAATTTGGAATTGTCATTATTTATAGGTTATTATGTTTTCATTTTTACTAGTCCGGCCCATTAGAAGTTGAATCAGGATGAATGTGGCCCCTGAAGAAAATGAGTTTGAGACCCATTCATTCATTTTTCAAAATACAGATAATGTCCGTTTCCCGTTTTATCCCATTTTCACCTGAAGCCAGTTGAGTAAACCACAAATGACCTTTGACCCGCAGTGACAAAGATAGAAACCTATGTCCTATTTGGGGAAACTAAGAGGGTCACCCTAAGACCTGAAGATATGACCATGACAATGTGCTTCATCACAATACATAAATATATATATATATATATATATATATATATATATATATATATATATATATATGCATATGCAATGTAAATGTCAACACTAATTCTAAAGGCATATATTTAAGTACCTTATATTATAATGTATGTAACATAATCAGATGAGGAGACCACGATGCCTTTATCTGGGCTCCTCGACCATCACTTATAAAAAATGTATTGTACGTGTATATTTATGAAATTATCATAACTATTGATTGTAATGTTAGTAGTCAATCAATCAATCAATCAATCAATAAACTATGACCATGTAGAAAGTTAGTGTCATATTCCAGGTGTGTTCTTTTTTATAATAACACAAATATTAATATGAGCAGTGTATATGTTTATCTGTCATATGTGTACAGCTTGTATTTACCTTATGTATTAATGACATGATAACAGTTTCCAGTTGTGCGTCTTTTACACTGAGTTGATGTTAAGCACTGAAGTCTCACCAACATTTCTGAGGATCTGTGAATACATAACTGTGTTAGTGTTAGAAAACCTCAGCATGTGTTTGTCCATCGTCAAACAGCTGTTTAATCATAACATAATGATCTGTTTCTTTCAGTTGTTAGGTTTTACTCAAATGACTTCAGGTCAAAAATGGATAAAACAGGAAAACGTCAGTTATCCGTTTTTTCCATTATTCATTTAAAAAACGAAAAATGAAAAACGGATTATCTGTTTTTCCCATTTTGGTTTTGGAAACAAATAATGAAGAATCAAGTTGTTTTTTCATTGTCTTATTTTTGGTTTTATTTTGAAAAATGAATGAACGAATGATATGTGGATTCTATTCATACATTATAAGGACGGCCATGGCTCAGTTGGGAGAGCGGGTCGTCCATTGACCGAAGGGTTGGCAGTTCAATTCCCGCTTTGTCCTAGTCAGTCCGTTGTGTCCTTGGGCAAGACACTTTACCCTCCTTGCCTCCAGTGTCACTCACACTGGTGTATGAATGAGTATGAATGTTGGGTGGTGGTCAGAGGGGCCGTAGGCGCAAAATGGCAGCCACGCTTCTGTCAGTCTGCCCCAGGGCAACTGTGACTACATATGTAGTTTACCACCACCAGAGGGAACATGTGAGAGTGAATGAATAATGGATCAATAATGTAAAAGTGCTTTGGGTGCCTTGAAAAGTGCTTTAGAAATCTAATCCATTATCATTATTATTATTATTAAGTATTATCTATGGACCACTGGTAATTCGCAGTTACCCCCGTACCTCTGTGTTATTGTTTGGTGCATTCATACAGATAAACAAGTGTCTGTAATTCACACAAATTCCAGACATTAATAGTGGATATGTCGTAAACATCCTGTTTGGTCTCAACACATTAATAAGGTTTGAAAACAAAGTGTGCATAAGAATAAAGGGGGTAAATGTCATTGACAGGGATGCTCCACCCCTTCAAAATAATAGCGGGGTCAGTGCAGATTAAAACGGTGTTCAGATTACAGAATGTACAGTTGTTAGCGAAGGCCTTCCCTCTGGAAAACGACAGACTGAATCTATAGAGACGACTGAAGATAGTTATAAATATTGAATATAAATATATTAAATATAAATATTAGAAATATTATATGTCCAATGGATATGTTTCTTTCAGTTGTTAAGATTAATTTGTGGTTTACTCAACTGACTTCAGGTCAAAAATGGATAAAACGGAAAACGTCCGTTATCCGTTTTTTCCATTATTCATTTAAAACACGAAAACAAAAAATGAAAATCGGATCATTATTTGTTTTTTTCATTTTGGTTTTGGAAACAAGTAATGAAGAAACGAGTTGTTTTTTCATTGTCTTATTTTGGGTTTATTTTGAAAATCGGACAGATTAAACATGTCCGTATTATTATGGTCTGGGCTGATATTTAGTGAATAACATTTAGAAAACCATTTGAAAATGGCCGACCAAAAACAAAATATTTGAGGAGAGAACGTCAGGGTTCCTTCAGCAGAGGAACATTGATCACATATGGAGGATATTGATGAAACATGTTCTTAGTTTTGACTTTTTCACTAATGTTTTGACCCATCGACACTGGTTCTGTACAACTGACACTTTTAACACATATTTAAATTTTTTATATTCTATATTCCACTGTGTACACGTTTATATTTAACTAATTTTTATTTATTTTACTCTGCTCTTTAGCGTCTGGGTTCTATTTTTATACTGAATCAGACTCACATGGGGGTTAATTTCTTTTCTTTCTCTCTCACTCTTCTGTCTCTGGGTGTTCAGCCGGTGGAGGTCCCCACAATGTTGTCCAAGCTGCGGCAGCAGAGGATGCTGATGGTCCAGACCATCTCCCAGTACAAGTTCGTCTACCAGGTCCTCATCCATTTCCTCAAGAACTCACGCCTCATCTAATCTCTGCCTCCTGACCTTTGACCTTTGACCTTCATTCAGTATGAAAGATGACAACAAATGACGACTATGGTACTTTACAGAAGAAGAGTTTGTGCAGCAGATGCAGTTGACACACGGGGACATTTACAAACTTCAAAACGACTTTTACGCCACGTTTACACTAGTATCGACTTTACTAGATTCTATTCACTTTGGTTCATTTCCACTACAAAAAAGTTCTTGGTCCCATGGTACCTGGTCCTAGAGTTTTGGTATTTACACTGAGGTTCCAAGTGGTACCATAACATGAGGTGTCATCAGCGTAGACACTGATTGGTGGAGTTGTCTCTGCATCATTGTGTTATAAACGTGCGTCCACCATTAAAAACAAAACTAGATTCTACCCGATTCTACTCACTTTGGTGCATTTCTACTATGAAAAAGGACCTGGTCCCATGGTACCCAGTCCTAGAATTTTGGCATCTGCTCTGCTAATATTCCAAGCATTACTATATATTACTATATATATATAAACATGAGATGTCATCAGCGTAGACAGTGATGGGTGGAGTTGTCTCTGCGTCATTGTGTTATAAACGTGCGTCCACCATTAAAAACAAAACTAGATTTGACTCGATTCCACTGAATTCTACTCACTTTGGTGTGTTTCTACTATGAAAAAGAATTTTTGGTATCTACTCTGAGGTTCCAAGTGGTACCATAACATGAGGTGTCATCAGCGTAGACACTGATTGGTGGAGTTGTCTCTGCGTCATTGTGTTATAAACGTGTGTCCACCATTAAAATTAAACTAGATTCGACTCGATTCTACTCGTTTAGGTTTGTTTCCACTACAAAAAAGGACCCAGTCCCATGGTACCCAGTCCCAGGTTTTGGGAATCTACTCTGAAGTGTCCAGCGATACTATAACATGAGGTGTCATCAGCGTAGACTCTGATTGGTGGAGTTGTCTCTGCGTCATTGTTATAAACGTGCGTCTGCCGTTAAAAACCAAACTAGATCAGACTCTATTCTACTGGACTTTACTCGCTTTTGTGCAGAATATTCTAATCTATACGTATATGTGACAATTTTGATGATTTTATACTGATTTGACCATTTGGTTTGCTACGCTGCTGGACTACTTAGGCATGGATGGACGTCTGTCTGTTTCTTTGATGTTTCTTGAAAATATTCTGAAGAAACGAGGCATCAGTTTCAGTTTTTATCGATGGTCTACCTGCTACATTTGTCATTTCTCGTTCAGCCAGGGTTAGAAAAGGCACTACGCTGCATGAACAGTAGGTGGCAGCAGTATTATTATCATTATTATTTTATTATTATTATTATTCTATTTTACTAGATGTACACTCTGAAAGAGTTGCCAAACAAAAGTATTAAATCACTGTTCTAAAAAAATGTCATTTATTTTTTATCAGAGTATTGATTAATACAGCAAATATTTACTTTGACATTGTAACAAATGTTTTTTTTTATTTATTTCTCTCCAGATTGTTGTCACCTTTTTGGTTGAATGCAGCATCGATGAGCATGTTTATCTTAGACCCTGTCAGTTTTTACACATTTGTGACTACGTCTTAATTTTTAATCTTTTCTTTTTTTTTTTTTTTACGTCAAGCCTTCCTCGTACTGTAAATGGAATGAGGATCGCTTCAATGTTCTTGTGAAAACACATACACACCAACATATGCACACAAATACACATAAAATACTCTTAAACAATCATTTCTTTCCAGAATCACACATTTTTGCCATCGTATATTTCAACTCTTACACCAAAAAAACTAAACAAAAAACATTTCAGATTCATATATGTCCATTAATTTGGAAATATTTTGCTCAAACACTTTGACTGTTTACATGTGCAGTTGATAGATAAGTGTTCTTATACAAGTAAAGACTGTATATACTGTTATTATTACTACAGTAATATTATTATTACTGTATTATTGTGCCTTAGTGAAGCATGAATCAAAGAATATTCCTGGCTGTGACCCTTTACTTTTATGTAGGGGTTTATAAAGTCTGGTCGAACTACATTAAATAGTAACACTTTAAATTACACATCGCTAATAAGGTCATTTTATGGTCATTTTGATATAATTTGTGACAAGTTACTGCAATTATATGAAATGTTCCTGTTGTTCCACGTATCTTTAACACACTAGCTTACTGTATGCTAACATAGCTGCTACTGCTAGCTAAGCCCGCTAGGTTAATATATAATAGCTAACTTGAACAGGCTGGCTAACCATTTTTGGTTACCGTGGTTACTGTCTGATTTTTTTTCCCTCTATATTTTACAGACATGTTTCCATTTTCAGATCCTTCAGTGTTCTAAGCTAGAATATAAACACAATTACTCAGACCAATTAGAAACGTAGCTTTGTCGCATCCGTACTTTTTGGAGCTTCACTGAAAAATTACTACGAAGAATTAACACCTTATTAGCGACGTGTTACTTGTAATAAGCGGTTACAAAGGCATTATTTACCGTGGCCAGGAGGTGCAAACAAATGTATACAAAATGTGAAACGCTTTTACAAAGATTGGGACAAAATTACATTATTATTAGAAAATATGTTTACATATCGTAACACTTTTACAAGTCCAGAGACAAATGTATATTTGAGAAGATAAATTAACAGAACATGAAACACTTACAATAATTTACAAATACAGTAATACGTCAATCTATGAAACACCCGACTAACAAAACCCCCCAAACATAAATACAGTACTATGTGTACTGTAGGTAAATACATACATACTGTATACTTGTACATAGTGTGACTTCAACCCTCAGTCGTCACAGTTCTAACTCTTCCACACTGATCACAGCAGCGCAGGCACTGGGCGACAAACCCATTCATTGTGTATGTGCTACCACGGTGCGAGGCTGCAGAGCTCTGCACACTGCTCAGCAGCACTGATCAGCGGCATTTGTCTGCTCCTCCTTATTAGCCAGGGATTTTTTTTTGCTCTAAAGTTGACAGGCACATGTTCGTAATGTTCACATTCGGAACTGGTGGCATATCAACTTGCGCCAACAGCACCCACTGCTGCGCACTGAGCTTACCACGGTCAGTGTGGACACACCTTTACTGTTGTTAACTTTTAAAGGGTGAAGGGGTAGTGTTGGAGGTCTGGACATGAATCCGGCCTTTTACATGTAAAATGCGACTCTATTTACGAAAAAATCACGTTACGAAATCACTTCTCGAACAAATTAATTTCGTAAATTGAGTTACCACTGTAACTCTAACCAGAAAGGGAATGTACCAACTCCAAGGTTGAACCGGAAATGATAACGGGGACTAGTTATTGGCGGCTGCTCTTTCCGTCTGGTCTGAGCCTTTTAAAAACTCCAAGGACCGACCACACAAAACACAAAACCGCATTAATGGGATCATGTGTTCGCCACAAAATGCACAAAACACCACTTGACTTCTGTCCATCTGGGGACATCATGAACTATGACCATGGACACCATCAACAACTAGTACCTGTTATCATTTCTGGTTCGACCCTGGAGTTGGTACATTCCCCTTCCAGTTGGAGTTACTTGTAAATTGGTTCCTCAATACAAAATCCGCCAGGTGGGGACTTATATACTTGACAGTTCGGACTTAGCAAGTTTGAACTAGAAGTACAGTCTCTCAAGGAACGGAGGACGCTGGATGGTTATTCTGCAATTGGGACAGTATCGTACTCGATTATGCCACCAACTTGGCTCGTCACCTGGCGCGGTATGCTAGCAGTCCCTTTAGCAGGACGGTACATGTCCTAAAACTTCAGAGTAAATTTTAAACTACGTACCAGCATGATGAATCGATTTAAAGTTTTAAAGTTTTAATGTCCACTTTCTCACATAAAATAATTTTTTAAGTTCACCCTGTGGTACTAAAACACTAGTACTTCCATACTTTGAACTTACAGTTGTGGGTCCTCACCTCCTCCATTGTTGATGCGAAATGCAATCTGGGACAGGAAGTTCCCCCACGTACACACAAGTCACCACCCAATGTCCAGAACACATCCGGGAATTTCAAACATTCTAGGCGATATGCGAACTTGTGTATCGAAACGGTACTTGAACTACAACTGATAACGTTTCCGAACAACACGAGAACACGAGTACGGACAAGAACGCATATTGAGAAACGGGCTGGGGTTTTGTAAAAGTGTTTCACATTTTGTAAATTTGGTTTGCACCTCCCGTCCTCAGTAATTATTACCGTGAAATTACATATAAGTTACAATAGAATTACCATTTTATTATGGATCCGTAATGTAAAGTGTTACTAATTAAATGTTTTAACCTCCAACGATGAAATCTTTCAATCAGTATTTTCATGTATCTGTAAGGTTAGGGTACGGCTGCAGGAAAATACTGATGTTCTGGGTTTTTTTTTTTTGAAGGATAATAATATAATATAAAACTGCCTTTGGTTTTTAAAAAAAAAAAAAGAAGAAAAAAAAAAAGAAGGCGAAGGCAATTCCAATAATCTGATCCAACTTATTTTATAAAAACTAAATCATAAATAATAACTATAACGTTTGAAGAATTTTCTTTTACATGTTTTTCCTGAAACATAATGCAAAGCAGCCATGTCTACAGTAACTTTGTACATAATGGACATGTGACAAAAGACTTCTACAAATGTTATACATACATATATGTATATATATATATATATATATATATATATATATATATATATATATATATATATATATATATATATATATATATATATATATATATATGTGTGTGTATATATACATATTTTTCTTTTTTGACTTGGTACCCTTAAAATACCGCAAAATAATAAACTATGCATGCATTTTTTGTTGTTTATATCTATATATCTATGCAGATATATAGATATATTTCAGTGTATATATCTTGGATAACTAGCCTATAAGCTTTATGCTCTCTTGACATTATAAGTGTTTTGTTGCACTTCTATTTTTAACAGTATTTTCTCACAGCATTCCACTGTTTGTTTATAATTTAAATTTTCCCCTCTTCTCTCTTTTTTTTTTTTTTTTGGGCAAAACTCCAAAATATCTTCAAAAATATGTGTACATATGTTTTGTATATGCGATTTCAGTGCATAAAAGCCTTTGTTTTTCTTTCCCCAGACATGTATGAAGCTGTCGTACTTGCTTATTATGCAATAAAGCCTTATTTTCTTTAAGAGTCTGGACACATTTATTCCAACTTTTTAAATCTCTTCTTCTTTTCTTTTAAACATTGTGCGTCAAAGAGGTTTTGTACATTTTTGTTGTAATGAAGATGTTAATAATTAGCACCTGGTGGTCACATACAGAGATGGAAATAAATAAGTAAAAGTACTTCATTACTGTACTTAAGTAGATGTTTTAGGTATTTGTACTTTACTAGAGCAACTTTTTTACTTTATACTTTTTACATTTATATAAATATTTGTACTTTATATTCTTTACATTTATATAAATATATGTACTTTATACACTTTACATTTATATAAATATTTGTACTTTATACTCTTTACATTTATATAAATATTTGTACTTTATACTCTTTACATTTATATAAATATTTGTACTTTATACTCTTTACATTTATATAAATATTTGTACTTTATACTCTTTACATTTATATAAATATTTGTACTTTATACTCTTTACATTTATATAAATATTTGTACTTTATACTCTTTACATTTATATAAATATTTGTACTTTATACTCTTTACATTTATATAAATATTTGTACTTTATACTCTTTACATTTATATAAATATTTGTACTTTATACTCTTTACATTTATATAAATATATGTACTTTATACTCTTTCTATTTATATAAATATCTGTACTTTATACTTTTTAGAGGAATATATATATATATATATATATATATATATATATATATATATATATATATATATACCCACTAAAGATGACAGTTTCCAGCTGACGTTTCAATCACACGCCAACACATGTTTTTATTCCAGTTTAATTCAGAATAAAGTTTAATCCCTCTTTCAGATGAACCACATAAACAAACAGTTAAAATTCCAGTTAAAAATGATAATTCCCAATTAAACTTAGTTCTGGATTTAACTTAATAGTCACTGTGCAGTAGTTAACACTGGTGCCTCACAGACAGAAGGTTGTTGGTTCTATTCCCACACCAGACCTTTCTGTGTGGAGTTTAAATGTTCTCCTCGTGTCTGTGTGGGTTTTCTCCAGGTACTCTGGCTCCTCCCACCATCCAAACACATGCACTGATAGGTTAACTGGTTAACTAGTTAATCTAAATCACCCATAGGTGTGAATGTGACAGTGATTGTTTGTCTATATATGTTCAGTCCTGAGATGAACTGGAGACTCATACAGGGTGACCTCTGACCCTGCCTTCACCCATTGTAGCTGGATTAGGCCCCCAGTGACCCCTGACCCCTGTGACCCTAGTGAGGGTAAAGCGGGTTCCGATGATGAGACAAGACATTGTTTAAATTTGAGTTTTTATTCCTGTTTAATTCAGAATAAAGTTTAATCCAGTTTTAAGATGATAATATAAACACTTAATTCCAGTTGAAAAGGACTGTTCCAGATTAAACTTAATAGTCATTGGGCCGATTTTAAAAGAGTTTTTATTCCTGTTTAATTCAGAATAAAGATGAACCATGTAAACAGCTAATTCCAGTTGAAATAGACTATTCCCAGTTCAACTTAAATACACCCATTTCCATGGAAACCTTTAAGCAGAATGAACATTTCCATGTAAACACGAAGGAATTGGCTTTAATTCTGAAATATTTTATTCAGAATAAATAATTGTGAATTACTAAACATCATTCTAAACCATCCTATACTTAAATAAAAGCTTGAATGTTCTTTGTGCTTTTAGACAATGGCTGAAAAATAAAGTTTTTGAGACATTTTTAAATATCTTGTTGTTTTCCTACAGAATACTACTACTACTCCTGTCCCATTGAAGCCTTTATTTGGAATTAACATTTCTACGAAGGAACATATCTTTAATTCGGAATTACTTAACTCAGAATAAATAATTCATAATTAAAAAGCATCATGTAAACGTAGCCAATGTGAATAAAAACAACTTGAAACGATCTTATTTCTCCACAAAAATGACCATTAAATTAGTAGAAAATGATCCTGTGCATAATAACGTACCCATTAACCCCATGAACATCCAAAAATAAATATGACTTAATGAATTAAAAACATGAATGCTGTCTGTCTTTAAGTGGCTTTAGTTCTTTACATCTGCAGATCAGCTGATTCTTCATTTTTGGGTCATTTCTTTGCGTAACTCCGTCAGGTAATGATGATCCTTCCCATGAGCCACTTCCATTATGGCCATGGCCTGGAAACACACAAACAAATGATATGTTACTGCAGTTTTACTAGGTTTAACACCATATATGGACATGTCTGTTTAGTACAGGTGGTAAAAGTACTCACATTTTGAAAAAAAAAAAACAACAACATATTTTCCACACTATGAGGTGCATTAAATGAAGTCTAAATGATGAGATAAAAAGTCAAAAATATGAGATAAAAGTGAAAATGATGAGATAAAAGTCACTAAACACAACCAGAATTATTCCATATATAAGGTGCAGTGTCGTTTTTGGAGAAAATGAAAGTATTTTAAGTGTGATTTATAGTCTGGAAAATACAGTACTCTGGTAAAAGTAGAAGTACTGATTCAACTCCTTTACTGCAGTAAAAATTAAAAAGTACAACTTTTGAAGTGTAACAAAGTACAAAAGTAACATTTTTGTATAAATGATAATAATAATAATAATAATAATAATAATAATAATAATAATAATAATAATAATAATAATAATAATAATAACAATAATAATAATAATAATAATAATAATAATAATAATAATAATAATAATAATAATAATAATAATAATAATAATAATAATAATAATAATAATAATAATTTTGTATAATACTCATTTAACAAGAAAAAAAAAGTATCCAAAAATAAATAAGTTAGTGCGTAAATAATGTGTTCGATCAGGTCAGTTACTGAGTTTAATGGATATGGACAAAATATTTAAGAAAAATGGGAAAAAAAGTCACAATTGAGACATAAAGTCATTATGAAATACAAAAAAATGCATCATTATGAAATAAAAACTTAAAATTGTGAGATAAATAAATATATATATATATATATATATATATATATATATATATATATATATATATATATATATATATATATATATATATATATATATATATATATATATATATATATATATATATATATATATACTAACGCACTAACAAACTAACCAACGTAACTAAATAATGAACTAACTAAGAATAGAAATTGTTGGCCCCCTCGGGGGTGGGCGGGGGGGGTGGGTGGGTCGTCTGGGCGGGTTGGGTGGTGGGGTGAGGGAGTTGGTGGGGGCTGGGGTGGGCGGGGTTGGGGTTGGGGTGGCAGGTGGGTCATCGTGCCCCAGGCCGCCTGGGTCGGTCTTGGTGCATTGGGGGGGGGTTTGTTGTTCTCTTGTTCTCCGGGTTTGTGTTGTTCACAGTGGCCCCGGTGGCTCTCTGGGAGTGGCGTCCTGTGGTTCCTGTGGCCCGAGGTGGGGGTTGCCCTGTTGGCTTGGCCCTGCCTTGTCGTGATTACTGTTCTGGGCTTCAGGGTCCTTCACACTTGCATGTTTGATCAGGTCTCGCCAGCTACTACTGAGTCCCATTTCAACGAATGATGGGACTCGCCAGAATGTGCTGAGAATCTCTCCACAATCTCTACACTAGACTCATTTTCTTCTGCACTGGTGTCCTCTTCTGGACTATTCTATTACATTACATTCTATTTTGTACTATCAGGACATCCATGGTTGTGGTGCTCGGTGCCGATTGTTTAATTGTTTGTTTGTTTTTTTTGTGTTTCTCCTTTTGTGCTGGTTTGGTTTTCTCCTCTTTTTCTGATCTACTTATTTTTATTTAATTTTTTTATTGAAGGACAGTTGGTGGTTGGTAATAACACATCACCTTACAGTCTTTAATTACAATAGCACCGCCTGTTGGTTTCTGTCCCCGTTCGTCCTGTCCAGTCTTTGTTTCCTCCGCACATCACTGAGGTGTAGCACTGCACTCACTGGCTTGTAAGGGAGAGTTCTAATGGGGGATGTCTGCTCAGCTTTCGGGGAGGACCGATGATGGTCACACACATGCACTAAATAGTCTAGTATATGTCTGCAAGACTGGAATATGTACTGATCTGAAACACTGTTGACTCCCCCTCTGTGGGGTTAAAAGATATAAAAAAATAAATAAATAAATAAATACATGAATAAAATAAGTGAATGAATAGAAAAATAAAATAAAATAAAAAATATGAGCAAAATGCAGACAAATTAGAAAAAGGAAAGAAAAAAGGGAAGAAGAAAAAAGGGAAAATAAGAAGAAAGAAGGGAGGAAAAAAGAAAACAATAAACAACAAAAAAACTCTATTTGTTACCTACTTTCCTATCTGCTCATTTGTTTTTATTTTTTTTGTTTTTTGTTTTTTTTGTATATATGTATATGTTTAGTACTTCAGTTATTGATTATTGGTATTGTTATTATTTTTATTATTATCATCATTTTTGTACTATGCACTATATTACTATAAGATGAATTCAGGTTATTGTGGAAGTGAAGAAGAGGTAGAATTAAATAAGCTTATGCTTCATCCTACTCCTTTTTGGACATGTTATTGTTATTATTATTATTGTTGTATTGATTATTGTTGCACTTTGCACATGTTCGAAATAAATCATTCAAATCAAATCAAATTAACAAACTAATGACCTAACTAACTAAGTAATGAACTAACTAACTAATGAACTAACTAACTAAATCCATATTAGTGACATAGTCCAAATGATGAGACAAACCAGTATCAGTACTTGTACAGAATGTGTGTACTTTTACTTTTCCCACCTGTTGTCGTAACAGTTTTATTGTTAAATATAAATGTTCTTCACCTTCTTCAGTGACTTCAGCCCCAGTGAGTGTTTGTCCACAGCCATGTACAGTCGACCCAACTTCAGATACATGGACGACACGTTCAGAGAGTACGCTGGGTACACTTTACTGTAACACACACACACACACACACACACACACACACACACGTACATTTATTTGTATAATGACAATAAACTCTATTTTTTGTGATTAATTCTAGAAGAAACAAAACAAAATAAAATATAAAATACAAATCTTCCAATAGAACAAATGAAAATATATCATATATCATATCTATCTGTCTGTCTGTGTGTCTGTCTGTCTGTGTGTCTGTCTATTTTCATGATTTAATGGTTGTTTTTTTTCACTAAAACAATGACATAAATGTATAGTTGTCATTATTTATAGGTTATTATGTTTTCATTTTACTGGTTCGACCCAGCACAGATGAAATCAGACTGAATGTGTAAAATGAAGAACAGGTGTTTCATAGCACTGGTGCAGATAGAAACTGCCCCTGAAGCACTTTTTAAATGTGAGTATTGAACTGTCTGTGTTTGTGTACAAGTACCCATAAGGTTTGAGGATCTTCTCTCCGTATCTTATGGCTCCGTCCACGTCCTCCATGTACAGACACACGCCCATGGCCTGGTACATCATGTGCAGCATGTAGACGTTAGAGTCTTCAAACACAGCCCCCATCTCCTCCACACTCTGCTGACACATCTCCAGCAGCTCACTAGGGGGTGCTAGAGAGTCAAGGAGGAGCCAACACTACTGCAAACACATTCAATAATCCAAAATGATCCCAACTATGGATTAGTCATTCCTAACTTTCTGTTTCATCTGGAACAAGTGATTTAATCTAACTGATGTAGTTAGTGTCCTCTCATGTCTGTAATGTTTAACACATTGGACACCACCAGGACAAGAACATCAGGTTTGGGACAGAATACTTCAGGGACCATCACACATTATTTTATTATTATTATTATTATTATTATTATTATTATTATTATTATTATTATTATTATTATTATTATTATTATTATTATTATTATTATTATTATTATTATTATTATTATGTTGTAATAATTATTATTTGTATTTTATTCAGTATTTTATCTATATATTTGAAGTGTATTCTATCTAGGTTTTGTTTTTGTTTCACCTCTACTGCATGTTCTGTGTTTCTCCTGGTCCTGTGTTATGTTAACGTTGTTAAATGTTGTGCATCCATTAATTCTTGTTTGTGATTCTTTGTTGTTTATTTATATTACAGGAGGACTGTCAACACTAATGAGCCTTTTGGCGACAATTGGGTGGAATTCACAGAAATGTTCATTAATGTACATTGTCCCTCTTTACCAAATAAAATAAAATAAAACAAATGAATGAATGAAACTAAAATTAACCTCCATAAAATCCAGATTCTAATTTGGGATGATGAAGAGTTAATGCAGTGGTCCGATTCACCATCATCATCAATAATCCAAAATGATCCCAACTATGGATTAAAAATATGAAGAACCTTATTGGGACACTACATAAGCATTATGTGGGAAAAAACATGTCAATGTACATGTGTCCTGTAACCAAAACCAAAGGTGATGTTCTGAAATATTGTGTGTGTGACTTTTTTTTGTCCAGGCAGTGTATTTTACAGCTGCTCAAACATGTTTCTTTTTCTATTAAAATAGAGAAAAGTGAATAAAAAGTGACTTTTCCACTTAAATGTGTCATTAACTGAACATAAACCCTGCGTCTCCGTCCACTGTGTGTGAACAGAAGCGGTTCTTTGTGACTCAGCTGCTTCCTCATATGTGACTCCACTCTGTGGTCACATGACCTCCACTCCTCCCCTGTAGATCTGACAGTTGACAGGTGGGCGGAGCCAACATGAGGCAGGTCCAGACAGCAGACAGGAAACACTGCACATGTTGTACAGATCACAGCTCAGAGCGGTTTCACTCAAAGTGAAACTTAAACAGTCGTTAGACGAAGCACAAATGGAGCAGAGAGGAGTTGAACTGGATCAGGAAACATTTTCCTGTTCCATCTGTTTGGATCTACTGAAGGATCCGGTGGCTATTCCCTGTGGACACAGCTACTGTATGAGCTGTATTAAAAACCACTGGGATGGAGAAGATATGAAGCAGATCTACAGCTGCCCTCAGTGCAGATGGACCGTCACACCCAGGCCTGTCCTGCACAAAAACACCATGTTGGCAGATTTAGTGGAAAAACTGAAGAAGACTGGACTGGGACCTGATGATGATGATGATGATGATGATGAAGATGGTGACGCTGAAAAAAGTAAAACCCTGAATCAACTTAAACATTTATATTCAATTTGGACTTTTTATTTCATACTTTTTACTTTGTCACATAATTTGTCATTTTTTTCTCATAATTTTTACTTTTTATCTCATAATTTTTACTTTATCTCATAATTTGTCGTTTTTATCTCATGATTTTTTACTTTTTATCTCATAATTTTTACTTTTTTCTCATGATTTTTTACTTTTTCTCAAAATTTGTCATTTTTATCTCATGATTTTTTACTTTTTCTCATAATTTTTACTTTTTTCTCATGATTTTTACTTTTTATGGACACATATAAATAAATCTAGTTCAGTGAACCAAATTAAATTGCATAGGGTTTGGGTTATTTTAATTGAATTTGATGAAGTCAACTACATGTTTTTATGTGTGACCTATTGAAGAACAATTTTGAAGTTGATTCAATGTGTTGTGTTGTTTTTTCAGTGTACGCTGGAGATGAAGATGTGGTCTGTGACGTCTGCACTGGGAGGAAAGTGAAAGCGGTCAAGTCATGTCTGGTGTGTTTGGTCTCCTACTGCCACCAACACCTTCAGCCTCATTATAAATCTGCTGCCTTTAACAAACACAAGCTGGTGGATCCATCAGAGAAGCTCCAGGAGAACATCTGCCCTCGTCACGATGAGCTGATGAAGATGTTCTGTCGCACTGATGGTCAGTGTATCTGTTATCTCTGCTCTGTGGACGAACATAAAGGCCACGACACAGTGTCATCTGCAGCAGAAAGAAGTGAGAGGCAGACAGAGCTGGAGGTGAGTCGACTGAAGATCCAGCAGAGAATCAAAGACAAACACAAAGATGTGAAGGTTCTTCAACAGCAGGTGGAGAACATCAACCGCTCTGCTGACCAAGCAGTGGAGAACAACCAGCGGATCCTGACCCAACTGATCCGACTGATGGAGGAAAGAAGGCGTGATGTGGAGCGTCAGATCAGATCCAAACAGGAAACTGAAGTGACTCGACTCAAAGAACTGGAGTCGAAGCTGGAGCAGGAGATCACTGAGCTGAGGAGGAAAGACGCCCACATGGACAAACTGTCACAGACGCACGACCACAACCACTTTTTACTCCAGTATCCATCAGTGTGTGAACTCAGTGAAGATCCAGACTCCTTCAGCGTGGACATGTGTCCTCTGAGTTACTTTAAGGATGTGACCACAGCTGTGTCAGAGCTCAGAGATAAACTCCAACTGAGTCTGACAGAGGAATGGAACAACATGTTAGTGAGAATCACCCAAACACAGGCTTTACTACAACAACAACAACAACAACAACTACAACAACCACAACAACAACAACAACTACAACAACAACCAGTGACCAGAGCAGAGTTTTTAACATATTCACGACAAATCACACTGGATCCAAACACTGTGAATGAAGAACTGTTTCTGTCTGAGGAAAATAAAAGAGTAACAATTACGAGTCAAATCCAGAACCATCCTCCTCATCCAGACAGATTCAGTGGCTGTCCTCAGGTCATGAGCAGAGAGAGTCTGACTGGTCGATGTTACTGGGAGGTGGAGTGGAGTGGGAGGGTTATGGTCGCAGTCACATATAAGGACATTGAGAGAAAAGGAAACTATAATGAATGTTTATTTGGATTCAATGACAAATCTTGGTCTTTATTTTGTAACAAATACAGTTCTGTATTTCGATACAACAGAGTCAGGTCTTCTGTCCCAGGTCCAGTTTGGTCCAGAATCGGAGTTTACCTGGATCACACAGCAGGTATTCTGTCCTTCTACAACGTCTCTGAAACCATGACTCTGATCCACACAGTCCAGACCACATTCACTGAACCTCTGTACGCTGGAGTTTGTACTGGATTCACTGGATCCACTGTCCACTTTCCTAAAGTCCATTAAACTGATCCTTGTCTTTGATCCAGTCGATCAGATCAGTTTTGAAGAATCTGTCTCTAAACCACACGACAGAAAAAAACACAAACTTTTATTTTCCTGAACTCTGATTTGGTTCCATTCAGACTTTTTTTGGGAGGATTCTAATGGTCGACTCTATGTGACTATGAAGCAGCCAAATGTGTGTTTGTAAAAGCATGTGTGATGTTCACAGAGCTGTCATTAACTGACCACCACACAACTACACTGTCATCCTATCTGTGGATTTAAAAAAGTCAAACTAAGTGGCAGCGTTTGTTCTACTTTGGACGAGTTTAGTTCAAATCCAGTGGTTTTTTCCAGTTTCCTAACGCAGAAGCATTGACATGGATTTGGAGACAACAATAGAAGTGGAGATAATGAGGATGAGCTGATGTATGTAAAGCTGTTAATATGATTTATTTCATTCTTTTACATCTGTACATATGTTAAAATACAAAATAGAATCAATACGTCATTCATTCATTCATTCATTCATTCAATAATGAAGTGAATCATTGAAAAACTATATTGATGACTTCTTAAGTTCATGTAAACACATTATATCTGATTATTACATTTATCTGCTTATTAACAGTTATAGGGTTTTTATGGTCGTGAAAATGAGTTTGAAAATGTTGGGTGATTAATTTCCATGGATAGATGTCAACCATTTTACAAAATAAAAACTTTTTTCTTCAAATGTGGAACGTGATTTAATTCAATAAATGACACTGATGTTATAAATATGAGACAATATGTGATATTAGAAGATGGATGGATGGATGGATGGATGCGGGGATGGATGGATGGATGCGGGGATGCATGGATGGATGGATGAATGGATGAATGGATGGATGGATGGACGGATGGATGGATGGATGGATGTACGGATGGATGGATGTACAGATGGATGGATGTACGGATGGATGGATGCAGGGATGGATGGATGGATGCGAGGATGGATGGATGGATGGATGGATGGACGGATGGATGGATGCAGGGATGGATGGATGGACAGATGTATGGATGGATGCAGGGACGGATGGATGGATAGATGCAGGGATGGATGGATGGATGGATGGATGCAGGGATGGATGGATGGAAGGATGCAGGGATGGATGGATGGATGCAGGGATTGAGGGATGGATGGATGCAGGGATGGATGGATGGATTGATGGATGGATGCAGGGATGTATGGATGGATTGATGGATGGATGCAGGGATGGATGGATGGACGGATGGATGGATGCAGGGATGGATGGATGGACAGATGTATGGATGGATGCAGGGACGGATGGATGGATAGATGCAGGGATGGATGGATGGATGGATGCAGGGATGGATGGATGGAAGGATGCAGGGATGGATGGATGGATGCAGGGATTGAGGGATGGATGGATGCAGGGATGGATGGATGGATTGATGGATGGATGGATTGATGGATGGATGGATGGATGGATGGATGGATGGATGGATGGATGGATGGATGGATGGATGGATGGATGGATGGATGGATGGATGGATGGATGGATGGACGGACGGACCCACGGACGTACGGATGGTCGGACGGACGGACGGATGGATGGAAAGACGGATGGATGGATGATAATTTTCACATAAGTAGCTGTACTTGTACTTCACCTCTGGTCATATAACGTGTTAATGCAAACACAGGTACATGTTGTAGTTTTTAATGGATGTATGGTGGTCCATTAATATATGATAATATATTAATATAGTTCTACATTCAAATCCTGTCAAGTCTTTGCACCGTGGGGAACTATTTTCTTCAGAGCGGAGTCAGAAAATAATGTCTCGGGACATCACGTGATCGTTCTGGACCAATCGAATTGCCGATATTTGACAACAGACCAACAACTGACAACCTGCGGGATTAGTCCCATTCGTAGAAAAATTCTCCCAAACACCATCTAAAGTGGACAAATGTCTTCTATGTCCTAAATAGTGCTTTAAATACATCACTAAGATAATAATGTATATGTGTGGTATATTGAAGTGTTTATATTATTAGTATTAGAATAAAAATAGTATATTTATAATAATAATAAAGGTTAAAAAAGGCTAGCTGTAAGTCGTACTTGTGGGTATCCAAACCGTGGACACAAATCTATTCACAGTTGTCTTCCATCAGACTGGAGCCTCGACAGACGCTGGTGTTTTCAGAAAGTTTGAACTAACTCTGTCACTACTGTCTGACGCCATATTTGTTTGAGGCCACAACAAGTGCACCTGCGTGAATACGATGACGTGTCAGATATCACTGGGGAAATGTTCACTGGTGGAAAAATGTAAATAAAAATAAAACATCACAGACAGCAGACCTCCACCAAGGTTTGATATGTCGTCATGTGACGTCAAAGTGTGACGTGATGGAGCCATAAGTGTTGACCCATCTGATGTCTGAAGGTTAGGGTTAGAGGTCAAAGGTTAGGGTTATATGTGTTGACCCATCTGATGTCTGAAGGTTAGGGTTAGAGGTCAAAGGTTAGGGTTACATGTGTTGACCCATCTGATGTCTGAAGGTTAGGGTTAGAGGTCAAAGGTTAGGGTTACATGTGTTGACCCATCTGATGTCTGAAGGTTAGGGTTAGAGGTCAAAGGTTAGGCAAGGCAAATTTATTTGTATAGCACATTTCATGTACAGGACAACTCAAGGTGCTTTACACAAAAACAGAAGAAAATAAAAATGATAAAGATGCATTAAAAGACAATTAAAATCAAGACATAAAAACATTTTAAAGCAAATAATAATCTAAGTAAAAGCTCCAGTGAACAATAATGTTTTCAGGCCTGATTTAAATCAACTGACAGTTGTTGTCAGACCTCAGGTATTAACACTAGTTAACACTAGTTAACACTAGTTAACAGTAGTTAACAGTTGTTCTAAGACCTCAGGTATTAACACTAGTTAACACTAGTTAACAGTAGTTAACAGTTGTTGTCAGACCTCAGGTATTAACACTAGTTAACAGTAGTTAACAGTAGTTAACACTAGTTAACAGTAGTTAACAGTAGTTAACAGTTGTTCTCAGACTTCAGGTATTAACACTAGTTAACACTAGTTAACACTAGTTAACAGTTGTTGTCAGACCTCAGGTATTAACACTAGTTAACACTAGTTAACACTAGTTAACAGTAGTTAACAGTTGTTTTCAGACCTCAGGTATCCAGGTAGTTTGTTCCACAGTTGAGGAGCAGAGTAACAGAATGATGCTTCACTTTGTTTCGTTCTTATCTTTGGAACACACAGTAAACCTGTTCCTGATGACCTATGACCTCAGGGCTCTGGATGCTTCATATGGAACCAGTAGGTCTAGGATGTATTTGGGTCCAAGGCCGTTTAGTTCTTTATAGACCAGGAGTAAGATTTTGAATTCTAACCTTTGACCCACAGGAAGAACATGTAAGGATTTGAGGACGGGTGTGATGTGGTCCAGTTTCCTGGTACTGGGGTGTGATGTGGTCCAGTTTCCTGGTACTGGGGTGTGATGTGGTCCAGTTTCCTGGTACTGGGTGTGATGTAGTCCAGTTTCCTGGTACTGGTCAGGACTCTGGCAGCAGAGTTTTGGATCAGCTGTAGCTGCCTGATTGATTTTTTGTTTAGACCAGTGAAGACACCATTACAATAATCTAACTTACTGAAAATGAATGAATGAGTTTTTCTGTGTCTGGTTTGGACAGAAGACCCTTGATTTTAGCGAATGTTCTTTAGGTGGTAATAGGCAGATTTGGTAATGGCTTTTAAATGGTTGTTAAATGTCAGGTCAGAGTCAATAATTACACCCAGATTTCTGTCTTGGTTTGTGAGGTTTAGTGACATGGACTCAAGGTGAGCACTGACCTTTGACCTTTCTTTTTTGGGGCCAAAAACAATCACTTCTGTTTTGTCCGCATTAAGCTGGAGGAAGTTCTGGAACATCCACTCAGTGATTTGATGAATGCATTTACTCAGTGTCAGTAAGGGACTGTAATCGAGTGATGACACGGAAATATAAAGTTGTGTGCCATCTGCGTATGTGTGGTAAGAAATGTTGAAATGCTCTATGATCTGAGCCAGGGGCAGCATATAGATGTTGAACAGAAGCGGTCCCAAAATTGACCCTTGGGGAACCCCACACAACATCTTTGTACTCACTGATGTGTGATTACCAACTGAAACGAAGTAGTTCCTATCTTGTAAATAAGATTTGAACCAGTTTAACACAGTGCCCGTAAGCCCCACCCACTTTTCCAGTCTGTCAAGCAGTATGTCGTGGTCAACTGTATCAAATGCGGCACTGAGGTCCAATAGTACTAGGACAGGTTCTGGATGAATAATTTTTCAGATGAATGTCATTTAGCACTTTGATCAGTGCAGTCTCAGTGCTGTGGTTGTGCTCGAAATCCAGACTGAAAGTCACTATAAAGACTGTTTTACACCAAGAAGGCATGAATTTACTGAAAGACAAGTCTATCAAAGATTTTCCCAAAAATGGTGTGTTTGATATGGGCCTGTAGTTACCTATTACTGAAGCATCCCCATATGGGCCTGTAGTTACCTATGACTGAAGCATCCCCATATGGGCCTGTAGTTACCTATGACTGAAGCATCCCCATATGGGCCTGTAGTTACCTATTACTGAAGCATCCCCATATGGGCCTGTAGTTACCTATGACTGAAGCATCCCCATATGGGCCTGTAGTTACCTATTACTGAAGCATCCCCATATGGGCCTGTAGTTACCTATTACTGAAGCATCCCCATATGGGCCTGTAGTTACCTATTACTGAAGCATCCCCATATGGGCCTGTAGTTACCCATTACTGAAGCATCCCCATATGGGCCTGTAGTTATCTATTACTGAAGCATCCCCATATGGGCCTGTAGTTATCTATTACTGAAGCATCCCCATATGGGCCTGTAGTTACCTATTACTGAAGCATCCCCATATGGGCCTGTAGTTACCTATTACTGAAGCATCCCCATATGGGCCTGTAGTTACCTATTACTGAAGCATCCCCAAATGGGCCTGTAGTTACCTATTACTGAAGCATCCCCATATGGGCCTGTAGTTACCTATTACTGAAGCATCCCCATATGGGCCTGTAGTTACCTATTACTGAAGTATCCCCATATGGGCCTGTAGTTACCCATTACTGAAGCATCCCCATATGGGCCTGTAGTTACTTATTACTGAAGCATCCCCATATGGGCCTGTAGTTACCCATTACTGAAGCATCCCCATATGGGCCTGTAGTTACCTATTACTGAAGCATCCCCATATGGGCCTGTAGTTACCCATTACTGAAGCATCCCCATATGGGCCTGTAGTTACCCATTACTGAAGCATCCCCATATGGGCCTGTAGTTACTATTACTGAAGCATCCCCATATGGGCCTGTAGTTACCTATTACTGAAGCATCCCCATATGGGCCTGTAGTTACCCATTACTGAAGCATCCCCATATGGGCCTGTAGTTACTATTACTGAAGCATCCCCATATGGGCCTGTAGTTACCTATTACTGAAGCATCCCCATATGGGCCTGTAGTTACCTATTACTGAAGCATCCCCATATGGGCCTGTAGTTACCTATTACTGAAGCATCCCCATATGGGCCTGTAGTTACCTATTACTGAAGCATCCCCATATGGGCCTGTAGTTACCTATTACTGAAGCATCCCCATATGGGCCTGTAGTTACTATTACCGAAACATCCAGATGAGTCTTTTTTAGAAGAGGTTTAATTACTGCAGTTTTCAAGGCCTGAGGAAACTGTCCTGACTGAACAGAAGTGTTTATTATCTGCTCTATATGTGAAGCTGTACAGTTAAAAACATTTTTAAAAGCTTTGGTAGCAGATGGTCGAGGCAGCAGGTTGTTGACTTTAACTGTTTAAGAGTTTCCATCAGTGATGTGTAATCGACAAAGACAAAGTGTTCCACATGACAAGAAGGTACACGTGATAAAAACATCTTTCCTGAGCTGGAGCTACAGACTGTCTGTCTGTCTGTCTTTCTGTCTGTCTGTCTGTCTGTCTGTCTGTCTGTCTTATCTTTAATATTTTATCTGTAAAGAAAACAGCAAAGTCGTTGCATGACTTTTTGGACACCAGGTCAGATGGAATTGAAGCTATTGGATTTGTTAGTCTGTCCACGACACAAAACAATGTGCGTGCATTTGTAACACTTTTACTCAGAGGTGAAATAATGGTGTTAGTTTAATGGTAAGGATTAGTTTAGCAATGGATATGACTATGTGACTTCACAGAAAAAACATGGTTTGGAATACAGGAGCGTGGAGCAAATGAAAAGCAGGAGACATTGAATATAGGTTAAAGAAAAGTGTATTAAATGATGCAAATAAGGCACAATGGTACACAAACACAACAGTTCAAAGGGAAAACAATTAGGGGAAAAACCCTTGTAATGTTGATTAAACAACAAAATAAATAATAATAATATTACTGAGTGTTCATCAATGATGACTTGGGTAATTCACAGTTCAGTTTCTGTTATTCTTTCACAGTTCAGTTTTTTTTTCTTTTTATAGTCCTTTTGGGAAAAGGCTCAAATGTTCTAAGGGAGGAAAAAAAATGTCCAACGCAAAATGTCCGGAGGCACCCGGATAATTCATAAGGTCCTACCGGTAAAGGTTCACCACCTCTGACAGAGGAATCAAAGGTTGATGAGGGGGGGGGGGGGGGGGGGGGGGGGAACCTCAGTAGGAAACATCAGTATCATTTCCTTCATATAGTTACATAATACTTGTATGCACTATAAATGCATACATAATAAATACATTTCAGTTGCGCAATAATAATAATAATTAAATAATAAAATACTTGAAATATTTATCTCTGTCTAATGATGCGTGTTCATCACATTGCATTTAACAACAACATTCTTTAATTATATATATAAAAAAAAGAGTAGCCAGAAAAAAATGGCCAAACAAACTTTTATACTTCTACTTTAAAATGTGAAGTTTTTTAGACTCCAATTATACCGGCATATAATTGGCATTTATTTAATTCGCTAACCCGGAAGTAGCTTTGACTGCAAATCTATCGGTTTCAGAGATGATCATGCTACTTCTGCCGATGTCGAACTCCCGTCAAGACAGTTGGGTAACTCACCGTCGTTGAGGGTTTATTTTGAAGCTTTTTCCAGAGTTTCCTGTTTGACTTCTTCGCTCATTTGCCGTGAGACAGAGTCCATAGCCGGAAACAGTAACAGGAAGCGTCCCTGGTGGCATCCGTTTTTTATTATAGCTCCTCCTTGTGGCTAAACCAATCAGCTGCGATAGGAGGCACAGGGATGATTGGGGGTGTGGGAAGCTAATTATGGAACATGGGTTACACATTATTATTATTATTATTATTATTATTATTATTATTATTATTATTATTATTATTATTATTATTATTATTATTATTATTATTATTATTATTATTATTATTATTATTATTATTATTATTATTATTTGTTGATCATCTCAGAGTAAAAGGACTGCCTTGAATGTTTGACTTCCTGGTTATAGATCTACAGACTTTCTTTATAGGTGTCATAGTTAACCTGTAGTTTGTTTTTTCGCCACTTTCGTTCTGCTCGTCTGCACAGCCTTTTTTTTTTTAGCTTCACTGAAGCAGCACGCAACCAGGTTGGCCTTGGTTATATGTGTTGAGCCATCTGATGTCTGAAGGTTAGAGTTAGAGGTCAAAGGTCAGATCATATGAAAAAAACCCCACCAGATTCTATCTTGTCTGAGTCCTGAGATATTACCAGTGATGTTTTAAGTGTTGACCTTTAGGGCAGTGTTTCCAAACCCTGGTCCTCTAGGAACACTGTCCTGCATGTTTTAAATGTTTTCTCTCTCCAAACTCACCTGATTCAAATGATCATCCTGTCATCCATCTGTGCAGAACAATGATAATGACTGTGAGGTTCAAAGAGGGAAACATCTAAAACAGGGGTGTCAAACTCATTTTACATCAGGGGCCACATTCAGCTAAATTTGATGGGAAGTGGTCCGAACCAGTAAAAAAAACAAAAACAAAACAACAACATATAAATAATGTCAATTCCAAACCTTTATCTCTGTGTTAGAGTGAAAAACATAAAATTACATGATGAAAACAAACAATATAGGGCTTTAGTTTATCATTTACACATATACATTCTAAGTTACATATCACAAGTTTCTCTACAGATACACAAAATATTTAGTAATAGGTGGAATGTTGTGAAAATTGTAGTTACTGGTACTTCTCTAAAGACATTTCTAATTTTTCATATTTGTTCTGATTATTGAGATTGTTTTTGGGTGAAATTATACTTTGTTTTAGTGACACTAAATGAAAAAAAAATTACATTTAAAAGAGGATTAACTCAAATTTACAAATCATTAACTAAAATGATTTAGATCTTAGTGTAATTTTTGCATTTTATAAATTCATCCAAAGGGCCGGATTGGTCCCTTAGGCGGGTCGGATTTGGCCCCCGGGCCGCATGTTTGACACCTCTGATCTAAAACATGCAGGATAGTGTTCCTCCAGGACCAGGGTTGGAAACACTGCTCAAAATATAATGGGTTCTTCTTTGACCCATTATCTATCATAACTGAAAGTTTCATCACAATCTGTTCAGAACTTTTTGTGTAATCCTGCTGACAGACAGACAGACAGACAGACAGACAGACAGACAGATGGACAGATGGACAGACAGACAGACGGACAGACAGACGGACAGACAGACGGACGGACAGACAGACGGACGGACAGATAGACGGACAGACATACGGACGGACGGACGGACAGACAGACATACGGACGGACAGACGGACGGACATATGGACGGACAGACGGACGGACGGACAGACAGACAAACGGACAGACATACGGACAGACGGACGGACGGACAGACGGACAAACAGACAGACAGACAGACGGACAGACAGACGGAAAGACGGACAGACGGACAGACAGACGGACAGACATACGGACGGACATACGGACAGACAGACAGACGGACAAACGGACAGACAGACGGACGGACGGACGGACAGACGGACAGACAAAGAGATGGACAGACGGACAGACAGACAAAGAGACGGACAGACATACAGACGGACAGACAGACAGAGGGACGGACAGACAGACGGACAGACAGACGGACAGACAGACAAAGAGACGGACAGACAGACAGACGGATAGACGGACGGACAGACAGACGGACGGACAGACAGACAGACGGACGGACAGACAGACAGACAGAACGACAGACGGACCTGAATTCAATACCGTCTTGGTGGAGGTTAAAAAAGAAGTGATCTTTGTTGTTTCATTGCTGTATTACATGTTCTTTTTTTTTTACTGTCTTATAGTACGTACAATATGGGCTTCTGCAATACAGTGTAGTATGTTGGCTACAGGGGGTTGTGCAATAACAGGAAGTACTGTTGTGTGTTTTTAGCTTCATGTTTTATGTTCTTTTTTAAGTGATCAAATACACTGATTGGTTGGCACTTTTTAATTTTGTTGTACTTGTTACAATGACAATAAAGATTTATCTATCTATTATCTATTATATATAAACACATACCCACTAAAGATGACAGTTTCCAGATGATGTGTCAATCACATGTTTTTATTCCTGTTTAATTCAGAATAAAGTTTAATCCAGTTTTAAGATGATAATATAAACACTTAATTCCAGTTGAAAAGGACTGTTCCAGATTAAACTTAATAGTCATTGGGCCAATTTTAAAAGAGTTTTTATTCCTGTTTAATTCAGAATAAAGATGAACCATGTAAACAGCTAATTCCAGTTGAAATAGACTATTCCCAGTTCAACTTAAATACACCCATTTCCATGGAAACCTTTAATCAGAATGAACATTTCCATGTAAACACGAAGGAATTGGCTTTAATTCTGAATTATTTTATTCAGAATAAATAATTGTGAATTACTAAACATCATTCTAAACCATCCTATACTTAAATAAAAGCTTGAATGTTCTTTGTGCTTTTAGACAATGGCTGAAAAATAAAGTTTTTGAGACATTTTTAAATATCTTGTTGTTTTCCTACAGAATACTACTACTACTCCTGTCCCATTGAAGCCTTTATTTGGAATTAACATTTCTACGAAGGAACATATCTTTAATTCGGAATTACTTAACTCAGAATAAATAATTCATAATTAAAAAGCATCATGTAAACGTAGCCAATGTGAATAAAAACAACTTGAAACGATCTTATTTCTCCACAAAAATGACCATTAAATTAGTAGAAAATGATCCTGTGCATAATAACGTACCCATTAACCCCATGAACATCCAAAAATAAATATGACTTAATGAATTAAAAACATGAATGCTGTCTGTCTTTAAGTGGCTTTAGTTCTTTACATCTGCAGATCAGCTGATTCTTCATTTTTGGGTCATTTCTTTGCGTAACTCCGTCAGGTAATGATGATCCTTCCCATGAGCCACTTCCATTATGGCCATGGCCTGGAAACACACAAACAAATGATATGTTACTGCAGTTTTACTAGGTTTAACACCATATATGGACATGTCTGTTTAGTACAGGTGGTAAAAGTACTCACATTTTGGAAAAAAAAAACAACAACATATTTTCCACACTATGAGGTGCATTAAATGAAGTCTAAATGATGAGATAAAAAGTCAAAAATATGAGATAAAAGTAAAAATGATGAGATAAAAGTCACTAAACACAACCAGAATTATTCCATATATAAGGTGCAGTGTCGTTTTTGGAGAAAATGAAAGTATTTTAAGTGTGATTTATAGTCTGGAAAATACAGTACTCTGGTAAAAGTACAAGTACTGATTCAACTCCTTTACTGCAGTAAAAGTAAAAAAGTACAACTTTTGAAGTGTAACAAAGTACAAAAGTAACATTTTTGTATAAATAATAATAATAATAATAATAATAATAATAATAATAATAATAATAATAATAATAATAATAATAATAATAATAATAATAATAATAATAATAATAATTTTGTATAATACTCATTTAACAAGAAAAAAAAAGTATCCAAAAATAAATAAGTTAGTGTGTAAATAATGTGTTCGATCAGGTCAGTTACTGAGTTTAGTGGAAATGGACAAAATATTTAGGAAAAATGGGAAAAAAAGTCATTATGAAATAAAACTTAAAATTGTGATATATATATACTAACAAACTAACCAACGTTGTAACTAACTAATGAACTAACTAATGAACTAACTAACTAAATCCATAATAGTGACATAGTCCAAATGATGAGACAAACCAGTATCAGTACTTGTACAGAATGTGTGTACTTTTACTTTTCCCACCTGTTGTCGTAACAGTTTTATTGTTAAATATAAATGTTCTTCACCTTCTTCAGTGACTTCAGCCCCAGTGAGTGTTTGTCCACAGCCATGTACAGTCGACCCAACTTCAGATACATGGACGACACGTTCAGAGAGTACGCTGGGTACACTTTACTGTAACACACACACACACACACACACACACACACACACACACACACACACATATACATTTATTTGTATAATGACAATGAACTCTATTTATTTTTTTGATTAATTCTAGAAGAAACAAAACAAAATAAAATATAAAATACAAATCTTCCAATAGAACAAGTGAAAATATATTATATCTGTCTGTCTGTGTGTCTAACTGTCTATCTGTGTGTCTGTCTGTCTGTCTATCTGTGCGTCTGTGTGTCTGTCTTTCTGTCTGTGTGTCTGTCTGTCTGTCTGTTTGTCTGTCTGTCTGTGTGTGTGACTGTATGTCTGTCTGTGTGCCTGTCTTTATGTCTGTGTGTCTGTCTGCAAAAAATTGTGAACAGATTTTGATAACATTTTCAGGATGTGTTGTTAGTGTCATAAGGAACAAATGATTACATTTTGGTGGTGATCCAGATGAGATCCTGGATTCTGGATCATGTTGAAATGTTATATTATAAATAAATTATTACTAAATACATTTCAAAGTGATTCAGAATCCAGGATCTCTTCTGGATCACCACCAAAATCTAATACTCTGTTCTTGTGAAACTAACAACACGTCATGAAGATGTTATAAAGATCTGTCCTTAAGGTTTTGAATTATCTTGCTAACGAACTAACTAACTAGCTAACTAACTAACTAACTAACTAACTAACTAACTAACTAACTAACTAACTAGCTAACTAACTAACTAACAAACTAACTAACTAACTAACTAACTAACATCATCTCCTTGGTGAAGGTAATTAACAAAAAAAGAATATTTTCATATTTCTTAAATCAGATTTGTTCAGATCTATTTTCTATAAATCAGTTTTTATAACTGACTGAAAACTTCCTGAAACATCTAAAGAAAATCAGACAGAATGTGAAGCATTTTCTGCTTCTGTTCCAGTTTAGTGTCTTTGTAAAACTGATCTATAATAAAACACATGGACTAATGATAAACTGAGGCAGAATATTGTTAAAAATTAACCTTTTTTTTTATTTAAAAAAAAAGTATTTTCATGATTTAATGGTTGTTTTTTTTTCACTAAAACAATGACATAAATGTATAGTTGTCATTATTTATAGGTTATTATGTTTTCATTTTACTGGTTCGACCCAGCACAGATGAAATCAGACTGAATGTGTAAAATGAAGAACAGGTGTTTCATAGCACTGGTGCAGATAGAAACTGCCCCTGAAGCACTTTTTAAATGTGAGTATTGAACTGTCTGTGTTTGTGTACAAGTACCCATAAGGTTTGAGGATCTTCTCTCCGTATCTTATGGCTCCGTCCACGTCCTCCATGTACAGACACACGCCCATGGCCTGGTACATCATGTGCAGCATGTAGACGTTAGAGTCTTCAAACACAGCCCCCATCTCCTCCACACTCTGCTGACACATCTCCAGCAGCTCACTAGGGGGTGCTAGAGAGTCAAGGAGGAGCCAACACTACTGCAAACACATTCAATAATCCAAAATGATCCCAACTATGGATTAGTCATTCCTAACTTTCTGTTTCATCTGGAACAAGTGATTTAATCTAACTGATGTAGTTAGTGTCCTCTCATGTCTGTAATGTTTAACACATTGGACACCACCAGGACAAGAACATCAGGTTTGGGACAGAATACTTCAGGGACCATCACACATTATTTTTTTTCACACAAAAATAAAAATAATAAATATTATTATTATTATTATTATTATTATTATTATTATTATTATTATTATTAGTAGTAGTAGTAGTAGTAGTAGTAGTAGTAGTAGTCGTAGTAGTAGTAGTAGTAGTAGTAGTAGTAGTAGTAGTAGTATTTTATTCAGTATTTTATCTATATATTTGAAGTGTATTCTATCTAGGTTTTGTTTTTGTTTCACCTCTACTGCATGTTCTGTGTTTCTCCTGGTCCTGTGTTATGTTAACGTTGGTAAATGTTGTGCATCCATTAATTCTTGTTTGTGATTCTTTGTTGTTTATTTATATTACAGGAGGACTGCCAACACTAATGAGCCTTTTGGCGACAATTGGGTGGAATTTACAGAAATGTTCATTAATGTACATTGTCCCTCTTTACCAAATAAAATCAAATAAAACAAATGAATGAATGAAACAAAAATTAACCTCCATAAAATCCAGACTCTAATTTGGGATGATGAAGAGTTAATGCAGTGGTCCGATTCACCATCATCATCAATAATCCAAAATGATCCCAACTATGGATTAAAAATATGAAGAACCTTATTGGGACACTACATAAGCATTATGTGGGAAAAAACATGTCAATGTACATGTGTCCTGTAACCAAAACCAAAGGTGATGTTCTGAAATATTGTGTGTGTGACTTTTTTTTGTCCAGGCAGTGTATTTTACAGCTGCTCAAACATGTTGTTTCTTTTTCTATTAAAATAGAGAAAAGTGAATAAAAAGTGACTTTTCCACTTAAATGTGTCATTAACTGAACATAAACCCTGCGTCTCCGTCCACTGTGTGTGAACACAAGCGGTTCTTTGTGACTCAGCTGCTTCCTCATATGTGACTCCACTCTGTGGTCACATGACCTCCACTCCTCCCCTGTAGATCTGACAGTTGACAGGTGGGCGGAGCCAACATGAGGCAGGTCCAGACAGCAGACAGGAAACACTGCACATGTTGTACAGATCACAGCTCAGAGCGGTTTCACTCAAAGTGAAACTTAAACAGTCGTTAGACGAAGCACAAATGGAGCAGAGAGGAGTTGAACTGGATCAGGAAACATTTTCCTGTTCCATCTGTTTGGATCTACTGAAGGATCCGGTGGCTATTCACTGTGGACACAGCTACTGTATGAGCTGTATTAAAAACCACTGGGATGAAGAAGATATGAAGCAGATCTACAGCTGCCCTCAGTGCAGATGGACCGTCACACCCAGGCCTGTCCTGCACAAAAACACCATGTTGGCAGATTTAGTGGAAAAACTGAAGAAGACTGGACTGGGACCTGATGAGGATGATGATGATGATGATGAAGATGGTGACGCTGAAAAAAGTAAAACCCTGAATCAACTTAAAAATTTATATTCAATTTGGACTTTTTATCTCATACTTTTTACTTTTTTCTCATAATTTTTTACTTTATTTCATAATTTGTCATTTTTATCTCATAATTTTTACTTTTTATCTCATAATTTTTACTTTTTCTCATAATTTGTCATTTTTATCTCATGATTTTTTACTTTATCTCATAATTTGTCATTTTTATCTCATGATTTTTACTTTATCTCATAATTTGTCATTTTTTTCTAATGATTTTTACTTTTTATCTCATAATTTGTCATTTTTATCTCATGATTTTTACTTTTTATTTCATGATTTTTACTTTTTATCTCATAATTTTTACTTTTTCTCATAATTTTCTACTTTTTTCTCATGATTTTTACTTTTTATCTCATGATTTTTACTTTATCTCATGATTTTTTACTTTTTATCTCATTATTTTTACTTTTTCTCATAATTTGTCATTTTTATCTCATGATTTTTTACTTTTTATCTCATGATTTTTACTTTATCTCATAATTTGTCATTTTTATCTCATAATTTTTACTTTTTATCTCATGATTTTTACTTTATCTCATAATTTTTACTTTTTTCTCATGATTTTTTACTTTTTATCTCATGATTTTTACTTTTTCTTATAATTTGTCATTTTTATCTCATAATTTTTACTTTTTTCTCATGATTTTTTACTTTTTATCTCATGATTTTTACTTTATCTCATAATTTGTCATTTTTATCTCATAATTTTTACTTTTTATCTCATAATTTTTACTTTTTTCTCATGATTTTTTACTTTTTATCTCATGATTTTTACTTTTTATCTCATGATTTTTACTTTATCTCATAATTTGTCATTTTTATCTCATAATTTTTACTTTTTATCTCATAATTTTTACTTTTTTCTCATGATTTTTTACTTTTTATCTCATAATTTTAACTTTTTCTCATAATTTGTCATTTTTATCTCATGATTTTTTACTTTTAATCTCATAATTTTTACTTTTTCTCATACTTTTGACTTTTTATCTCATAATTTTTACTTTATCTCATAATTTTTTTCTTTTTCTCATAATTTGTCATTTTTATCTCATGATTTTTTACTTTTTATCTCATGATTTTTACTTTTTCTCATAATTTGTCATTTTTATCTCATAATTTTTACTTTTTCTCATAATTTTTACTTTTTTCTCATGATTTTTACTTTATCTTATTATTTGTCATTATTATCTCATAATTTGTCATTTTTATCTCATAATTTTTACTTTTTCTCATAATTTTTACTTTTTTCTCATGATTTTTACTTTATCTTATTATTTGTCATTATTATCTCATAATTTGTAATTTTTATCTCATGATTTTTACTTTTTATCTCATGATATTTACTTTATCTCATAATTTGTCATTTTTATCTCATAATTTTTACTTTTTTCTCATGAATTTTACTTTATCTCATAATTTTTACTTTTTATGGACACATATGAATAAATCTAGTTCAGTGAACCAAATTAAATTGCATAGGGTTTGGGTTATTTGAATTGAATTTGATGAAGTCAACTACATGTTTTTATGTGTGACCTATTGAAGAACAATTTTGAAGTTGATTCAATGTGTTGTGTTGTTTTTTCAGTGTACGCTGGAGATGAAGATGTGGTCTGTGACGTCTGCACTGGGAGGAAAGTGAAAGCGGTCAAGTCATGTCTGGTGTGTTTGGTCTCCTACTGCCACCAACACCTTCAGCCTCATTATAAATCTGCTGCCTTTAACAAACACAAGCTGGTGGATCCATCAGAGAAGCTCCAGGAGAACATCTGCCCTCGTCACGATGAGCTGATGAAGATGTTCTGTCGCACTGATGGTCAGTGTATCTGTTATCTCTGCTCTGTGGACGAACATAAAGGCCACGACACAGTGTCATCTGCAGCAGAAAGAAGTGAGAGGCAGACAGAGCTGGAGGTGAGTCGACTGAAGATCCAGCAGAGAATCAAAGACAAACACAAAGATGTGAAGGTTCTTCAACAGCAGGTGGAGAACATCAACCGCTCTGCTGACCAAGCAGTGGAGAACAACCAGCGGATCCTGACCCAACTGATCCGACTGATGGAGGAAAGAAGGCGTGATGTGGAGCGTCAGATCAGATCCAAACAGGAAACTGAAGTGATTCGACTCAAAGAACTGGAGTCGAAGCTGGAGCAGGAGATCACTGAGCTGAGGAGGAAAGACGCCCACATGGACAAACTGTCACAGACGCACGACCACAACCACTTTTTACTCCAGTATCCATCAGTGTGTGAACTCAGTGAAGATCCAGACTCCTTCAGCGTGGACATGTGTCCTCTGAGTTACTTTAAGGATGTGACCACAGCTGTGTCAGAGCTCAGAGATAAACTCCAACTGAGTCTGACAGAGGAATGGAACAACATGTCACTGAGAATCACCCAAACACAGGCTTTACTACAACAACAACAACAACAACAACAACAACAACAACAACAACTACTACTACTACTACAACAACAACAACAACCACAGCAACAACAACAACAACAACAACAACAACTACAACAACAACAACAACCACAACAACAACTACAACTACAACCACAACAACAACTACAACTACAACAACAACCACAACAACTACAACAACAACAACAACAACTACAACAACAACAACTACAACTACAACCACAACAACAACTACAACTACAACCACAACAACAACTACAACTACAACAACAACAACTACAACAACAACAACCACAACAACAACTACAACCACAACAACAACCACAACAACAACCACAACAACTACAACAACAACAACAACTACAACAACAACAACAACCACAACAACAACCACAACAACTACAACAACAACAACAACCACAACAACAACTACAACCACAACAACAACCACAACTACAACTACAACTACAACTACAACAACAACAACAACAACAACTACAACAACAACAACCACAACAACAACTACAACCACAACAACAACCACAACAACAACCACAACAACTACAACAACAACAACAACTACAACAACAACAACAACCACAACAACAACCACAACAACAACCACAACAACAACTACAACTACAACTACAACAACAACAACTACAACTACAACTACAACAACAACAACCACAACAACAACCACAACCACCACAACTACAACAACAAAAACAACAACAACTACAACAACAACAACAACAACTACAACAACAACAACCACCACAACAACTACAACTACAACAACTACAACAACGACTACAACAACGACTACGACAACAACTACAACAACTACAACAACGACTACGACAACAACAACAACAACAACAGCAACAACAACAACAACAACAACTACAACAACAACAACAACCAGTGACCAGAGCAGAGTTTTTAACATATTCACGACAAATCACACTGGATCCAAACACTGTGAATGAAGAACTGTTTCTGTCTGAGGAAAATAAAAGAGTAACAATTACGAGTCAAATCCAGAACCATCCTCCTCATCCAGACAGATTCAGTGACTGGCCTCAGGTCATGAGCAGAGAGAGTCTGACTGGTCGATGTTACTGGGAGGTGGAGTGGAGTGGGAGGGTTATGGTCGCAGTCACATATAAGGACATTAAGAGAAAAGGAGACGATAATGAATGTTTATTTGGATTCAATGACAAATCTTGGTCTTTATGGTGTAACAAAAACAGTCCTGAATTTCTGTACAACAGAGTCAGGTCTTCTGTCCCAGGTCCAGTTTGGTCCAGAATCGGAGTTTACCTGGATCACACAGCAGGTATTCTGTCCTTCTACAACGTCTCTGAAACCATGACTCTGATCCACACAGTCCAGACCACATTCACTGAACCTCTGTACGCTGGAGTTAGGACTGTAGACACTGTCCACTTTCCTAAAGTCCATTAAACTGATCCTTGTCTTTGATCCAGTCGATCAGATCAGTTTTTAAGAATCTGTCTCTAAACCACACGACAGAAAAAAACACAAACTTTTATTTTCCTGAACTCTGATTTGGTTCCATTCAGACTTTTTTTGGGAGGATTCTAATGGTCGACTCTATGTGACTATGAAGCAGCCAAATGTGTGTTTGTAAAAGCATGTGTGATGTTCACAGAGCTGTCATTAACTGACCACCACACAACTACACTGTCATCCTATCTGTGGATTTAAAAAAGTCAAACTTAGTGGCAGCGTTTGTTCTACTTTGGATGAGTTTAGTTCAAATCCAGTGGTTTTTTCCAGTTTCCTAACGCAGAAGCATTGACACGGATTTGGAGACAACGATAGAAGTGGAGATAATGAGGATGAGCTGATGTATGTAAACCTGTTAATATGATTTATTTCATTCTTTTACATCTGTACATATGTTAAAATACAAAATAGAATCAATACGTCATTCATTCATTCATTCATTCATTCATTCATTCATTCATTCATTCATTCATTCATTCATTCATTCATTCAATAATGAAGTGAATCATTGAAAAACTATTTTGATGACTTCTTAAGTTTATGTAAACACATTATATCTGATTATTACATTTATCTGGTTATTAACAGTTATAGGGTTTTTATGGTCGTGAAAATGAGTTTGAAAATGTTGGGTGATTAATTTCCATGGATAGATGTCAACCATTTTACAAAATAAAAACTTTTTTCTTCAAATGTGGAACGTGATTTAATTCAATAAATGACACTGATGTTATAAATATGAAACAATATGTGATATTAGAAGATGGATGGATGGATGGATGGATGGATGGATGGATGGATGGATGGATGGATGGATGGATGGATGGATGGATGGATGGATGGATGGATGGATGGATGGATGGATGGAGTCCAGACCAGGAGCATGTGCAGAACGACAGGAATAATATTAAAGATGAATTAAGTTTTTTTCACGTCAGATGAATAATTGAATTCAGAATTAAGATCAGAATAAACCAGTGACTTTATTCTGAATTCAGTTTAATAGTGAATTCTCATTTTCAACTGGAATTATGTGTTTACATGGTTCATCTGAAAGAGGAATTAACCTTTATTCTGAATTAAATGGGAATAAAAAACAAAGCAATTCTGTTTCTCTGTTGTAATTTTAGGAAGACACAGAGGTGGTAAAAGTACTCCCATTCTGTACTGCAGTAACAGTACAACTACTGGTGTGAAAACTCTTTACATTTCTATAAATATTTGTACTTTGTACTTTTTTGTTTGTTGGTTCTATTTTAAAAAAACATCCAGATTGTTTTGTTTCCAGCTGTTTTTTCACAGTAGAAAAATGGAAAATGTTTACCGCTACTTCCTCATACATGTTTATGACATGGTGATGAGGCGTCTCTGATTGGCTCAGAATGCGTAAAGCAACACTCCCCCCTCCCCTCTCTCTGTGTGTGTTTATCTTTACCAGAGTATCATCCAGCTAGGTTTCGTGCTGTTGCTTGTTCTGAAAACGTGCAGTAAAAAACAGTCTTTATTTCCACAGAGACACATGAACCAGTTTGATCCAACATGTTTTTTACAGTTTGTGCAGCAGCTACTGTGGCGCCGTCTTTTCTTGTAGACTGTAATGCTAATGCTACTTCAGAATCGCTGTGATCGGGGACGGGTTTAACCCCACGTGGGTGACGCTAAAGTCCATCTGACGTCAGATGGACCGTCTTTTTCTGGGTCCCTGGTTCCTGTTGTTGTTTAGTGTGAATGCAGAATGCAGCCAGTGGAGGTGATGAACCACTGTCAAAGAGCATGTGTTGGTAAGTCTGGGTGAGCCATCACCATGGTAACGCTGGGTGAGCCATCACCATGGTAACACTGGGTGAGCCATCACCATGGTAACACTGGGTGAGCCATCACCATGGTAACGCTGGGTGAGCCATCACCATGGTAACGCTGGGTGAGCCATCACCATGGTAACACTGGGTGAGTCATCACCATGGTAACGCTGGGTGAGCCATCACCATGGTAACACTGGGTGAATCATCACCATGGTAACGCTGGGTGAGCCATCACCATGGTAACACTGGGTGAGTCATCACCATGGTAACGCTGGGTGAACCATCACCATGGTACTGCTGGGTGAGCCATCACCATGGTAACGCTAGGTGAGCCATCACCATGGTAACGCTAGGTGAGCCATCACCATGGTAACGCTGGGTGAGCCATCCCCATGGTAACGCTGGGTGAGCCATCACCATGGTAACGCTAGGTGAGCCATCACCATGGTAACGCTAGGTGAGCCATCACCATGGTAACGCTAGGTGAGCCATCACCATGGTAACGCTAGGTGAGCCATCACCATGGTAACGCTAGGTGAGCCATCACCACGGTAACGCTGGGTGAGCCGTCACCACGGTAACGCTGGGTGAACCGTCACCACGGTAACGCTGGGTGAGCCGTCACCACGGTAACGCTGGGTGAGCCGTCACCACGGTAACGCTGGGTGAGCCGTCACCACGGTAACGCTGGGTGAGCCATCACCATGGTAACGCTGGGTGAGCCATCACCATGGTAACGCTGGGTGAGCCATCAGATTCCAAAAGTATAAAAGTGGTTTTCATCAGAATAACACTTTTGACTTAAATTTTCGGAACATCTTATTCTTTTCTATAAGAATCTTCATAAGAATTATCTTTTAGTTTAGTTTTGTGAATCCGGCCGCTGATTTGTTCCAAGGCCTTAAATACTAGTGATGCGCGGTTAGGGGGTTTTACAGAAACCCGCCCCGCCCAAACCCAAGACGTGGCTCGGCCCGCCCCGCCCAACCCGCATGATGTCACGTATCGATAAACCCAACCCGCCCGCTATCAAGTATTGATAAACCCAACCCGCCCGCTATCAACCCGCGAGCTTAAATTTGTCTCTAAACTCACATAGTACATTCGCAGCATCTTTACCTTGTGCTTCTAATGTTAAAAGTCATGAAGCATCATTTTTGCCTCCTTTCTAACGTCTCAATATGCACTCCAGCACATAAAATAGACTCCACCCACATCATCACTCTATAAAGCCAACACATACAACGTTTCCGTACAACCTTCGCATCGCCTGTTTTAATCTTCTCCCTGATCAAGTCCGACATTTTCACTCTTATCAGGGAGATTTTGGCGCTAATAACAAATAACAAAAAGTTGGGATAAAACAGCATTCAAAACAGGAACTGACGGGCTTGCACATGCGCGAGCCGAGCACGTACGCACACACACACACACACACACACACTTCAGCGGGTATTGATCATCCCTGACCCACCCCACCCGCATCCGCAATATGTATTAATACTGCGACCCACCCCGCCCGACTCGCGGGTCATAGGAGAATTAAGTGTACGAGTAATTGGAAGGAGAGGAGAGACGAGGATGCTACTGTAGGTTAGCGGGGCTCCTTTCCGTTTCATAACACGGCTGTGGAGACTGCTCCATGCACGCACACACCTCTCTATCCTCCCTCATCGGTCTTAACATGGTCTGTAAAGATATGAAGGCAACCCTTTCCTGTAGATGGCAATGCAAAGGATGTGAAAATAACATGGCTGTTACCCATTCATTCTGACTGGAGCGTGCCGCCTCTCGTGAAATGAAACTGCCGATGTCAATTGAGTTGTCTTTCATCATCATATTTTTTATATGTCGTTGATTATTCTTACTGAGGTTATTTTAAGTTGAAATATTGTATACCTTCAGTCTATCCATATTGTGCCATTTTTGGGAATGTCGTATGGAAAAATGCGGGTATTGATCGTCCCTGACCCGCCCCGCCCGCATCCGCAATATATATTAAATATAACCCGCCCAACCCGCAATATGTATTAAAAACTGCGACCCAACCCGCCCGCCCCGCGGGTCACCCGCGGATATCCGCGGGCCAGCGGGTAGCCCGCGCATCACTATTAAATACTATCCCCTAAACCAGGGGTGTCAAACATGCGGCCCAGGGGCCAAATCTGGGTCCAGTCTGGCTCTGGGATAACTTTGTGAAATACAAAAATGACAGTAAACATACTGATCAATTAATTTCAGGTTCCACATAGAGATCAAAATGAGTCAGATCAGTAAAATACTATCATAATAATAAAGTATAAATACTATCATAATAATAAAGTATAAATACTATCATAATAATAACCTATAAATAATTGTCAGAATCCTCCATCATCAGTATATATTCTATATTTAATAACATTAAAGGATATTTTTTAGACTTTTGACAGCTCTGAACTCCCTGATGGTTTTCCTGGCGTAACGAACCATGTTGTTGACGACATCAGGCTCAATGGGATCGTTCCGTTTACGAATCTTCAGTTTAGTTTTATCCTGAAGATGAGAAACAGCACATGATGATGCGTTAGCAAAAAAAATATATGACGTGAAACATGAATAAAATGGCACAAGAATCACATTTTAGTTCATGGTTTAAACACTAATACCCACATATTCACTACTTGAGTCAAGATTTGTATTATTATTTTTTTACTTAATTGAAGTTAAAAACAAACCTATGAATGGAACAAGTGAAAATTATCTTGTTATTTATTTATATTTATATGATTTTTCAGATCTATTGTCTAGAAATTGAACACCGAAAAGTTCCTCTTGACCCAATTTTACTGCCCCCCCCCTCTCCCTCTCTCTCTCTCTCTCTCTCTCTCTCCACCCTCCCCTCTCCCTCCCCTCTCTCTCTCTCTCTCCACCCTCTCCCTCTATTCTTTTTTATATATAAAATATGTGTTTCATACATTAAATCTGCTAAATCTTAAACATTTTAATAATACAAACTTAACATCCTTTAATCCATTGGCAGTTTTTGTTTAATTACCGTATTGTCTGCTCTAGAAAGCACACTGTCAATTAATTGTTTTTGTTCATATATAAGGCTACTACTGTATAAGATGCATTAATTAAGTGAAGTTAAAATCATGAAAAAAAAAATATGAAAAAACTAAATTATGAGATAAAGTAAAAATTCCAAGTCACTAAGCACAACCAGAATTAATCCATATATAAGGTGCACTGTCACTTTTGGAGAAAATTTAAGTATTTTAATTAAGTGTACTTTGTATATGGTTAGGGTTACAGTATGAACAAAAATGAGCAAAATATTCAGTAAAACGAACATAATAATCAATAAAATGAGTAAAAATGAGCAAAATATTCAGTAAAATGAACATAATAATCAATGAAATGAGCAAAAATGAGCAAAATATTCAGTAAAACTAACAAAATAATCAATGAAATGAGCAAAAATGAGCAAAATATTCAGTAAAATGAACAAAGATGACCAAAATATTCAGTAAAATTAACAGAAATTGCCAAAATATTCAGTAAAATGAACAAAAATGACCAAAATATTCAGTAAAATGAACAAAAATTGCCAAAATATTCAGTAAAATGAACAAAGATGACCAAAATATTCAGTAAAATGAACAAAAATGAACAAAATATCCAGTAAAATAAACTAAAATTACCAAATTAATCAATAAAATGAACAAAATATTTAGTAAAATGAACATAAATGACCAAAGATATTCCGTAAAATGAACAAAAATGACCAAAATATTCAGTGAAATAAACTAAAATTACCAAAATAATCAATAAAATGAACAAAAATGAACGTAATATTCAGTAAAATCAACAAAAATGATCATTAAACTTTCACATTTTCAGCTCAGACTCATCTTGGAACCTTTTACCAACCATCATTTAAGACTTTTTTTTTTTTTATCACTAACACACATGTGGGGACATTTCATTATTAGTTGAATTCTTTTCATATTTGGTGTTTTTCTTACTTGGGACTTGCTTTTACATTCCTGACAGTCGCAGGTGAAATAATAATTGTCTCTCAGCCTGTTGTTACGGTCGTCTGTTGGATAAAGTAGATCTATGTAACTGATAAGAACCTGCAAGAAAAAGACAAAGAACAAATGAAAATACTAGAAAATGTATGTGTTCACAATAGTCACATGACAGCTCCTGTCATTATTTTTATTTTATTTTTTATTATTATGTATTACTTATTTAATTCGATAATTTTTTATGTAAGAAAAATATACAAATGTGTATTAATTTATTTGTATTTATTTATTGTTATTATTTTATTTGTGTCATTTATCTTTTTTCTATTTTATTTTATATTTATTTAAAAAATATATTTATTTCTATTTTTAAAAATGTATTAGAATTGTATTTATTTATTTTATTCATTTATTTTTTCTTTATTTAAAATTATTAATTTTATTCAATTATTTCAGTTACAGAAGGATGACAGTGAAGCATACACTCAACAAAAATATAAATACAACACTTTTGTTTTTGCTCCCATTTTTCACGAGATGGACTTAAAGATCTAAAATTCATTCCAGATACACAATATTACCATTTCTCTCACACATTGTTCACAAATCTGTCTAAATGTGTGATAGTGAGCACTTGTGCTTTGCTGAGATAATCCATCCCACCTCACAGGTGTGCCACATCAAGATGCTGATCTGATCAATTTTATTTAATATTATTATTATTATTATTTAATATTTATATATATGTGTGTGTGTGTGTGTGTGTGTGTGTGTGTGTCTCACAGGGTTAATAAAAAATACAATTACATTTTTATATTATATTTAATATGGTTCAGCTCTACTTCTCTACAGGTCAATTCTTAAATGACAAGTTTAAAGGTCAAATCTGAAAATAACCTCAGCCTGAGTTTGAATCAGCTGTTGAGTCCTCATGACACCACTAATACACACTAATACACACTAATACACACTAATACACACTAATACACACTGATACACACACACTGATACACACTAATACACACTGATACACACTGATACACACTAATACACACTGATACACACACACTGATACACACTAATACACACTGATACACACTGATACACACTGATACACACACACTAATACACACACACTAATACACACTAATACACACTGATACACACACACTGATACACACTAAAACACACTGATACACACTGATACACACTGATACACACGAATATACACTGATACACACTAATACACACTAATACACACTGATACACACTGATACACACTGATACACATGAATACACACTGATACACACTGATACACACTGATACACACTGATACACACTAATACACACGAATATACACTGATACACACTAATACACACTAATACACACTGATACACACTGATACACACTGATACACACGAATATACACTGATACACACTAATACACACTAATACACACTGATACACACTGATACACACTGATACACACGAATATACACTGATACACACTAATACACACTAATACACACTGATACACACTGATACACACTGATACACACGAATATACACTGATACACACTGATACACACTGATACACACTAATACACACTGATACACACTGATACACATGAATACACACTGATACACACTGATACACACTAATACACACTGATACACACTGATACACACTGATACACACTAATACACACTGATACACACTGATACACACTAATACACACTGATACACACACACTGATACACACTAATACACACTGATACACACTGATACACACTGATACACACACACTAATACACACACACTAATACACACTAATACACACTAATACACACTGATACACACACACTGATACACACTAAAACACACTGATACACACTGATACACACTGATACACACGAATACACACTGATACACACTGATACACACTAATACACACTGATAAACATTGATACACACTAATACACACTAATACACACTGATATACACTGATACACACGGATATACACTGATACACACTAATACACACTAATACACACTGATACACACTGATACACACTGATACACACTAATACACACTAATACACACTGATACACACTGATACACACTGATAAATACTAATACACACTGATACACACTGATACATACTAATACACACTAATACACACTGATACACACTGATACACATGAATACACACTGATACACACTGATACACACTGATACACACTAATACACACTGATACACACTGATACACACTGATAAATACTAATACACACTGATACACACTGATACATACTAATACACAGTAATACACACTGATACACACTGATACACATGAATACACACTGATACACACTGATACACACTAATACACACTGATACACACTAACACACACTAATACACACTAATACACACTGATACACAGTGATACACACTAATACACACTGATACACACTGATACACACTAATACACACTGATACACACTAACACACACTAAAACACACTAATACACACTGATACACACTAATACACACTGATACACACTAATACACACTGATACACACTAATACACACTGATACACACTAACACACACTAATACACACTAATACACACTGATACACACTGATACCCACTAATACACACTAATACACACTAACACACACTGATACACACTAATACACACTGATACACACTGATACACACTAATACACACTAATACACACTAATACACACTAATACACACTGATACACACTGATACACACTAATACACACTAATACACACTAACACACACTGATACACACTAATACACACTAATACACACTGATACACACTAATACACACTGATACACACTAATACACACTGATACACACTGATACACACTGATACACACTGATACACACGGATATACACTGATACACACTAATACACACTAATACACACTGATACACACTGATACACACTGATACACACTAATACACACTGATACACACTAACACACACTAATACACACTAATACACACTGATACACAGTGATACACACTAATACACACTAACACACACTAATACACACTAATACACACTGATACACAGTGATACACACTAATACACACTGATACACACTGATACACACTAATACACACTAATACACACTGATACACAGTGATACACACTAATACACACTGATACACACTGATACACACTAATACACACTGATACACATGAATACACACTGATACACACTGATACACACTAATACACACTGATACACACTAACACACACTAATACACACTAATACACACTGATACACAGTGATACACACTAATACACACTGATACACACTAATACACACTGATACACACTAATACACACTAATACACACTGATACACACTAACACACACTAAAACACACTAATACACACTGATACACACTAATACACACTGATACACACTAATACACACTGATACACACTGATACACACTGATACACACTAATACACACTGATACACACTAACACACACTAAAACACACTAATACACACTGATACACACTAATACACACTAATACACACTAATACACACTGATACACAGTGATACACACTAATACACACTGATACACAGTGATACACACTAATACACACTGATACACACTAATACACACTGATACACAGTGATACACACTAATACACACTGATACACACTGATACACAGTGATACACACTAATACACACTGATACACACTAATACACACTGATACACACTGATACACACTAATACACACTGATACACACTAACACACACTAAAACACACTAATACACACTGATACACACTAATACACACTGATACACACTAATACACACTGATACACACTAATACACACTAATACACACTAATACACACTGATACACAGTGATACACACTAATACACACTGATACACACTAATACACACTGATACACACTGATACACACTAATACACACTGATACACACTAACACACACTAAAACACACTAATACACACTGATACACACTAATACACACTGATACACACTAATACACACTGATACACACTAATACACACTAATACACACTGATACACACTGATACACACTGATACACACTGATACACACTGATACACACTAATACACACTAATACACACTGATACACACTGATACCCACTAATACACACTAATACACACTAACACACACTGATACACACTAATACACACTGATACACACTGATACACACTAATACACACTAATACACACTAATACACACTAACACACACTGATACACACTAATACACACTAATACACACTAATACACACTAACACACACTGATACACACTAATACACACTAATACACACTGATACACACTAATACACACTGATACACACTGATACACACTGATACACACGGATATACACTGATACACACTAATACACACTAATACACACTGATACACACTGATACACACTGATACACACTAATACACACTGATACACACTAACACACACTAATACACACTGATACACATGAATACACACTAATACACACTAACACACACTAATACACACTGATACACACTAACACACACTAATACACACTGATACACATGAATACACACTAATACACACTAATACACACTGATACACACTAACACACACTAATACACACTGATACACACTGATACACACTGATACACACAAATACACACTGATACACACTAATACACACTAATACACACTGATACACACTGATACACACAAATACACACTGATACACACTAATACACACTAATACACACTAATACACACTGATACACACTGATACACACAAATACACACTGATACACACTAATACACACTAATACACACTAATACACACTAATACACACTGATACACACTGATACACACAAATACACACTGATACACACTAATACACACTAATACACACTAATACACACTAATACACACTGATACACACAAATACACACTGATACACACTAATACACACTAATACACACTAATACACACTAATACACACTGATACACACTGATACACACTGATACACACGGATATACACTGATACACACTAATACACACTAATACACACTGATACACACTGATACACACTGATACACACTAATACACACTGATACACACTAACACACACTAATACACACTGATACACATGAATACACACTAATACACACTAACACACACTAATACACACTGATACACACTAACACACACTAATACACACTGATACACATGAATACACACTAATACACACTAATACACACTAATACACACTGATACACACTAACACACACTAATACACACTGATACACACTGATACACACTGATACACACAAATACACACTGATACACACTAATACACACTAATACACACTGATACACACTGATACACACAAATACACACTGATACACACTAATACACACTAATACACACTAATACACACTGATACACACTGATACACACAAATACACACTGATACACACTAATACACACTAATACACACTAATACACACTAATACGCACTAATACACACTGATACACACTGATACACACAAATACACACTGATACACACTAATACACACTAATACACACTAATACACACTAATACACACTGATACACACAAATACACACTGATACACACTAATACACACTAATACACACTAATACACACTAATACACACTGATACACACAAATACACACTGATACACACTAACACACACTAATACACACTAATATAAAATCGCAGTGTCAGTTTGTGTTGTAATGTAGTGCAGCTTTAGTGTGACTGTTCCAAACACATGTATCTATCCCATAACCCCAGACTACACACTGATACACACTAATACACACTAATACACACTGATACACACTGATACACACAAATACACACTGATACACACTAATACACACTAATACACACTAATACACACTGATACACACTAATACACACTGATACACACTAATACACACTAACACA
>CM035805.1:5556151-5574052 GCA_020466265.1 Siphamia tubifer
GGTCACGGGGGTCACTGGGGGCCTAATCCAGCTACAATGGGTGAAGGCGGGGTACACCCTGTATGAGACGCCAGTTCATCTCAGGGCTGAAATATATAGACAAACAATCACTCTCACATTCACACCTATGGACAATTTTAGATTAACCAATTAACCTATCAATGCATGTGTTTGGATGGTGGGAGGAAACCGGAGTGCCCGGCGAAAACCCACGCGAACACGGGGAGGACATGCAAACTCCACACAGAAAAGTCTGGTACGGGATTCGAACCAGGGTCCTTCTTGCTGTGAGGCACGAGTGCTAACCACTGCACCACCGTGCTAACCACTGCACCACCGTGCTAACCACTGCACCACCGTGCTAACCACTGCACCACCGTGCTAACCACTGCACCACCGTGCTAACCACTGCACCACCGTGCTAACCACTGCACCACCGTGCTAACCACTGCACCACCGTGCCGCCCATAACAAATCTCATGAGACAGAATTTTAATGCGACGAGAAATCTCACCAAATTGCATCTGACGAGATCTCATCACACCCCTACAAATCAACCTCTAATGTAATTGTCTTTATTATTCCAATTCTAATAAAACATATTGAAGGTCAAATCAAACGTGTATAAATTGTGTATTTTATACCTGACATTTGACATTGCAGTAGAAGGCTTTCTTGCACTTTCCACATCTGGCCAAACCGTCTTTCCTGTAAATGACAAAAACATGTTTAGTAACAGGTTTAACTCACAAATGTACAAAACTACATTTTAAAAATAAACCACTGCGCATAAAGATGGAATAAAACAAAAGTCCTGTTCATATCCACTTAACCAGACATGTCCAAACTATTCCACAAAGGTCCAGTGTGGCTGCAGGTCTGAGTTCAGTTTGACCAAACACTTTTAAAGGATTTTATATATATATATATATATATATATATATATATATATATATATATATATTTTACAATTTTTCTGGATTTTCCTGCTTAAATAAATATGATTTCATCCATAGCAAAAATAAAATGTAAATTTACTTTTTATTTTATTACAATTGATAAGTTGTATTTTTTACTTTTACTTCAGTAAAGCAGTTGAATCAATACTTCTACTATTTTTTTTGACACCAGTAGGTGTACTTCTACTTCAGTACAGAATGTGAGTACTTTGACCACCTCTGGTCTAAACATATGTGTGTGTGTGTGTGTGTGTGTGTGTGTATGCTGGTGGACAGAGATGTCCCCACGGGGCATCCTGCTTCATTACTCTGAGACATGAAGCAGCAGTTGTTAGCGATGCGTGGTAAGTGATCGCAGCGAAGGCTTTAAACATTCTGGTGTATTAATAGATGTGGCCTTGACACAGCAGCTGTCCCTCTGCACCTCTGAAAAACTAAAGTGTCCAAAAGAAAGACAGGACACCAACTAACATATGTTCTGGACTATAAGGGACAATTAAAATACTTTCATTTATCTCCAAACACCACAGTTTAATTCTGGTTCTGGTTGTGCTTAGTGACTGGGAATTTGGACTTTTTATCTGAAAATTATGACTTTTTATCTCACTATAGAATAGAATAGAATAGAATAGAATAGAATAGAATAGAATAGAATCCTTTATTGTCACAGTAAGCATTGTCGCCAATATATACTGTGAAATGTGTTCAGCAGCTCCACATGGCAGTAAAACACATGAATAAAAACAACAGTAATAACAATACAATATAAATAAACAGTATAAATTACAGTAAAAAAAAGGATTTTGTCTTTTTATCTGGTAAATTTAACTTTTCATCTGGTCATTTTAACTTTTTATCTCCTAATTTTGGCTTTTTATCTCATAATTTTGACCTCACTTAATGCGTCTTATAGTCCAGTGCATCTTATAGTGTGGAAAATACGGAAAATGAATATTGACAGAAATGATATCTAGTCTTATAACAGGGTTTTTTTCTGCATATTTGGGTTCATCTGTTGTGTTTTGAATGACCAAAATAAGAATAGAATTGTGTTATAACTACCTGTTTTACTGGTAATAAAACAGTTGAATATTGAAAGATAATGTGCAAACATGTGGCAGCAGTATGGGGACATGTGGTGTAGAGGGGACGGACATGTTCAACTGTTTAGAAAGATGAGACGTCACTAAAATAGATTTTTATGGAGTGACATTTTGAATCTTTTGATTAATGAATTATCAGAACTTTAGTAAAGATTTATTTCCTAAGTGTTTTTTTTAATCTGTCTTTAGGCTGAAAAAAATGTGATTGAAATATTTTTAATTAACCAATTTTTTATGGAGTTATAAAAATGTCCACTCAGCTGGAAAACGTGTTTAAGTTTATTTTTTTGTTTATTATTTTAACTTTATTTCAACACTCAAACAGAATGGTAACAGTGTGAATTGTTCAATTTCACACTTTTGAAAGATGACAGCACTGTTGAAAGAAGAAGATCTGGCAAAATCTACCCAGACCATGAGGACGACTCTAGGTCTAAGTTTATTATTTTAATTTTTTCAGTTGAGAGTTTGACAAAGTTAAAAATGAATGGAATGAACAAAAACACTGTGTGTAATGTTAATGGAATGAAGAGCATTTACCATTCATTTATTAAACACACCCAACATTGGTTGAGTGTGATTATTGTAATCACCCTGTGTGTTTGTGTGTGTGTGTGTGTGTGTGTGTCTACAATTCTCATAATTAGTGTTATCACCTATGATCAATAGTTTTTCAGATCTCTGGAGGTCAAAGGTGACATGCAGCAAAATTAACTTAGACATATCACGCTATAACTTAATCAATACTGGATATACTATTATAATATTACATGCACTGACACATATGGTAAATGGTCTGCACTTATATAGCGCTTTTCCACCTTCATGGTGCTCAAAGCGCTTTACATTAGCCTCACATTCACACCCATTCATACACACACACTCCAGTAGGTTTCTAAGGTCTAAGCTAAGTCCTATTGGGGGCCTAAGTTAGGGTTCAGTGTCTTGCCTAAGGACACTTCGACATGTGGACAGCATGAGCTGGGACGCGAACCGCCAACCTCTCGGTCATTGGGTGACCCACTCTACCAACAGAGCCACAGCCGCATATATATACATATAACAAAATCATCAATATTGCAAAAGGTCAAAGGTCAAGGTTACATTTAGCAGAAAGGTCAAAATCACATTATTGGCTCTAATTCAAGAACAGGTTGTCATAGAAAGTTGAGATTGGCACAAAATAGGAACAAGATTAGGCATTCTGTGAATACTAGTTTGTGTATAAATGACTATAATATAAATCAATATATTCAATATAACTGACTGAACATAGTGAAACATATCTGACTTGGTCAAAATAAACCTGCTGCTAGTCATTAAACCTTATTTCACTATCTTTTAATTATTTTAATGTCACTTTGCATCCCCATGGCCTTCCTCTATGTCTAGTTTCGGTGGTGTACAGGAAACTGAGTAAAAAAAACTGCAGTAGGGCTCTAGAGTGTGATCAATGAGGTCACACATGCAACCCAGTTTCTCAAAAGTGTGACTAAAAACATTTGAGGTAGCACTGGTGCGACCAGCCCTTGGAATAAAAAATGTCCGCAACTCTACAAGTTACTGGGTGATCAACAAGAGATGGGACTCACTTTGTCAGTTCATGCAGACGAGAGGTGACCCCAGAGTTGTGCATGTTGCCGAGTACATTCTAATGTTTTAACACTTGCATTAGTTTATTATCCATTTGATGGTGTACTTAAACTGACAATACATACGGACTTTCTGTGCAGAGGAGCACTGACCATCTGCGAGTACGTTCTAATAACCTTCTAATTACTTGTCAATACCAGAGGTGGTAAAAGTACTCACATTCTGTACTTAAGTAGAAGTACAGTTACTGGTGTGACAAAAATACTCTGGCAAAAGTAGAAGTGCTGATTCAACTCCTTTACTCAAGTAAAAGTAAAAAAAAGTACAACAAAGTGCAAAAGTAAAACTGCATTTGTTTTTGTGCTATGGATGAAATAATATTTATTTAACCAGGAAAATCTTCAAAAATATCCCAAAATAAAATTTTTAAAAGTGAGTTTATTTATTGGGTTATGGTACTCAGTTTAGTAGGTATGGACAGAAAAATTAGCAAAAATTCAAAAATCATGTTTAGGAGATTAAAAAAACAAAACTGAATTTATGAGATAAAATGAATTGTGAGATGAGAAGTCAAAATTATCTTATTGAAATGTCAACATTTTGAGTAAAAAAAAAAAAAATCTAAATTATGACAAAAAAGTCATAACTATGAGATAAGAAATGGATAATTATGAGATAAAAAGTTAAAATTGTGATATAGTCAGTGATAATTTCTGATTTACAACAGATTTTTCATACTGTCACATTTGTCTACTTTGAAAAAGTAATAAGTCTATTATGAGAATGTAAAGAGTATAAAGTACATATATTTATATAAATGTAAAGAGTATAAAGTACATATATTTATATAAATGTAAAGAGTATAAAGTACATATATTTATATAAATGTAAAGAGTATAAAGTACATATATTTATATAAATGTAAAGAGTATAAAGTACATATATTTATATAAATGTAAAGAGTATAAAGTACAGATATTTATATAAATGTAAAGAGTATAAAGTACAGATATTTATATAAATGTAAAGAGTATAAAGTACATATATTTATATAAATGTAGAGTATAAAGTACATATATTTATATAAATGTAAATAGTATAAAGTACAAGTATTTATATAAATGTAAAGAGTATAAAGTACATATATTTATATAAATTTAAAGAGTATAAAGTACAGATATTTATATAAACATAAAGAGTATAAAGTACATATATTTATACAAAAATATAGGGAGTAAGAGTAAAAAGTTGGTAGAAAAATAAATACTCAAGTAAAGTATACATACCTAAAAAAAATCTACTTAAGTACAATAAAGGAAGTACTTCTTACTACTTATTACAATTGCATCGGCTATATGCTAACGGCTATATGCTAACGGCTATATGCTAATGGCTATATGCTAACGGCTATATGCTAACGGCTATATGCTAACGGCTATATGCTAATGGCTATATGCTAATGGCTATATGCTAACGGCTATATGCTAACGGCTATATGCTAATGGCTATATGCTAACGGCTATATGCTAACGGCTATATGCTAATGGCTATATGCTAACGGCTATATGCTAACGGCTATATGCTAATGGCTATATGCTAATGGCTATATGCTAACGGCTATATGCTAACGGCTATATGCTAATGGTTATATGCTAACGGCTATATGCTAACGGCTATATGCTAATGGCTATATGCTAACGGCTATATGCTAACGGCTATATGCTAACGGCTATATGCTAATGGCTATATGCTAATGGCTATATGCTAACGGCTATATGCTAACGGCTATATGCTAATGGCTATATGCTAACGGCTATATGCTAACGGCTATATGCTAATGGCTATATGCTAACGGCTATATGCTAACGGCTATATGCTAATGGCTATATGCTAATGGCTATATGCTAACGGCTATATGCTAACGGCTATATGCTAATGGTTATATGCTAACGGCTATATGCTAACGGCTATATGCTAATGGCTATATGCTAACGGCTATATGCTAACGGCTATCCTCTGCAGCTGTCATTTGCAGCGCAGACACTCGCATCACACTCATACTGAATAAGTACATCTGAGGGTCATGTGACTGTAATGGTGGATAGTTTGTACGATATGAAGATGTTCAGATGTTCACATATTGAGATGTTCAGTTTGGAGCATTAAGCACTTTTAATTTAGATTTTTTTTAAAAAAAATATATATATCTTGAGATGTTTTGAGTGTAAATTTCATCTCAGTAAAGTACTTTAAGCAACAGCACTTTTCAGTTCAGTTCTAATGTTTCTTGTAGAACTGCGGTCCAAATAAAAAAAACTTTATATTATCAAAACTGTTGATTAATCATTTATGACACATTTATGGTACAATATCATTGGTTAGCGGCTTGAGTTATTTTTTTAAAGCAGTTTTTTTTTTTAACTTTAGAGTTATTTATAAATGACATATAGTCCTATAGAGTGTTAAATAAATCAGTTTACCATCTATCTCCACATTTACCTGGTGAAACAGAACTCGCAGTAACATCCTCTCTCCTTCACTGACAGCACGTGCGCGTACGCAGGGCACGAGAACAGCAGCTCTCCCACTTTAAAAGCTCTGCTCACGCGCAGACCTCGTCCTTTACCGGGACTGTCAAACCTCTCCAGTCCGTCGATGCTGCCTGTCATGGTGCCTCCTCCTCTGGGGGTGTCGTCCTCCAAAATGACTTCAAACTCTGGAGGATCCAGCGCACGAGTGTGTGTGTGTGGGGGGGGGGGGGGGTAACTGCGCAGTTATGGGGCGGCACCCTCACAGGCACAGCTCATGGTCGGAGGTACCCACATTTTATTTATTTAATTATTAACTGTAAAATATTATTTCAACAATATATATATATAAAAAATACAATTAACATATAACATAACAATGACTAAACACAGTCTACATCTATATTTTCCATTGTAACAATTTAAAGAAAAGTACATGTTTTCTAAATAATTGTACTAGTTTACATATAGTTCATATTTTCAATTATAAATTCCAACATATTGTTACCGCCGATGATCATTTTAATAATATTATAAATATATCAAATTATGAAAAAGATTGAAAAAGAAACAAAACAAAAAACAAAACCTAAGAAGAAATTAAATAAACAGAATACAAGGGGCTATATGAGGTTGTATTCACATACATATAATGTTATATATATTTTTTGTTTGGGCTGTATTAACTTTTTTTAATACATTTGCAAAGAATGAAGATTTCATTTTTAAGAGCCTTCCATGGTGGAGTGGTTTTGGAACATTTGTGTATATAAAATTATCAATGAGAATGAAGTTATTAATAAGAAATTCATATATTCATATACATTCTAATATTACTTCCAATAGGGAGGCACCGACATTAAAAACACTTTTTTTTTAAACATATGTTTATTGAACAATTTGTCAATTTAAAAACACCCAACAACACAGAACAAGAAGGAACACACTAGAATAACAATTTAAACAAAAATAATGAGATAAAAAGTCAAAATTATGACATAAAAAAAAATCTAAATTATTCAACTAAAAAGTCAAAGTATGAGATAAAAAGTCTAAATTATGCGATAAAAAAAATCTAAATTATGCAATAGGTCAAAATGAAGTGATAAAAAGTCAACATTATGTGACAAAATGTTTTTAAATGTCATAATTATGCAATAAAAAAAGTCCAAATATCACATCACTATGCACAACCACAATTAATCCATAAATAAGGTGCATTGTGAGAAAATTAAAGTCTTTTAAGTGCGCCTCATAGTCTGTAAAATACAATATCTTAATATTTTAATTCTGTGGGACTTGGTGCCCCCCAACACATCTGGTGCCCTATAGGCGACCGCCTAGTCTGTCTATGACTAATGCTGGCCCTGGGCACAGTTAATGGTCAGAGGTACCGACATTAAAAGCATTTATTTTTTTCAAACATATGTTTATTGTACATTTACAAAGACTGAACAACACACAACAAGAAGCTCCAGAGTTACTGTCCTTCATGTTTTAGATGTTCCATCACATCTGATTCAAATAATAAACCTCTCATCACGCTCTGCAGAAGACTGATAATGATAATAACATCAGGTGTGGTGGATGGATTTGACCTCAGTTATTTTATCGATGTTAACATTAGTGACATTTTACTTCAAATATGGATTAAAATCTATTCAACAAAAATGAGTGCAAATTGTAAATTCTATGTTTTTTTTGTTTTTTTTACAGTGAATAAAGGTCATTTGTGAATGAGCTGCTGCACAAGGCTTATTTTATGGAGGTGTAAAAGTACTTCATCACTGTACTTAAGTATATTTTTTAGGTATCTGTACTTTACTTGAGTATTTATTTTTCTGGCAACTTTTTACTTTTACTCCCTACATTTTTGTATAAATATATAGACTCGTTCCTTTTACAAATTAAACAGATGTGACAGTAAAAATCAGTCGCTTTGGAGAGAAAATCAGTGGAGGAAAGAAAGTGTGACTTTATATATTTATAGTTATATGAATATTATCTCATAATTCTGACTTTTTATTTCACAATTTTTACTTTTATGAGATAAAAAAGTCTAAATTATCATCTCACACTTTTGACTTTTTATCTTAAAATGATGTATTTTTATGTCATATTTATAACTTCTTTAAAAAAAACTCATTACTTTTTATCTCTATTATGACTTTTCTTTCCCCATTTTTCCTAAATTTTCTGTCCATATCCAAAAAAACTGAGTAACTGTGAGTCGATCAAACACATTATCTACACAGAAAGTCACTTTTAAAGGCTTTATTTTAGATACTTTTTAAAACTTTTCTGATTTTATTTTCTGAAATACTGCGTTCATGATAAAAAAAAACAACATTTTACTTTTTACTTTATTACAATTGAGAAGTTGTACTTTTTTTTTACTTTTACTTAAGTAGAGGAGTTGTATCAGTACTTCTACTTTTACCAGAGTATTATTTCACACAAGTAGCTGTACTTGTACTTAAGTACAGAATGTAAGTACTTTGAAGACCTTGGCATAATTATAAGTGTAGTGGACACTGGAGACGTTGGTATATTCTCAGTTTATGCCTTTTTTAAAGTAGTGCAGAAAAGGTTTTTAATCAACAGTGAGATGTAAGAATACTCTATTTTTAAATTACATTTATTTATTTAACCTTTCTTAAACCAGGAAATGAGTGTTGTTGTTGGAACTGAGCTATAAATAAATAAAATAAACAGATGTCAAAAAGCAACTGACTGAGATAAAATAATAAAAAAGCCAAAATAAAAATTATTGGAACCAAATTACAAGTTTTTTTTACTCAAATGTTTTACAAATTGTTTAATGATCCTTGTTGTTTTGTAAATATTAGTTTTTTGTTGCTTATTTTGTTGTTTGTCATCATTACGTTGTTCATGTTACATATTATTTTTCTAGTTTATTCATTTTTTTGTTCATTTTTATTGATCACTTTGGCTGTTTTTGTTCATTTGTTGCTTATTTTACTTTATTTCATTTGATTTTTACTAAAAAATAAGAAGAAAAAAAACAGTGCTTTTATTCATTCCATGTTTTCTTTTCTATCTGTTTTAGTCACATGACACACAGGAGTTAGTACTTGATTGCATAGATATTATTTTTCATTACTTTTGATGGTCTAATAATGGTTTCCGTGGCTACAAGTAGAACACCACATGTCACATATTCACTGTGGTTAAATGTGTGTGTTTTAAAAACCTTCTTTAACGCAGTCGTCAGGTTCTTTTCTGCAGTTCAACAGGACCATCTGGTGGTAAAAGTCCAGACTGCCTCAGAAGGCACAGAACTGTCCTATGTGGGTTTGTCTGTGGTTTCCATGGTAACCCCACATGTTTTTGCCCATATCAGAACAAGTATCACACATCTGAATATGTTTCATTATTTATTTTTCATACTACCTCTCCCATCTATTTATCTGTCATCACTTTTGTTAATTTTAAATACTTTTAATATTTTTCCTTTCTAAAATTTGTTGTTGTTTTTTTAATTGATGTTTGTTGTATTTCTGAAAACGCCTGCGCTGAACCTGACAGATATAACTACAGTTTTGTCGTACTTGGTCCAAGACAATAAAGAGATTGTGATTCGGATTGTGATATGGACAAACACATGTGGGGTTACCGTGGAAACCACAGACAAACCAACATGGGACCCTTATATGATGCCCAAATGTGACCCTGTTTAAAAACACACAAAAAGTGTTAAGGTGTGTTAAAAGACATGATAAAAAAAACATATGCAGAGGTTAAAATTTCTTTCAAAACTGTTAAAATGACACAAAAACTAGTACGATTTTTTAAACGAGATGTTAAAAACATATGCATGTGTGAACATTTGTTTAAAAAAACATTAAAAATACACAAAAAGTGTTAACGTGTGTTAAAAGAGACATTAAAAAACATACACAGATGTGAAAACTTCTTTCAAAACTGCTAAGAAATATAGAAAAAATGTTAAGATTTGTTAAAAGGGACTTTAAAAACATAGACACATGTGAAAATGTATTTAAAAACTGTTAAAAATATACAAAAAATGTTGAGATGTGTTAAAAAAGATACTAAAAAACATACACAGAATTTAAAATTTGTTTTAAAACTGTTAAAAATACACAAAAACTAGTAAGATTCATTAAAAGATATGTTAAAAAAACATATGCAGATGTGAAAATGTGTTTAAAAACTGTTAAAAATATACAAAAATATTAAGGTGTGTTAAAAGAGACACTAAAAAGCATACACAGATGTAAACATTTGTTTAAAAGATTTGTTAAAAACCAAAGAATGCATCACATACATATAAAAATGAAAATAAAGACGTTCAAAATATTTAAAAAAGAGGTTTAAAAAGTATAATATATAAAGAAAAATATTGAAAGTAAATTATTACTGTTTCTGAGTTCTTTCACTATTACACAATTTGAAAACCTCTGTTGCTGTTGTTTTATTGTTTTACTAAAATAAACTGAAAAGTGAAAGCACAGTGTTTTCTCAGACAGGAGGTCACATGGGTCAGAACAGGTCACATGGGTCAGAACAGGTCACATGGGTCAGAACAGGTCACATGTGTAAAGACTCAGAGCCTCCAGTTGTAGTCCCAGTCTGCCATCTTGTGGTCATTTGCTGTAAACACATCTGTGAACATGAACCATAACTGTCACATTTATATTTTAGTTCAGGAGCCACAGACATGAAGGCCAAACATAAAAACATCAAAAATCAAAGGTGGGAGGAACTAGTCTTTACATTTATATAAATATATGTACTTTATACTCTTTATATTTATATAAATATATGTACTTTATACTCTTTATATTTATATATATATATATATATATATATATATATATATATATATATATATATATATATATATATATATATATATATATATATATATATATATATATATATATATATATATATATATATATATAAAAAATAGCTAAAATAATAGCTATATATAATACTTTACTTTATACTCTTTACATTTATATATATCTGTACTTTATACTCTTTACTCTTTTCAGTATATTCTCACAGTTGCAGGAATAATTAAACTTTATGAGATTTTTATTTTGTCTTTCTTGTGGGAAATATGAGCAGATTTTTACAAACCTGTTAAATTAGGCACACTAGATTATCAGTTTTGCAGTTCATTAATATTAGTTATCTACAGGTATATTATCATTAATATCAGTTATCTACAGGTATATTATCATTAATATCAGTTATCTATAGGTATATTATCATTAATATCAGTTATCTACAGGTATATTATCATTAATATCAGTTATCTATAGGTATATTATCATTAATATCAGTTATCTACAGGTATATTATCATTAATATCAGTTATCTATAGGTATATTATCATTAATATCAGTTATCTATAGGTATATTATCATTAATATCAGTTATCTACAGGTATATTATCATTAATATCAGTTATATACAGGTATATTATCATTAATATCAATTATCTACAGGTATATTATCATTAATATCAGTTATCTACAGGTATATTGTCATTAATATCAGTTATCTACAGGTATATTATCATTAATATCAGTTATCTACAGGTATATTATCATTAATATCAATTATCTACAGGTATATTATCATTAATATCAGTTATCTACAGGTATATTGTCATTAATATCAGTTATCTACAGGTATATTATCATTAATATCAGTTATATACAGGTATATTATCATTAATATCAATTATCTATAGGTATGTTATCATTAATATCAGTCTTTATTGCATTAGTTTAACGTTTTATTGTGCGATTTAAATTTTTAATTGGATCGTAGTCTGTGAATCGATATTCCAATTGCATCCTTGTGTCAGTGAAAGGTTCACAGCCCTACTTCGCACATATTTATATTTTACTAGTGGAGTCGTACATTTATACTTAACCCTCATGAGAACCCGAAATTTGGTCCCATGGTGTCACAGGTCCCCATGGGGTGGTGAATGTGTAAACATATCAATGTCCTTATAAAGACTGAAATACACACACACACACACACACACACATACATACACACACACACACACTAGTAAAGAGTTATGGTTCATCAGTATCTCATGCTTTATCCAACCTTGCCCCACTTTCCTCCTGGTTTATTATAATTCCATTTTTCCAGTCTTTCAATCTAAAGATTTGTTCCTCCTCATTTTTAATAACGCACAAGCAGTGGAGGCATGTCGGCCGCAGATTATACGCTCGTCTTTGGCGTCTCGTCTTGATTACATCAGAGAAACCTGATTTGATTTGGAAGAAACCCCCTGTTCTCTGTAGACCCCCCCCCTCACCACCACCACACACACACACACACACACACACACACACACACACACACACACACACCCCACCTGCACTGATTTCTTGCTTTGTCAGAGAGGATGATCTTGATGAATATGATCTAAAAGAGAGAGGGGGTGGGGGGGTGGGATTAGGTGAAAGGATTATAATTTCCAATGACGAGAAATAATAAGAAACAATAAATCCTAAGTAGATTTAGTTCTCAAGGAAACCCTGTTAAGAGTAAATCACATGAATAAGAGACGGTCGATGGTATTAAATAGATACAGTAGGTCTGACCTGTTTGGCCTGAGACCTGAGGACACTTTTAGATTTCATCCTAAAACACAAGGTCTGGCATCTTTCAACATAGACCAGGGGGGGGGTTCAGTCCTGGTCCTGCAGAGCTACTGTCCTGCATGTTTTACTTAGTTCCCTTTTCCAACTCACCTGAGGGTCATTATCAGTCTAACAGATTTATCATTTGAATCGGGTGTGTTTGGGGGGGGGGGGGTGTGACTAAATAATACAGGACAGTAGCTCTGGAGGACCAGGATTGACCACATGGGACAGTCCTGAATTCTAAGTTGTTGTCCCAAATCCCCAATCTGGATGTACGTGTCCCAAAATTTAAAGGTATACGGCGCGGTCATGACTCAGTTGGTAGAGTGGGTCGTCCAGTTACTGAAGGGTTTGTGGTTCGAATCCTCCTCTGTCCAAGTTGGTCTGTTGTGTCCTTGGGCAAAGACACTTCGCCATCCTTCCTCTCGTGTCACACACACTGGTGTACGAATGTTTGGTGATGGTCAGACGTAAAATGGCTGCCATGCTTCTGTCAGTCTGCCCTAGGACAACTGTGGACACATATGTAGTTTACCACCACCAGAGGGAGCATGTGAGAGTGAATGAATAATGGGTCGCTCAGTGGCCAAAAAAGTGCTATATAAATTCAATCCATGATAATTAAATTATTTCCCTACTGCCTGAGCGCTGTTGAGGCTGCTTTCACAGCCTCAAATGTTTCAAATGGCTGCGTGCAGCCGTGGCTACAATGGATCTATTTTGTATCTTTGTCACATTCTAGTTCTAGAGTAAGCATGAACAGTGACTGACCGCGAATATTCATTGGTAATAGCGATAGACTACTAGCCTAGCCTAGCTATCCCTATTCATTCCATGTAATGGGTCTAGTGGTGCTTCATAGTCAGGGGAGGCGGGGCTAAAATGTTGTCTTTCAAATCCCTCTGTATGCAATAGGACGGTACTACAACCAATCAGTGTAGTCTTTAGGATGACATAGTTAGAGCGCCTGAGAGTTGATGGAGTAGTCTGGAGAAAGTTAGGAATGACTAAACAAAATGGTGGATTATGGAGCTGAACGACTGTTGTCGCTTCTGTAAAAATGTTGTCACATTCTTCACTCGTCTTTGCTAAAAGTAAATTTACACCTGTTGTTGTTCTTTTTCTATGGTTGTTTACACTTGTTTCTCTCAGAATTGTCACACACCACTTTGTTCCGCCCTCTGACTCTATACTTCACCGTGATTGGTCGACCAGTTTGAAGGAAATCTAGCCAAAAGTTACATTGAGCAAAATTAGACTACTACGATAGAACATTAGATTTACTGCTGTAGTAGGCTAGCGGGGCTAGGCTAACAGGTTACTGAAGATTTGAAGCTCAGCTTCATTATTATCCTATTGTGTTCAACTTCCCACGTTCCCAGATTCAACAACGTTAGACCTTTAAGGTAACATTTGTATGTGTATTATGTACTTGTATTAATGATATTTGATGGGCGGCACGGTGGTGCAGTGGTTAGCACGGTGGTGCAGTGGTTAGCACGGTGGTGCAGTGGTTAGCACGGTGGTGCAGTGGTTAGCACGGTGGTGCAGTGGTTAGCATGGTGGTGCAGTGGTTAGCACGGTGGTGCAGTGGTTAGCACGGTGGTGCAGTGGTTAGCACTCGTGCCTCACAGCAAGAAGGACCCTGGTTCGAATCCCACACCAGACCTTTCTGTGGGAGTTTGCATGTCCTCCCCGTGTCCACGTGGGTTTTCGCCGGGCACTCCCGGTTTCCTCCCACCATCCAAACACATGCACTGATAGGTTAATTGGTTAATCTAAAATTGTCCATAGGTGTGAATGTGAGAGTGATTGTTTGTCTATATATGTTCAGCCCTGCAATGAACTGGCGTCTCATACAGGGTGTACCCCCGCCTTCGCCCATTGTAGCTGGATTAGGCCCCCAGTGACCCCCGCGACCCAAGTGAGGATAAAGCGGGTTCAGATAATGAATGAATGAATGATATTTGATTAATATTATAAACCAAACCAGCACACATGAACATTCACACTACACTTATAAAGGGACAGGTGGACACAATCATGCTAATTACACCAGTGACAGGAAGTGCACACACAGAACCACATTACAAAATAAGAGCCCTGGACACTAGCAAAGACAGAACAAAACAAAAGCACAAGACAGATGGAGAAAAAGTCACATGACAGGACATAGTTGTTACACAGACCCACAGACAGACACACAGACAGGCAGTAGAGGTAAGATCGGGCCGAAAAAATCCAGCCCGACCCGACCCAGGCCCACAGTTATTAAAGTCCGACCCAGCCTGAACCCGACCAATTAACTTGATTTGCAGACCCGAGCCCAAAGCAAACCCGAAATGTCATATTTTATTTGTGAGGAGGGGGGGGTTGATTTATGATAACAAATTAAAGCCTGTCTTTTGTAATGAAATCTAGAGTAATTTAACATCATATATGAATAAACAAGCCAGATCAAATCCAACAACTCCAAATACAGCTGTTTAAACACCTGCTCAGCGTCCAGGTGGCAGTGTTTTTACTGTCATATGAAACCAAAGCCCACATTGATTCAAGATTCAAGATTCCCTTTATTGTCATTCACCATGTACCAGACAGGTACCCAGTGGAACCAAATTTTGTTTATGTCTGGCCCAATTTAAAAAAAACAACATCATTCTTAAATTAAAATATGTACATATGAGATTTTGTACATGATAAACTCTATAATTAAAATAAACAAGTAAGTAAAAACAATACATTTAAAACCCCTAAAACCCTAGCAAAATCCTTAAAAGTACAATGTTTTAAAAGTGCAGATTAGTGTACTGAATTCAATAGTCTTATTGCAGTAGGGAGGAAGCTTTTTTAAAAATCTGGATGTTCTGGATCTGATGGACTGGAACCTTCTGCCAGAGGGCAGACAAATGAACAGTCCATAACAGGGGTGGGTGAGGTCTTTTAAAATCCTGTGTGACTACATTCAGCAAAGCTAACGCACGTTTCTGTAGCATTTTCAAGAATCGATTTGAAGCTTTTCCCCACCTCACTCTTACCGGTGCCTGTTTGTCTTTTCAGTTCCCTTGTCTTTGGTTTATCCTTGACTTCTTGCTGCTCCATATCAGGACCAGGTCAAAATAAATGTGGATGGACCTTTGTCACAACTTCTGCATTTCACACACATACGTAAACGGGGCGTAACCCTACTTCTGTACCGGAAAAAGTTAAATGGCAAAGGTGACAGTAACGACCAAAAGTTATTGTAACATACCAGGATGTTGTTGTAATGTCCAGAAGCATCTTATATTTCCTTCCACTTCTTCTCTGTTAACAGTGAAGCTAGATGAAAACTGCTCCAGGCTTTTCAACATTATGAAAGGCCCAGTTTTATAATTATAAAAGGCACTGTTTTACCTGAACGCGTTCATTGAACGATCGTTCACGAACTATATCATATTTTTAACGAACGTGAACGACTCGTTCACTTTTTGCCAAATGAACGGGAAGTTGTGAATGCGGTTATTCTGGCATTTATTGAACTGCGCTCTTTAGTTCACATTTCGTTCTTATCACGTTGTAATTATTGAGTCCTATAAGGAATAAAATGGGATCAAAACACAGCATTATCATAGATGTCATTTTATTATTCGGCGGGGGGGGGGGGGGGGTTAGAGAGAGGGGTGCAGAGAGTTTTTGGGAGTGTAGAAAAAGAGAGTTAAATGTACAGAGTGTGACCGGTGACCAGAGCAGGTGTTGTCCCGTTCTTGGAAATAAACATTGAAAACGAAACTCAGTGAAACCACTCCTTGTGTTTTAAGAACCTGCAGAGGGAAGTTAACCCTGGGGTAAGGTACTACTTCCGCCCTGGAGAGTCGGCATTTTCCCCTGATTTTTTGACTACAGGATAACGTCAGAAACGGTTAATAATACGTTTACAATAATAACACAAAAAAGAACGAAAAAGTTAATTTTGGGATCCATGAACTTCTAGTTCATAATTTGGAAGAATGAACGATGAACTGAACTAATTCATATTGACTAACTTGAACTGAACTTTGAACTAGTTCCTAATCAAAGTGAACTTTCCCCAACACTGATAAAAGGAGCACTTACGTCTGCAGCAGACACTTCACATCAGAACACTACATCCTGGGGACGACTGTTTGAAACCACAGTCTGTCTCCAGCATTTTTCTTGGAATGATTCTATTCCTACAATATATGAACGGTGTCAAAAACAGCAGCTGTTAACGTAGGTATGAGTTGATATAAAACAAATGTCCATGGTTTTAATGTTATGGTGAACACACATAAGTAATGTTGTAGTTAGGATCTTTAGCCTTTAGATGCCAGTACATCAGTGTCAGCACTAAACAACAGTAGCATTGGAAGGAAAGAGTTGAAATAGAACTGCAACTGCAGCCAGTGAACAGCAGGAAGTCACAGTAAATGTATGAACACTGATCAAACCTGGAGTTTGTGAGGATCCTCTTTTTTTTCTTTGCCATGGGTAACATCTAGCCCTGACAAAAACATGCCCGTCTACTACATTAGATATTATGACAAACAAACAACAACATAAACACACACTGACAGAGAAAAAATGTGAACGGATTATGATAGCATTCAGCTAACATTAACATTATGCTAATGAGACATTGACTTGAACCATAGACAGAACAAATATAAAATAGTCAAATAGTCCATGTCCTCTATACTGTCCATACATAACCATATAACCCTAGGTATAAGTGGATATAGTAATGATTTGTGGTCGTAGTTATCAGTTCAGTAAGCAGTTAGCAGTTAGCACCAGGGCTCTCTATCCTTACTTTGATACTTTTTCCTCACAGAAAAAAATGGAGCCTTTATATATATATATATATATATATATATATATATATATATATATATATATATATATATATATATATATATTTTCGTTAGTGAATGTTCCTCTACGATTTCTCCCAATATCTGCAAATGTTAAAATTGGCAAATTTCTTCAGGAACTTGAAAAGACTCTTTCAATATTACCGTCTTTCTACTGTCTTGACGTTTAACAGGAAGGT
>CM035805.1:5574152-5594152 GCA_020466265.1 Siphamia tubifer
TCATATTTATAACTTCTTTAAAAAAAACTCATTACTTTTTATCTCTATTATGACTTTTCTTTCCCCATTTTTCCTAAATTTTCTGTCCATATCCAAAAAAACTGAGTAACTGTGAGTCGATCAAACACATTATCTACACAGAAAGTCACTTTTAAAGGCTTTATTTTAGATACTTTTTAAAACTTTTCTGATTTTATTTTCTGAAATACTGCGTTCATGATAAAAAAAAAAACAACATTTTACTTTTTACTTTATTACAATTGAGAAGTTGTACTTTTTTTTTACTTTTACTTAAGTAGAGGAGTTGTATCAGTACTTCTACTTTTACCAGAGTATTATTTCACACAAGTAGCTGTACTTGTACTTAAGTACAGAATGTAAGTACTTTGAAGACCTTGGCATAATTATAAGTGTAGTGGACACTGGAGACGTTAGTATATTCTCAGTTTATGCCTTTTTTAAAGTAGTGCAGAAAAGGTTTTTAATCAACAGTGAGATGTAAGAATACTCTGTTTTTAAATTACATTTATTTATTTAACCTTTCTTAAACCAGGAAATGAGTGTTGTTGTTGGAACTGAGCTATAAATAAATAAAATAAACAGATGTCAAAAAGCAACTGACTGAGATAAAAAAATAAAAAAGCCAAAATAAAAATTATTGGAACCAAATTACAAGTTTTTTTTACTCAAATGTTTTTACAAATTGTTTAATGATCCTTGTTGTTTTGTAAATATTAGTTTTTTGTTGCTTATTTTGTTGTTTGTCATCATTACGTTGTTCATGTTACATATTATTTTTCTAGTTTATTCATTTTTTTGTTCATTTTTATTGATCACTTTGGCTGTTTTTGTTCATTTGTTGCTTATTTTACTTTATTTCATTTGATTTTTACTAAAAAATAAGAAGAAAAAAAACAGTGCTTTTATTCATTCCATGTTTTCTTTTCTATCTGTTTTAGTCACATGACACACAGGAGTTAGTACTTGATTGCATAGATATTATTTTTCATTACTTTTGATGGTCTAATAATGGTTTCCGTGGCTACAAGTAGAACACCACATGTCACATATTCACTGTGGTTAAATGTGTGTGTTTTAAAAACCTTCTTTAACGCAGTCGTCAGGTTCTTTTCTGCAGTTCAACAGGACCATCTGGTGGTAAAAGTCCAGACTGCCTCAGAAGGCACAGAATTGTCCTATGTGGGTTTGTCTGTGGTTTCCATGGTAACCCCACATGTTTTTGCCCATATTAGAACAAGTATCACACATCTGAATATGTTTCATTATTTATTTTTCATACTACCTCTCCCATCTATTTATCTGTCATCACTTTTGTTAATTTTAAATACTTTTAATATTTTTCCTTTACTAAAATTTGTTGTTTTTTTTAATTGATGTTTGTTGTATTTCTGAAAACGCCTGCGCTGAACCTGACAGATATAACTACAGTTTTGTCGTACTTGGTCCAAGACAATAAAGAGATTGTGATTCTGATTGTGATATGGACAAACACATGTGGGGTTACCGTGGAAACCACAGACAAACCAACATGGGACCCTTATATGATGCCCAAATGTGACCCTGTTTAAAAACACACAAAAAGTGTTAAGGGGTTGTGTTAAAAGACATGATAAAAAAAACATATGCAGAAGTTAAAATTTCTTTCAAAACTGTTAAAATGACACAAAAACTAGTAAGATTTTTTAAACGAGATGTTAAAAACATATGCATGTGTGAACATTTGTTTAAAAAACCATTAAAAATACACAAAAAGTGTTAACGTGTGTTAAAAGAGACATTAAAAAACATACACAGATGTGAAAACTTCTTTCAAAACTGCTAAGAAATATAGAAAAAAATGTTAAGATTTGTTAAAAGGGACTTTAAAAACATAGACACATGTGAAAATGTATTTAAAAACTGTTAAAAATATACAAAAAATGTTGAGATGTGTTAAAAAAGATACTAAAAAACATACACAGAATTTAAAATTTGTTTTAAAACTGTTAAAAATACACAAAAACTAGTAAGATTCATTAAAAGATATGTTAAAAAAACATATGCAGATGTGAAAATGCGTTTACAAACTGTTAAAAATATGACAAAAATGTTAAGGTGTGTTAAAAGAGACACTAAAAAGCATACACAGATGTAAACATTTGTTTAAAAGATTTGTTAAAAACCAAAGAATGCATCACATACATATAAAAATGAAAATAAAGACGTTCAAAATATTTAAAAAAGAGGTTTAAAAAGTATAATATATAAAGAAAAATATTGAAAGTAAATTATTACTGTTTCTGAGTTCTTTCACTATTACACAATTTGAAAACCTCTGTTGCTGTTGTTTTATTGTTTTACTAAAATAAACTGAAAAGTGAAAGCATAGTGTTTTCTCAGACAGGAGGTCACATGGGTCAGAACAGGTCACATGGGTCAGAACAGGTCACATGGGTCAGAACAGGTCACATGTGTAAAGACTCAGAGTCTCCAGTTGTAGTCCCAGTCTGCCATCTTGTGGTCATTTGCTGTAAACACATCTGTGAACATGAACCATAACTGTCACGTTTATATTTTAGTTCAGGAGCCACAGACATGAAGGCCAAACATAAAAACATCAAAAATCAAAGGTGGGAGGAACTACTCTTTATATTTATATAAATATATGTACTTTATACTCTTTATATTTATATAAATATCTGTACTTTATACTCTTTACATTTATATAAATATATGTACTTTATACTCTTTATATTTATATATATATATATATATATATATATATATATATATATATATATATATTATATATATATATATATATATATATATATATATATATATATATATGTACTTTATACTCTTTATATTTATATATATATATATATATATATATATATATATATATATATATATGTACTTTATACTCTTTACATTATATACATATGTACTTTATACTCTTTACTCTTTTCAGTGTATTCTCACAGTTGCAGGAATAATTAAACTTTATGAGATTTTTATTTTGTCTTTCTTGTGGGAAATATGAGCAGATTTTTACAAACCTGTTAAATTAGGCACACTAGATTATCAGTTTTGCAGTTCATTAATATTAGTTATCTACAGGTATATTGTCATTAATATCAGTTATCTACAGGTATATTATCATTAATATCAGTTATCTACAGGTATATTATCATTAATATCAGTTATCTACAGGTATATTATCATTAATATCAATTATCTACAGGTATATTATCATTAATATCAGTTATCTACAGGTATATTATCATTAATATCAGTTATCTACAGGTATATTATCATTAATATCAGTTATCTACAGGTATATTGTCATTAATATCAGTTATATAGAGGTATATTATCATTAATATCAGTTATATACAGGTATATTATCATTAATATCAATTATCTACAGGTATATTGTCATTAATATCAGTTATATACAGGTATATTGTCATTAATATCAGTTATCTACAGGTATATTATCATTAATATCAGTTATCTACAGGTATATTATCATTAATATCAGTTATCTACAGGTATATTATCATTAATATCAGTTATCTATAGGTATATTATCATTAATATCAGTTATCTACAGGTATATTATCATTAATATCAGTTATCTATAGGTATATTATCATTAATATCAGTTATCTACAGGTATATTATCATTAATATCACTTTTCTACAGGTATATTATCATTAATATCAGTTATCTACAGGTATATTATCATTAATATCAGTTATCTACAGGTATATTGTCATTAATATCAGTTATCTACAGGTATATTGTCATTAATATCAGTTATATACAGGTATATTATCATTAATATCAGTTATCTACAGGTATATTATCATTAATATCACTTTTCTACAGGTATATTATCATTAATATCAGTTATCTACAGGTATATTATCATTAATATCAGTTATCTACAGGTATATTGTCATTAATATCAGTTATCTACAGGTATATTGTCATTAATATCAGTTATCTACAGGTATATTATCATTAATATCAATTATCTACAGGTATATTGTCATTAATATCAATTATCTACAGGTATATTGTCATTAATATCAGTTATATACAGGTATATTATCATTAATATCAGTTATCTACAGGTATATTATCATTAATATCAGTTATCTACAGGTATATTATCATTAATATCAGTTATCTACAGGTATATTATTAATATCAGTTATCTACAGGTATATTGTCATTAATATCAGTTATATACAGGTATATTATCATTAATATCAATTATCTACAGGTATATTGTCATTAATATCAGTTATATACAGGTATATTATCATTAATATCAGTTATCTACAGGTATATTATCATTAATATCAGTTATCTACAGGTATATTATCATTAATATCAGTTATCTACAGGTATATTATCATTAATATCAGTTATCTACAGGTATATTGTCATTAATATCAGTTATCTACAGGTATATTGTCATTAATATCAGTTATATACAGGTATATTATCATTAATATCAATTATCTACAGGTATATTATCATTAATATCAATTATCTACAGGTATATTGTCATTAATATCAGTTATCTACAGGTATATTGTCATTAATATCAGTTATCTACAGGTATATTGTCATTAATATCAGTTATCTACAGGTATATTATCATTAATATCAGTTATATACAGGTATATTATCATTAATATCAATTATCTACAGGTATATTGTCATTAATATCAGTTATCTACAGGTATATTGTCATTAATATCAGTTATCTACAGGTATATTGTCATTAATATCAGTTATCTACAGGTATATTATCATTAATATCAATTATCTACAGGTATATTGTCATTAATATCAGTTATCTACAGGTATATTGTCATTAATATCAGTTATCTACAGGTATATTGTCATTAATATCAGTTATATACAGGTATATTATCATTAATATCAATTATCTACAGGTATATTATCATTAATATCAATTATCTACAGGTATATTGTCATTAATATCAGTTATCTACAGGTATATTGTCATTAATATCAGTTATCTACAGGTATATTATCATTAATATCAATTATCTACAGGTATATTGTCATTAATATCAGTTATCTACAGGTATATTGTCATTAATATCAGTTATCTACAGGTATATTGACATTAATATCAGTTATCTACAGGTATATTGTCATTAATATCAGTTATCTACAGGTATATTATCATTAATATCAGTTATCTACAGGTATATTGTCATTAATATCAGTTATCTACAGGTATATTGTCATTAATATCAGTTATCTACAGGTATATTATCATTAATATCAATTATCTACAGGTATATTGTCATTAATATCAATTATCTACAGGTATATTGTCATTAATATCAGTTATATACAGGTATATTATCATTAATATCAGTTATCTACAGGTATATTATCATTAATATCAGTTATCTACAGGTATATTATCATTAATATCAGTTATCTACAGGTATATTATCATTAATATCAGTTATCTACAGGTATATTATCATTAATATCAATTATCTACAGGTATATTGTCATTAATATCAGTTATCTACAGGTATATTGTCATTAATATCAGTTATATACAGGTATATTATCATTAATATCAATTATCTACAGGTATATTGTCATTAATATCAGTTATCTACAGGTATATTGTCATTAATATCAGTTATCTACAGGTATATTGTCATTAATATCAGTTATCTACAGGTATATTGTCATTAATATCAGTTATATACAGGTATATTATCATTAATATCAATTATCTACAGGTATATTGTCATTAATATCAGTTATCTACAGGTATATTGTCATTAATATCAATTATCTACAGGTATATTGTCATTAATATCAGTTATCTACAGGTATATTGTCATTAATATCAGTTATCTACAGGTATATTATCATTAATATCAGTTATCTACAGGTATATTGTCATTAATATCAGTTATCTACAGGTATATTATCATTAATATCAATTATCTACAGGTATATTGTCATTAATATCAGTTATCTACAGGTATATTGTCATTAATATCAGTTATCTACAGGTATATTGTCATTAATATCAGTTATCTACAGGTATATTATCATTAATATCAGTTATCTACAGGTATATTGTCATTAATATCAGTTATCTACAGGTATATTATCATTAATATCAATTATCTACAGGTATATTGTCATTAATATCAGTTATCTACAGGTATATTATCATTAATATCAGTTATATACAGGTATATTGACATTAATATCAGTTATCTACAGGTATATTGTCATTAATATCAGTTATATACAGGTATATTGTCATTAATATCAGTTATCTACAGGTATATTGTCATTAATATCAGTTATATACAGGTATATTGTCATTAATATCAGTTATCTATAGGTATATTATCATTAATATCAGTTATCTACAGGTATATTATCATTAATATTAGTTATCTACAGGTATATTGTCATTAATATCAGTTATATACAGGTATATTATCATTAATATCAGTTATATACAGGTATATTATCATTACTATCAATTATCTACAGGTATATTATCATTAATATCAGTTATATACAGGTATATTATCATTAATATCACTTATCTACAGGTATATTATCATTAATATCAGTTATATACAGGTATATTATCATTAATATCAATTATCTACAGGTATATTATCATTAATATTAGTTATCTACAGGTATATTATCATTAATATCAATTATCTACAGGTATATTATCATTAATATCAATTATCTACAGGTATATTATCATTAATATCAGTTATCTATAGGTATGTTATCATTAATATCAGTCTTTATTGCATTAGTTTAACGTTTTATTGTGCGATTTAAATTTTTAATTGGATCGTAGTCTGTGAATCGATATTCCAATTGCATCCTTGTGTCAGTGAAAGGTTCACAGCCCTACTTCGCACATATTTATATTTTACTAGTGGAGTCGTACATTTATACTTAACCCTCATGAGAACCCGAAATTTGGTCCCATGGTGTCACAGGTCCCCATGGGGTGGTGAATGTGTAAACATATCAATGTCCTTATAAAGACTGAAATACACACACACACACACACACACACACTAGTAAAGAGTTATGGTTCATCAGTATCTCATGCTTTATCCAACCTTGCCCCACTTTCCTCCTGGTTTATTATAATTCCATTTTTCCAGTCTTTCAATCTAAAGATTTGTTCCTCCTCATTTTTAATAACGCACAAGCAGTGGAGGCATGTCGGCCGCAGATTATACGCTCGTCTTTGGCGTCTCGTCTTGATTACATCAGAGAAACCTGATTTGATTTGGAAGAAACCCCCTGTTCTCTGTAGACCCCCCCCCACCACCACCACACACACACACACACACACACACACACATACCCCCCACCTGCACTGATTTCTTGCTTTGTCAGAGAGGATGATCTTGATGAATATGATCTAAAAGAGAGAGAGAGGGGGTGGGGGGGGGGGATTAGGTGAAAGGATTATAATTTCCAATGACGAGAAATAATAAGAAACAATAAATCCTAAGTAGATTTAGTTCTCAAGGAAACCCTGTTAAGAGTAAATCACATGAATAAGAGACGGTCGATGGTATTAAATAGATACAGTAGGTCTGACCTGTTTGGCCTGAGACCTGAGGACACTTTTAGATTTCATCCTAAAACACAAGGTCTGGCATCTTTCAACATAGACCAGGGGGGGGGGGGTCAGTCCTGGTCCTGCAGAGCTACTGTCCTGCATGTTTTACTTAGTTCCCTTTTCCAAATCACCTGAGGGTCATTATCAGTCTGACAGATTTATCATTTGAATCGGGTGTGTTTGGGGTTGGGGGGGGGGGGGGGGGGGGGTATGACTAAATAATACAGGACAGTAGCTCTGGAGGACCAGGATTGACCACATGGGACAGTCCCGAATTCTAAGTTGTTGTCCCAAATCCCCAATCTGGATGTACGTGTCCCAAAATTTAAAGGTATACGGGGCGGTCATGACTCAGTGGGTAGAGTGGGTCGTCCAGTAACTGAAGGGTTTGTGGTTCGAATCCTCCTCTGTCCTAGTTGGTCCGTTGTGTCCTTGGGCAAAGACACTTCGCCCTCCTTCCTCTCGTGTCACACACACTGGTGTACGAATGTTTGGTGGTGGTCGGACGGACCGTTGGCGTAAAATGGCTGCCATGCTTCTGTCAGTCTGCCCTAGGACAACTGTGGACACATATGTAGTTTACCACCACCAGAGGGAGCATGTGAGAGTGAATGAATAATGGGTCGCTCAGTGGCCCAAAAAGTGCTATATAAATTCAATCCATGATAATTAAATTATTTCCCTACTGCCTGAGCGCTGTTGAGGCTGCTTTCACAGCCTCGAATGTTTCAAATGGCTGCGTGCAGCCGTGGCTACAATGGATCTATTTTGTATCTTTGTCACATTCTAATTCTAGAGTAAGCGTTAACAGTGACTGACGCGAATATTCATTGGTAATAGCGATAGACTACTAGCCTAGCCTAGCTATCCCTATTCATTCCATGTATGGGTCTAGTGGTGCTTCATAGTCAGGGGAGGCGGGGCTAAAATGTTGTCTTTCAAATCCCTCTGTATGCAATAGGACAGTACTACAACCAATCAGTGTAATCTTTAGGATGACATAGTTAGAGCGCCTGAGAGTTGATGGAGGAGTCTGGAGAAAGTTAGGAATGACTAAACAAAATGGTGGATTATGGAGCTGAACGACTGTAAAAATGTTGTTGAAGTTTTCTCACATTCTTCACCCATCTTTACTAAAAGTAAATCTACACCTGTTGTTGTTCTTCTATGGTTGTTTACACTTGTTTCTCTCAGAATCGTCACACATTACTTTGTCCCGCCCTCTGACTCTATACTTCACCGTGATTGGTCGACCAGTTTGAAGGAAATCTAGCCAAAAGTTACATTGAGCAAAACTAGACTACTACGATAGAACATTAGATTTACTACTGTAGTAGGCTAGCGGGGCTAGGCTAACAGGTTACTGAAGATTTGAAGCTCAGCTTCATTATTATCCTATTGTGTTCAACTTCCCACGTTCCCAGATTCAACAACGTTAGACCTTTAAGGTAACATTTGTATGTGTATTATGTACTTGTATTAATGATATTTGATTAATATTAATAAACCAAACCAGCACACATGAACATTCACACACTATTCACACTTAAAAAGGGAAAGGGACAGGTGGACACAATCATGCTAATTACACCAGTGACAGGAAGTGCACACACAGAACCACATTACAAAATAAGAGCCCTGGACACTAGCAAAGACAGAACAAAACAAAAGCACAAGACAGATGGAGAAAAAGTCACATGACAGGACATAGTTGTTACACAGACCCACAGACAGACACACAGACAGGCAGTAGAGGTAAGATCGGGCCGAAAAAATCCAGCCCGACCCAACCCAGGCCCACAGTTATTAAAGTCCGACCCAGCCTGAACCCGACCAATTAACTTGATTTGCAGACCCGAGCCCGAAGCAAACCCGAAATGTCATATTTTATTTGTGAGGAGGGGGGGTTGATTTATGATAACAAATTAAAGCCTGTCTTTTGTAACAAAATCTAGAGTAATTTAACATCATATATGAATAAACAAGCCAGATCAAATCCAACAACTCCAAATACAGCTGTTTAAACACCTGCTCAGCGTCCAGGTGCCAGTGTTTTTACTGTCATATGAAACCAAAGCCCACATTGATTCAAGATTCAAGATTCCTTTATTTTCATTCACCATGTACCAGACAGGTACCCAGTGGAACCAAATTTTGTTTATGTCTGGCCCAATTTAAAAAAAACATCATTCTTAAATTAAAATATGTACATATGAGATTTTGTACATGATAAACTCTATAATTAAAATAAATAAGTAAAAACAATACATTTAAAACCCCTAAAAACCCTAGCAAAATCCTTAAAAGTACAATGTTTTAAAAGTGCAGATTAGTGTACTGAATTCAATAGTCTTATTCCAGTAGGGAGGAAGCTTTTTTAAAAATCTGGATATTCTGGATCTGATGGACTGGAACCTTCTGCCAGAGGGCAGACAAATGAACAGTCCATAACAGGGGTGGGTGGGGTCTTTTAAAATCCTGTGTGACTACATTCAGCGAAGCTAAAGCACGTTTCTGTAGCATTTTCAAGAATCGATTTGAAGCTTTTCCTCACCTCACTCTTACCGGTGCCTGTTTGTCTTTGGTTTATCCTTGACTTCTTGCTGCTCCATATCAGAACCAGGTCAAAATAAATGTGGATGGACCTTTGTCACAACTTCTGCATTTCACACACATACGTAAACGGGGCGTAACCCTACTTCTGTACCGGAAAAAGTTAAATGGCAAAGGTGACAGTAACGACCAAAAGTTATTGTAACATACCAGGATGTTGTTGTAATGTCCAGAAGCATCTTATATTTCCTTCCACTTCTTCTCTGTTAACGGTGAAGCTAGATGAAAACTGCTCCAGGCTTTTCAACATTATGAAAGGCCCAGTTTTATAATTATAAAAGGCACTGTTTTACCTGAACGCGTTCATTGAACGATTGTTCACGAACTATATCATATTTTTAACGAACGTGAACGACTCGTTCACTTTTGCCAAATGAACGGGAAGTTGTGAATGCGGTTATTCTGGCATTTATTGAACTGCGCTCTTTAGTTCACATTTCGTTCTTATCACGTTGTAATTATTGAGTCCTATAAGGTATAAAATGGGATCAAAACACAGCATTATCATAGATGTCATTATTTTATTATTCGGCGGGGGGGGGGGGTTAGAGAGAGAGGTGCAGAGAGTTTTTGGGAGCGTAGAAAAAGAGTTAAATGTACAGAGTGTGACCGGTGACCAGAGCAGGTGTTTGTCCCGTTCTTGGAAATAAACATTGAAAACGAAACTCAGTGAAACCACTCCTTGTGTTTTAAGAACCTGCAGAGGGAAGTTAACCCTGGGGTAAGGTACTTACTTCCGCCCTGGAGAGTCGGCATTTTCCCCTGATTTTTTGACTACAGGATAACGTCAGAAACGGTTAATAATACGTTTACAATAATAACACAAAAAAGAACGAAAAAGTTAATTTTGGGATCCATGAACTTCTAGTTCATAATTTGGAAGAATGACCGATGAACTGAACTAATTCATATTGACTAATTTGAACTGAACTTTGAACTAGTTCCTAATCAAAGTGAACTTTCCCAACACTGATAAAAGGTGCACTTACGTCTGCAGCAGACACTTCACATCAGAACACTACATCCTGGGGATGACTGTTTGAAACCACAGTCTGTCTCCAGCATTTTTCTTGGAATGATTCTATTCCTACAGTATATGAACGGTGTCAAAAACAGCAGCTGTTAACGTATGTATGAGTTGATATAAAACAAATGTCCATGTGTGGCGTGGGTTATCTTTGGGGGGGGAGGCGAATGGGCTGACAACGCCACCTGGGTCTTGGCCCAGGAAATGAATGTAACGTATTGGGTGGACACAGGCTCGTTCTGTGGACAGAGACGTGACTGGGTGGAATGTAAACCAAGAAAATAAAATACTAGGACTGTTAAAAGAAGGACATACTAAAACACATGAACTACAGAGGCAATTAATATAAAGGTTTTTATTTAAATTGATTTAAAATGCAAACAGTTCTAAAAGCACGAGTTCTAAAAAAAAGGAGCAGAGTAATCAGAAAACTAAACTTAGAAAACAAGGGGAGCAGGGGGCCACAGATAGGGGGCAGACTACAATTTGAGGTGCCCAGGAGTGCCATTAAACCCACCTCAGTGCTGCACAGCAGACAACACACAATGGAAAAGGTGCGCCTAAAACATGTGTCCCATGGTAAAAATCACACAGAGGGGAGACCACACCAATGTGCTTAACCCCCCAAATGCAGCAACCAGCTCCTGAGAAAGGAAAACTAACTAAACAAAATTAACATCCCAATTGGTTAACAAAATAAACAAACCCAAACTAGACAATACAACATACGAATGACAGAAACACAAAAGAAACAGAAAAGAACAAAAGAAAAGGGCACAACAGCAACAGATGCACCTAAGAAAAAAAGGGGACAGAAATTAACTTAAAATCACCTCTAAACAGTATGTCTGGGGTCATGATCCACTTACCACCTCACAGCAGCAGGAATGAGAGGAGGAGCAGGTGCAACACAGGTGTTTTTATACTCCTGTGTTGATTTAAGGGGAGTGGCCTGGGGAGAGGTGAAGTCCAAGCTGTGTTCAATAGATCATCAGTAGGGTTCCTCACCACACATGGTTTTAATGTTATGGTGAACACACATAAGTAATGTTGTAGTTAGGATCTTTAACCTTTAGATGCCAGTACATCAGTGTCAGCAGTAAACAACAGTAGCATTGGAAGGAAAGAGTTGAAATAGAACTGCAACTGCAGCCAGTGAACAGCAGGAAGTCACAGTAAATGTATGAACACTGATCAAACCTGGAGTTTGTGAGGATCCTCTTTTTTTTCCTTTGCCATGGGTAACATCTAGCCCTGACAAAAACATGCCCGTCTACTACATTAGATATTATGACAAACAAACACCAACATAAACACACACTGACAGAGAAAAAATGTGAACGGATTATGATAGCATTCGGCTAACATTAACTTTATGCTAACGAGACATTGACTTGAACCATAGACAGAACAAATATAAAATAGTCAAATAGTCCATGTCCTCTATACTATCCATACATAACCATATAACCCTAGGTATAAGTGGATATAGTAATGATTTGTGGTCGTAGTTATCAGTTCAGTAGCAGTTAGCAGTTAGCAGTTAGCACCAGGGCTCTCTATCCTTACTTTGATACTTTTTCCTCACAGAAAAAAATGGAGCCTTTATATATATATTTTTTTTTTTTTCGTTAGTGAATGTTCCTCTACGATTCTCCCAATATCTGCAAATGTTAAAATTGGCAAATTTCTTCAGGAACTTGAAAAGACTCTTTCAATATTACCGTCTTTCTACTGTCTTGACGTTTAACAGGAAGTTCGGTTACGGTCCTCTGACGTATTTCCGCTTTTTGTGAAACAGGTCCATTGTAGATTTGTGGAGGGACGGTTATTAAGAGGGCGAGTTCACGTACGCAGAACATACTCTGGCTCTGTTTAGTAGTTACATATTATCCAAATTATTTATTTTATAACAAGTATTCCTTAGTTTAGTATCCATACATCGTTTTAATATACATTTTTATAAACATATATATATATTTTTTTAAAAAGCCAGCAAGAGATAGAAGCCCAGCCTGACCCGAATGTGATGGTTGACATTTAGGCTCGGACTCGGGCTTAAGATCTTACCTCTAACAGACAGACAGGCAGATAGACAGACAGACTTTGTTGAGTTCCATGTCTTGATGTTTTTCCTCCAGTTCATTGTGCGTCGACCTTCACCTTCACCTTGACTTTTCCTTCCACTGAACCATTGTTGACACTTTGTTCAAATCTTACTGCTGACCTTGTGTTGTGACCAAAGCAGGAACGTTTCCATTATTTCACAATTTGAAAAAGGATGTTTGACACTTAAGTTTACAAAGCACAACAGAATAAATAAAACACAATAAAAGAGTTTAGCAACAACAACACAAAACATGACTGAGGTGTTAGATAGAGCAGAAGTAATGAAGATGAAGTCAGATTCATGAAGAATAATATAAAGGAATATAATAAAACAGCATTGTGAAGTTTAAATTTTTTTATTTTTTAGAATAAGCAAAAAAAAGATACTTTTCTACAACTTTATTTATTATAAAGTATCTTCTTCAGACATTAAATGTGTTAAATCTTCCATACTTTAATCAGATTAATCATATAACAAAGTGCTGGTTAGTTGATGTTTTTAATATATATGATGGTGTGTTATTCAATTCAATTTAATTGAATTTTATTTATAAATATTTATATATATTCCACATATATGCTGGTTTATGTTCATGTATACAATGGATTAGTAAATATTCCACTAGAAAGAACCTGTAAAGTGAATGGATCATAATGTGCAGACAGTGTTTGAAGTAGATCTGACACCAATATTCCTTTAAACAAAAACCTAGTCAAATGTGTAGAATAAGAAAAGACTTAGACAAAAATGAACAAAATAATCAATACAATGAACAAAAATGACCAAAATATTCAGTAAACTGAGCAAAAATGACCAAAAATAATCAATAAAATGGACAAAATATTCAGTAAAATGAAGAAAAATGACCAAAATAATCAGTAAAATGAAAAGTAAACCTTGACATTTTGACTCCAGACTTAACTTATAAACTTTATCCAATCCTATATTTCAGACTTTTCTTTTTCTTTATCACTAACACACATGTGGGGACATTTCATTTGTTTGATTCCGGAAGCATTTGACTTATATACCAGTGTTATTTATGTATTAGTTGGTTGTATGTGCTGTGTACAGAACTAGCAAATATTCCTGTTTTAACGAGGCTAGAATCACAGGCGAAATACTGATTAGCGTTAGCAGCTCTGCCGCTAATATCCAGTAGATGAATGTTTGTCACTAGGTCGTCATAAAGTTCATAGATCAGTAAAATTAATGGAAATGACCAAAATAATCAATAAAATTAACCAAAATGACCAAACTATTCAGTAAAATGAACAAAATAATCAACAAAATAACCAAAATATTTACTAAAATGAACAAAAATGACTAAAATATTTACTAAAATTAACAAAAAATTACCAAAATAATCAATAAAATGAACAAAATATTTAGTAAACTGAACAAATATGAGTAAAAAATAATCAATAAAATGAACAAAATAATCAATGAAATGAACAAAAATGACCAAAACATTCAGTATAATGAACAAAAATGACTAAAATATTCACTAAAATTAACAAAAATGACCAAAAATAACCCAAATATTCAGTAAATTGAAAAGTAAACCTTAACATTTTGACTCCAGACTTATCTTATAAACTTAATCCAATCCTATATTCAGACTTTTCTTTTTCTTTATCACAAACAGCCATGGGGACAGAACCTGCAAATATTCCTGTTTTAACGAGGCTAGAATCACAGGCGTTAACTGATTAGCGTTAGCAGCTCTGTTGCTAATATCTAGTAGATGAGTGTTTGTCACTAGGTCATCATTGTGGGGACAGCAGAGTTCATAGATCAGTAAAATTAATGGAAATGACCAAAATAATCAATAAAATTAACCAAAATGACCAAACTATTCAGTAAAATGAACAAAATAATCAACAAAATAACCAAAATATTCAGTAAAATGAACAAAAATGACTAAAATATTTACTAAAATGAACAAAAATTACCAAATTAATCAATAAAATGAACAAAATATTTAGTAAACTAAACAAAAATGAGTAAAAATAATCAATAAAATGAACAAAATAATCAATGAAATGAACAAAAATGACCAAAACATTCAGTATAATGAACAAAAATGACTAAAATATTCACTAAAATTAACAAAAATGACCCAAAATAACCCAAATATTCAGTAAATTGAAAAGTAAACCTTAACATTTTGACTCCAGACTTATCTTATAAACTTAATCCAATCCTATATTTCAGACTTTTCTTTTTCTTTATCACAAACAGCCATGGGGACAGAACCTGCAAATATTCCTGTTTTAACGAGGCTAGAATCACAGGCGTTAACTGATTAGCGTTAGCAGCTCTGTTGCTAATATCCAGTAGATGAATGTTTGTCACTAGGTCGTCATTGTGGGGACATAGCTCAGATTGCAGAACAACCTCCACATTAGATCCTCACAGCTGATCCTGGTGTTGTCAGCTCTCTGTGGGGGGGCGCTGACGTCCCTTCAAGGTTCGATGTTAAAGCCGTGGAAGGTGCTTTATGTTCAACTTAAAGCCGTAGCGTTGATGGATGTGTGCGGCCTATTGTCACGTCGCAGAGCTCGTAAAACAGCAGCTGCTAATGCGTGTGTGCCATGAGGTGGTTGTGTGTGAAATGCTAGTGTGGTTAAAGACCTGGTGCTACTTGTCCTCACCTTATACCGTGACCTTGTCATCGCTAGTCTGTCGTACTAACGAGGGGTCGTGAGCGGGGGCAGGTCTTTACACACCCAGGTTAAAAGAAGAACACACTGGAAACACCAACGACTTAGAACATTTAAGGTTGAGATTAAGAAGGTGATGAAACTTTTTTTGTTTTGTCATTTTTGTTCATTTTACTAAATATTTTGTTCATTTTTGTTCATTTTACTGAATATTTTGTTCATTTTTGTTCATTTTACTAAATATTTTGGTCATTTTAGGTTTTTTTTAATTAAATATTTTGTTCATTTTTGTTCATTTTACTAAATATTTTGTTCATTTTTGTTCATTTTACTAAATATTTGGTCATTTTAGGTTTTTTTTAATTAAATATTTTGTTCATTTTTGTTCATTTCACTGAATATTTTGTTCATTTTTGTTCATTTTACTAAATATTTTGTTCATTTTTGTTCATTTTACTAAATATTTTGGTCATTTTTGTTAATTTTATTAATTATTTTGTTAATTTTTGTTCATTTTACTGAATATTTTGGTCATTTTAGGTTTTTTTAAATTAAATATTTTGTTCATTTTTGTTCATTTCACTGAATATTTTGTTCATTTTTGTTCATTTTACTAAATATTTTGTTCATTTTTGTTCACTTTACTAAATATTTTGGTCATTTTAGTTTTTTTTTAATTAAATATTTTGTTCATTTTTGTTCATTCACTGAATATTTTGGTCATTTTTGTTCATTTTACTAAATATTTTGGTCATTTTGGGTTTTTTTTAATTGAATATTTTGTTCATTTTACTAAATATTTTGGTCATTTTAGTTTTTTTTGATTGAATATTTTGTTCATTTTTGTTCATTTTACTAAATATTTTGGGTCATTTTGGGGTTTTTTTAATTGAATATTTTGTTCATTTTACTAAATATTTTGGTCATTTTATTTTTTTTTTAAATGTAATATTTTGTTCATTTTTGTTCATTTTACTGAATATTTTGGTCATTGTTGTTCATTTTATTGATTATTCTGTTAATTTTTATTCATTTTTTTTAAATTATTTTGTTCATTTTATTGGTTATTTTGGTCATTTTTGTTTATTTTATTGATTATTTTGGTCATTTTTGTTTATTTTATTGAATATTTTGGTAATTTTTGTACATTTTACTGAATATTTTGGTCATTTTTGTTAATTTTATTAATTATTTTGTTCATTTTTGTTCATTTTACTGAATATTTTGGTCATTTTAGGTTTTTTTTAATTAAATATTTTGTTCATTTTTGTTCATTTCACTGAATATTTTGTTCATTTTTGTTAATTTTACTAAATATTTTGGTCATTTTTGTTAATTTTATTAATTATTTTGTTCATTTTTGTTCATTTTACTGAATATTTTGGTCATTTTAGGGTTTTTTTAATTAAATATTTTGTTCATTTTTGTTCATTTCACTGAATATTTTGTTCATTTTTGTTCATTTTACTAAATATTTTGGTCATTTTGGTTTTTTTTTTAATTGAATATTTTGTTCATTTTACTAAATATTTTGGTCATTTTAGTTTTTTTTGATTGAATATTTTGTTCATTTTTGTTCATTTTACTGAATATTTTGGTCATTGTTGTTCATTTCACTGAATATTTTGTTCATTTTTGTTCATTTTACTAAATATTTTGGTCATTTTAGTTTTTTTTTTATTTAATATTTTGTTAATTTTTGTTCATTTTACTGAATATTTTGGTCATTTCTTTCATTTCACTGAATATTTTGGTCATTTTAGTTCATTTTACTGAATATTTTGGTCATTTTGTTCATTGTACTGAATATTTTGGTCATTTTTTTAATTTCACTGAATATTTTGGTCATTTTTGTTCATTTTACTGAATATTTTGGTCATTTTTGTTCATTTCACTGAATATTTTGTTCATTTTTGTTCATTTTACTGAATATTTTGGTAATTTTTGTTCATTTTATTAATTATTTTGTTAATTTTTGTTCATTTTACTGAATATTTTGGTAATTGTTGTTCATTTTACTGAATATTTTGGTCAGTTTTGTTCATTTTATTGATTATTTTGTTCATTTTTGTTCCTTTTTTGAAAATTTTGGTAATATTTGCCTATTTTATTGATTATTTTGTATATTTTTGGTAATTGTTTTTTCAATTTATTGAACATTTTGGTCATTATTGTAAATTTTTATTGATCATTTTTGTTCATTTTACTGAATATTTTGGCCATTTTTGTTCCTTTTTTGAATAATTTGTTAATTTTCAGTTATTTTATTGATTATGTTGTTAATTTTGTCATTTTTGTTCATTTTACTGAATATTTTGGTCATTTTAATAAATATTGTATTCATTTTATTGATTTTTGTTTATTTTCTTATTTTACACTCTTTACACTCAAGGGGAATGGTTTACTTTATACTATATATAAATCCTGGGTGTTGTGACACTGCTTTTACTTTCACATCACCAAATAATAAACCAAAATGATTGACTTTATACTGTCATGCATACAACTTGTTTTTTTTTTCTGTCCTGGACTCGGCCTTGACTCGGAATTGAACCTCTTTGGACCCGGCCTTGACTTGGTCTTGACTGGTCCTGGTCTTAGACTTATGTTCGGCTCTTGACTACAGTCCTGCAGATAAATACCTACTTCTTGTTGCAGTGCCAAGTACATCATTTAAAAACATGATAAATAACTGGGGGTGTGACGAGACCTCTGTAATTTGGTGAGATTATCTCATCGCGTTAACATTCGGTCTCACAACATTTGTTCTCCAGCAGCAGCCAGAATGACGTCAGACATTTTGGGTTCTGACAGAAAGAATAAAAAACAAGAGAGTGAGTGATAAGACACGAACAATATGCAAACAATGCTGTAGAGCGGCTAATACGAGCACAACGCAAAGACATTTGACCTTTAACCCTAACCACAGCTCAGTACTCACTAACCTTTGACCTTTAACCCTAACCACAGCTCAGTACTCACTAACCTTTGACCTTTAACCCTAACCACAGCTCAATACTCACTAACCTTTGACCTTTAACCCCAACCACAGCTCAGTACTCACTAACCTTTGACCTTAAACCCTAACCACAGCTCAACACTCACTAACCTTTGACCTTTAACTCTAACAGCTCAGCACTCACTAACCTTTGACCTTTAACCCTAACCACAGCTCAATACTCACTAACCTTTGACCTTTAACCCTAAACCACAGCTCAGTACTCACTAACCTTTGACCTTTAACCCTAACCACAGCTCAATACTCACTAACCTTTGACCTTTAACCCTAACCACAGCTCAGCACTCACTAACCTTTGACCTTTAACCCTAACCACAAGCTCAGCACTTACTAACCTTTGACCTTTAACCCTAACCACAGCTCAGTACTCACTAACCTTTGACCTTTAACTCTAACCACAGCTCAGTACTCACTAACCTTTGACCTTTAACCCTAACCACAGCTCAATACTCACTAACCTTTGACCTTTAACCCTAACCACAGCTCAGCACTCACTAACCTTTGACCTTTAACCCTAACCACAGCTCAGTACTCACTAACCTTTGACCTTTAACCCTAACCACAGCTCAACACTCACTAACCTTTGACCTTTAACTCTAACAGCTCAGCACTCACTAGCCTTTGACCTTTAACCCTAACCACAGCTCAGTACTCAAACCATCAACTGCACCTGCCAAGAAAACACCAACAAACCACACAACACTGACAAATAAATTCACACTTTAACTTCCACAGTCAAGGACCAATGTCCTGGTGTTGGAGTGACGCACGTAAACACTGGAGTTGAAAACATTGAACTTTTCAGGCGAATTCGCCTGATGCTGGGCCATGAAATCAATAAATCATCAATCAATGAAGAAAG
>CM035805.1:5604152-5614152 GCA_020466265.1 Siphamia tubifer
TGAATATTTATTAATTTCTCTTCATTTTATTCAATATTTTAGTCCTTTTTATTCATTTTAGAGAATATTTTCTTCATTTTACTAAATATTTTGGTAATTGTTCTTCATTTTACTCACTATTTTGTTCATTTTTGTACATTTTACTGAATATTTGTTAATTTTTCTTCATCTTACTGAATATTTTGTTTATTTTTCTTCATTTTATTGAATATTTTGTTCATTTTATTGAGTATTTTGTTCATTTTATTGAATATTTTGTTAATTTTATTGAATATTTTGTTCATTTTACTAAATATGTTGTTCAGTTTTCTTCATTTTACTAAATATTTTGGTAATTGTTCTTCATTTTACTGAATATTTTGTTTGTTTTTCTTCATTTTACTCACTATTTTGTTCATTTTTGTACATTTTACTGAATATTTGTTCATTTTTCTTCATTTTACTGAATATTTTGGTAATTTTTCTTCATTTTATTGAATATTTTGTTCCTTTTACTGAATATTTTGTAAATTTTCTGGAAAACGTATGCACTTGGCTGACACCTTCGCTGGTAAACACAGGCCTCAGTTGAGGCAGGTTGGACGTGTTGTGGCCAAGTGGTGGCGTTGAGGCATCATCGGTCACTTGGAGTCTGTCAGTGACTCACCAAGGGCACAATGGAATTAGTGAGATTCTCCGCAATGTGACAGCTTGCTCTGGCTAAATGGTGTAATAATCTACCCCTCCTCACGTACGCACACACACACACTCCCTCCCGTTTTGCCCTCCCCATACCAACTGGCACAGATAACATTGTCTTAAGCTATAAAAAAAGATTTTTTCCCCTCCCTCCATTGCGGTAATTATTGAATTAATGCAGATGGAGAGAGACATCTGCATGTTAAAGTGTTGGCCTCTCTCTTATGCACAGCAGATGTTCTCCTGTCATTTACTCAAATTACGCTGCTTAGATACACAGAGAGAGACAGTGAGCGAGCAAGAGAGAGACAGAGAGAGAGAGAGAGAGAGGAAGTAAGTCACCAAGGCGACATTGTCTTACAGCGAGCGACTAAATTCTGCATCTGTCCTTCAAGTAAAAAAAAAAAAAAACCTTTAAGTCAAATACTTCGCTCCCTCAAGGTGCTCTTCACTGGTACTTACACGCCTCTATTTGCTCCGTTATTATTGTCTAATTATTTTTTTATAGCCAATAAAGAGCTAATTTAGGCCCAGCTCGTTTGAATTAAAGGTGGCCTCATATATATATATATATATATATATATATATATATATATATATATACATATATATATATATATATATATATATATATATATACATAGAAAAGAAAACCTTTAAACAAAACAACTAAGAAGCAAATGAATAAAATTTCCACCGTAAATAAAAATAAATGAGAATACGAATATGAAACTAACTTTTTTTTTTGCGAAATATTTCACTAAACGAGTTCATTTTGCTCAAATCCACCCTGTCCAGTGTCCAGTTTATTTTTTCATGTTCATTTATCATTTTTTGTGCATTAAGTAACTTTGAACATTTAAGTTCTTAACTAGAAAAGCACTGTGACAGTGCAGGTAGACCCCCCCCCCCTCTTGAATGAACAGTGGTCCACCAAGGAGGTTATGTTTATCTGTCTGTTAGTTACCAAGGTAACTCAAAATGTTATGGGTGGATTTTGATGAAGTCGTCAGGGTAGGTTGATAATCTGATCTGGAAATGATTTGATTTTGGTGGTGATCCAGGTGGGAGGGGGTTCAAGATAATTAAAAAACTTACGGACGGATTTTGATGATATTTTCAGGATGTGTTGTTAGTGTCACTGGGAACAAAAGATTACATTTCAGTGGTGATCCGGAGGAGATCCTGGATCCTGGATTTACATTGCGGTAAATGGAGAATACATTTCAAAGTGATCCAGAATCCAGATCAACATCTTCCAGATCACTACCATAATGTAACCATTTGTTCCTCGTGACATAAGTTTTCGAACTAACTGTGGTTCAGTTGGTAGAGTGGGTCGCCCAATGACCGAGAGGTTGGCGGTTCGCGTCCCAGCTCTGGCTGTCCACATGTTGAAGTGTCCTTGGGCAAGACACTGAACCCTGACTTAGGCCCCCAGTAGGACTGACCTTGGACCTTAGAGACCTACTGGTGTATGAGTGTGTGTGAATTGGTGAATATGAAGCTAATGTAAAGAGCTTTGAACCATGAAGGTGGAACAGAACGATATAAGCACAGTCCATTTACCATTTACTATGACAAAAATATTCCCTCCTTGCTGAAGGTAAATATAAAAGCAAAAGGCCTGTCCCATTACCCCCCTCCCCCACCCACCCCTCACCCAACTTCTGGTCCTAACTTTTTTTTGCCCACAGTAAAAAGCTGGTGTTGGATGTTGTGACCTTCATTCCTGATAGAAAACATGTTAGTAATTAGAGGAAAAGAAACTAACCAGGATTCCATCAGTGGTGGAGAGGGATCCACTGGATCCCTGTCTGATGGGGAATGTGGCGTATGGAAGACCGGTGTTCCGGTAGCTGTGGTGATGGGTGTGGTGTTCTGCAGGTTGTTAGTGAACGCAGCAGCAGGTGTTAATATTAACACCAGAGTGATAGTCAACAAGTACCTGAAGGGAACGTTGAAAAGGTAAAGTACTGTGCCTGTAAGGAGCAGTGGGCACCCATGGGTGGTACCTGGGGACCCACCTCTGCTGGAGAACCACAGTAATGATTTGACCCTAACAAGGTGAAGGGGGAAACTGGAGGAAACCCACCCAGACACGAGGAGGGAAACATGTAAACTCTACACAGAACGACCCGCACGGTCCAGGAATTGAACCCGAGTTTTCTGCTGTGAGGGAAGGGCTCAGCCCCCGTCCCACCAAAGAACTTTGACCAGAGGGTTCAAGACGAAGTGAAGCCGATCCAGCCTCAGCAGGTCTGGGTTTTCGGTGCTGGGGGGATCTTCTTATGGGACTTCCCTCTGGTTCTGGCTTCTGCCCCGTCCGTGGTGGTGCTCCATGACCATGGGTCTGGGTCGGCCATGAAGGGTCAGGGGACGAAGGGGGCTTCACCACTTACCTGGACCATGGACTGGACTGTCAGAGGGTCTCCCAGAAACCCCATGGTTCAATGACAGTGATGACTGAGGTGGGATGGTGGCCCGGCTGGGCCAGGGTGCATGTGGGACGCAAAATCAGTGGACCCTAATGGACACTAATGGTGATGTCCAAAACCAGAGAGGGGGGTGGTGATAAAGAATAAAAACAAATTATATATATATATATATATATATATATATATATATATATATATATATATATATATATATATATATATATATATATATATAATTTAAGAAATGTTTTATTTATTTATTTACCAAGATGTTTATTTTTTTATTATTTCTTTTTTTCTTTGACATTTTTTATTTAAAAAGCACATTTTATTTATGTATTATACCTTTTAAAACATTAAAAATTTTCTGATTTTTGTAACTAACATTATTATTATTATTATTATTATTAATAATAATAATAATAATAATAATAATAATAATAATAATAATAATAATAATAATAATAATAATAATAATAATAATAATAATAATAATAACAACAACTAGAAAGACCTCTGCCAAGGTAGACCCCCCCCCCCCCCCCCCCCCCGGATTACCACCAAAATATGATAATTTCCACAACGACCCTGAAAATTTCATCAAAATCTGGCCTTATCTTGTAAACAAACAAACAAACAAACAAACAAACAAACAAACAAACGCAGACAAAAACATAACCTCCTTGTTCTACTCATAGGATGAACACATGCAAAGTTAATTAATTCCTATTTTTAAATTAATATTAACATAGTCTGCACTGAACATATAAAATATTTGTTTTAGATGTTTGGTCATAGAATCCCATAGTTCTTTAAATCTGACCTCTGACCTCTCAGATTGTATTTAATGTTTTCTAGATTTAAAAAAAAACATGAGAATAAAACAACTTTATATTTATTTAATTTTACATAATTTACAGTTATGAGCTAATTTTAATTAAAGGGTGGACACACACACACACATACACACACACACACACACACACAAACACAAACACACACACATACCAGGGAAATGCAACAATCTAGAACATTCCACTGTGTATGAACCATTTATAACCTATGTGTTTATGTATTGTTCATAAACAATTTGTTATAAACAAATGATTTATCATGAATTATGTCTAAGCAATAATTAATAAATGATTAATACATAATGAACAAACATTAATAAATAGGTAATAAATGAAAAAACATTAAAATCGAGTAACAAATACAGCAAATGAGCTTAAGTAAAGTAGAGCAGAATAAAATCACCATGGTTACCAATACAAAAAAGCCTCCATTTATTTTAATATGTTTTATTTTTTTTTAAATATTTCGCTAAACCAGTTCCTTCTGTTCAAACACACGTTGTCCAAGTGTTTGCTTTTGTCAGGACGTATCACAGCATTAATGTAAATGTAAAGGTTGACCTGTGGGTAACAGCTTAAAACCTGACCTTTGACCTCTTGACCCTCATTTCAGTGGCGGACGTCGTAACAAAGATGAGACTGAAGGGACGAACATCCTCTTGAAGATTATCTGATGATAATTTAAAGTGAGACACGGAGAGAGAGAGAGAGAGAGAGAGAGAGAGAGAGAGAGAGAGAGAGAGTGTGTGTGTGTCCCCATAAGTGTGTGTGTGTGTGTTGTGTGTGTGCACGGTGATGACAGATCACCAGGGGACCTTCTCCTTGGGATTATATTCCAGGTTGGTTTGGCTTCATCTCTGCGGATTATGTTGATAAAAACATTCTTGTATTATATTTTTGGTGCTTATTGTATTAATACTTTTCCCAGAAAAAGCTCCGTCCCACGTCTGCTTTAAGGTCATCGTCTAACACTTGAGCTTTTGACATGTTTTATGGGGTTGTTTTAGGTTGTCTTTGGAATATTAACTGTCTAATGTCAAAATTATATTTAAATAAACTCCTGGGACGCACCACACTTTAACCTGAAAACTTAAAACACATTTTAGGTTTTAAATCCATGCACACGTTTCACTGTCATCCTTCCTGTAGATGAAACAATAAAAAAAAACTAATGATTAAAAATGTTTTAAAATTATTTAAAAAAATCTAAATGAACAAATGTAAAAAAACAAATTAAAAATACATTTAAAAATAATTAAAAATATCTAAATAAACAAATAATTGATTCATACATAAATACATGAATAAAAAAGACAAATAAAAAATAAATTAAAAAACACAATTTAAAAATTAATACACAGATTAAAAAATAATAAAAATAGTAAAAATTCAATTAAATTCAATTAAAAAAGTGAAATACTTTTTTTATATATTTAAAGAAATACACTTAAAAAAACTAAATAAAAAAAAATAAAAAAAAAATATATATATATATATATATATATATATATATATATATATAAGACAAATAAATAAAAACAGAAATCAATAATAAAATATACATAAACGAATCAAAAATAAATACATCAATAAAAAATAAGCAAAATGTTTCAAAATTCAATTCAATGAAAAAATATATATATTCTTTTTTAAATAAAGAAAAAATATGTGAAAAATAAATAAATGATGATTTTTAAAAATGAGTAAAAAATAAATTAATAACATTTTTAAAAAATTTACAAATACATTTTTTTATAAATAAATACTTTTTTAAATAAAAAAATATACAAATAAATAAAAAATGATAAAATAAATATATACATATATAAATACATAAACGAATAAAAAAATTTAAAAGACAAAAAAAATATTTATTATACACACACATGTGGGGACATTTCATTAGTTGACATTTCATTAGTTTTAATTTTTTATCACTAACACATGTGGGGACATTTCATTAGTTTTAATTCTTTATCACTAACACATGTGGGGACATTTCATTAGTTTTAATTCTTTATCACTAACACATGTGGGAACATTTCATTAGTTTTTATTCTTTATCACTAACACATGTGGGGACATTTCATTAGTTTTAATTCTTTATCACTAACTCATGTGGGGACATTTCATTAGTTTTAATTCTTTATCATTAACACATGTGGGGACATTTCATTAGTTTTAATTCTTTATCACTAACTCATGTGGGGACATTTCATTAGTTTTTATTCTTTATCACTAATACACGTGGGGACATTTCATTAGTTTTAATTCTTTATCACTAACTCATGTGGGGACATTTCATTAGTTTTAATTCTTTATCATTAACACATGTGGGGACATTTCATTAGTTTTAATTCTTTATCACTAACTCATGTGGGGACATTTCATTAGTTTTAATTCTTTATCACTAACTCATGTGGGGACATTTAATTAGTTTTAATTCTTTATCATTAACACATGTGGGGACATTTCATTAGTTTTAATTCTTTATCACTAACTCATGTGGGGACATTTCATTAGTTTTAATTCTTTATCACTAACACATGTGGGGACATTTCATTAGTTTTTATTCTTTATCACTAACACATGTGGGGACATTTCATTAGTTTTTATTCTTTATCACTAACACATGTGGGGACATTTCATTAGTTTTTATTCTTTATCACTAACACATGTGGGGACATTTCATTAGTTTACTTCCAGAAGTATTTACTTTCAGACCAGTGTTATAGTTGTTAATTTATTTTACAGCTGATTTAATACATGGGTCAAAAGTGACGCATTAACATAAATGATGGTTAAATTAACACCAGAGGAAGGTTAATGTGTGTTTACAGAGAAAAAACAACCCCTGTAATGTCCCCATGTGTTAGCACAAGTGTGTTTATTGTGGCTTTAGCTGTACTTACACATTAATAGTGATAAGCTAGAGTTTATTTTCACATTCCTAGTTGAAAATAGATGATTAGAGGATGATCCATCTGATGGAAGCTGACGAAGCACAGACTGAAGCTGTAGTTGAATGTGTTTTCAGTTTGTAACTGTAGAGGAAATGAAACCTAAGGAAAGAACAGAAATGTACAACGCAGTCTAATAACATTCAAGGTGAAGCCTTTACATATGGGTTTGTATTACAACAGTTCAGTCACTAAATGTGTTTAGTTTGTTCTAACATAACATCAAACTATAGAGAAAAAATATTTAGAAAATTAAAAAAAGAAAGAAATTAAAGTTGGGGTAAAAGCCAGTGCTGGGTAAGTTACTTCAAAAAAGTAATTAATTACAAGTACTAGTTACTTCCACAAAACAGTAATTGTGTTACTAACTGTGTTGCTGCACTGGCAAAGTAATTAGTTACCAGGAAAAGTATGTTTGAGTGACTTTTCTTTTGCTTAAAAATGTCAAAGAAACAAAAAAACCCTGTAAAACAGGGGATTTATCCTTGTTGTGTGATGTTACTTTAGTGTGATTTAAGATGTTTTCTCAGTTAAACTATGGGGTACACCTCACCAGGGACGTCACAGCCATTTAAAATGTGGGGGTGTTCTAGTGAGCAAGATATTCTGAATCTATCATCGGAAAATTTCCGAACAATTATCCATTAATGGTTACATTTTTATATTAAAAAGTAATGTATGGCCGAAAAATGAAAAAAAATCCTCAATTAAATATTGAGGAACAAACAAACAAAAAGTAAAAAATTCTGAGATAAAAAAAATTATATAAATTTGGATTTAAAATTTTACAGACACTGTTCCTCTTTTTTCTTCCAAAAATGTTTTGTCCATGTCAGGGGAGACGACTAAAAATATGTTCCTCAGGGGGAACATCAGTGAAAACAGTTGTAGAACCACTGTCTTAGTGTAAATGTCACAGAACAAGACATAGTTTATTAACTTAGTTTAACAACAGTAACATTTGTCATTACTTACTGGTTAATAACTGTTTGTTAACACCACAAAGAAGAGCTGTTTACATTACCGCTGAACTGAGGTGCGCTTCATTTACATATGCTGTTGTGCCGCCCGGGCGGGTAAACAGTTTAAACCATAGATATTGTAACAGCCCCGAAATGTTATTGATGTTTGTTTGGTGTGATTGTGACGACAGTAACTGTTTATCCTGAAATAAAAAGTAGGTGAGACCAACTCTGTGTCCGTTTCCTGGATCCAGTAACGATACAATATATAAACTCTGGAAAAAGTGGAGGCTATGAAATCATCTGGGTGGACAAGTGGGCGGGCGGCTGTGGTTTAGTTGGTAGAGTGGGTCGAGAGAGAACCGAGAGGTTGGCAGTTCGCGTCCCGGCTCTGGCTGTCCACATGTCGAAGTGTCCTTGGGCAAGACACTGAACCCTGACTTAGGCCCCCAGTAGGACTGACCTTAGACCTTAGAAACCTACTGGTGTATGAGTGTGTGTGTGAATGGGTGAATGAGAGGCTAATGTAAAGCGCTTTGAGCACCATGAAGGTGGAAAAGAACTATATAAATGCAGTCCATTTACCATTTACAAGTGGGGGTGTCACAACACCCCCATGACATCATCGAAAGGTTCCATTTCTGTATGGAGACTAGTGTTGTCACGATACTAAAATTTCCAACTCGATACCGATATTAAGGATAATACTCGATACTAATTTCGATACTGGAGATGTGAGGGATTTCTTTTAAACTTTCCTCCATGGACTGCTAAAAAAAGGTAGTGAGTGCGGGTGCAGAATAAATGCATGCCTATCTCTTGGCAAGTTAAGGTAGGTCTATCTTTTTGCTCAAGCCCTTCTGCAGTGCTAACTGCAAGACTCTTTATGGTCGAGCATTATGTGCGCGGGCGGCAGCGTATTGCATCATGTGACCACCGCGGACCCCTTGCGGGACTAGTAGCGTGCACGTCAAAAATGATAGGCTGACATGCTCACAGTGGCCTCCGTGGTGGTAACGTGATACAATGCGCTACCGCCTGGCTGCCGCCCGCGCGCATAAACGTTCGACTATATCGAGGCCTTTAAAAGCAAAGTTACATCGGATGGTCCAATCACAGACCTATAGAAATAGTGTATAGGTCTGTGGTCGCACTGGCGTCATCCCGTGTGCTGTCAGAGGCAGCTGGAGAAAAAAAGAGACTTTAACTTACACGCCGGCATTACGGCTGTGCCAGAGCTGACCGCCTTGATGCCTGTTTACAATTCTTAACGTTACCCGCTACAAAAAAGCGGCGACGCACCATAAAAACAAAAATCGATTTTCCAGCAACTTAGTATCTAATTAGATACCAAGGGTCAATATCGATTTAGTATCTAAAATTGATTTTTTTTGACAACCCTAATGGAGACACACGTCTGGGAGGACTCATGGTCCAGTCAAAAGTGGTTCCTCCAAAAACGTCCTGGAAGTTCTGATAGTGGAAACACGCCTGTAACGTGTCACGTTATTCCCCAAGTAACGTTAACGGTGACACAGTTATGGATAAAGTAATTTAAGTAATGACTCCGTTACTCAGAATGTAGCTGTGTTAGTATCTCTGTTATACTCTAACACTGTAACCCTAACTCTACCTTCAGGGCTGGTTCTGGTAAATGTGGTGCCATAGATGAGCAACCCTCTGTAAATTGTGCAATAAAAAGTAAAAATTATGGGATAAAAAGTCAAAATTATGAGATAAAAGTCCATAATCTTTCAAGTCAAAAGTCATTTATATGTTCCTTATTGTCCATAAAATACAGTATCTTAATATTCTAATTCTGTGGAACTTGGTGCCCCCAAGTCTTCTGGTGCCCTAGTCTGACTATGACTAGCGCTAACCCTATCGCTAACCTTAGTGCTAACCCTAGCTCGAACTTTTTCACTCATGCTTTAGTGTGTAAAACTATTTTAAAGCTACAGACTAAATGGCTGAAAACTTAGTGTAAATATGACTAAATGTAAAATTAAATCCAAAACTTGTCAAATGTTTTAGCTGTTTTTGCTAACGTTAACTTTACATAAGTTTTACTTCATTCCATTCCTTTATATTTTCAAACACACGTTACC
>CM035805.1:5619152-5636652 GCA_020466265.1 Siphamia tubifer
TATCTCATATTTATGACTGTATGTCATACTTTTAACTTTTTATCTCATAATTTTTACTTTTTATCTCACAATTTTTACTTTTTATCTCATAATTTTTACTTTTTATCTCATAATTTTTACTTTTATCTCATAATTTTTTGTTTTTATCTCACAATTTTTACTTTTTGTCTCACAATTTTTACTTTTCATCTAACAATTTTTACTTTTAATCTAACAATTTTAACTTTTTATCTCATAATTTGGACATTGTATCTCATAATTTTTTACTTTTTATCTCATAATTTTTACTTTTATCTCATAATTTTTACTTTTTATCTCATAATTTTTACTTTTATCTCATAATTTTTACTTTTCATCTCATAATTTTTACTTTTATCTCACAATTTTTACTTTTCATCTAACAATTTTAACTTTTTATCTCATAATTTGGACATTGTATCTCATATTTTTTTACTTTTTATCTCATAATATTTACTTTTTAATCAGTTTTTTCTTTTTTTTTTTTTTTAATCAGATCAAAATAATGACAGATGATGTGAGGACTTGGACCACCTGTGTTGGTCCCATACTTAGGACTTTAAGCTTCTTCCAAGGAGGGGGAAATATTTCTCATTCCCTTCTTACCCCCATTTGCTCTCTACTCCCATTCCTGTCGTAAATTGTTATTGTCTTTCAATACCCCCCCTCCCTCTCTCCCTCCCACCCCCTTCCATTATCCTCACCCCAAACTTGGACCTGATCCTCCTCCGTCTCTGAAGGCAGGCCGGTAACAACTGGCTCAAGGTGACCAGTTCAGGCTTGAGAGGGAGGTTAGGGCTGCATCTTCCCCCTGAGTGCCTCCCATTTTTGTGCCTTTATTGTTGGGGGGCAGCTGTCGTGTACCTGGACCCCATGAGCGGCGCCTGTGCCGGGTATCTTGGCAGCCGAGCTCCCTGGGCTTTGGATACCAGAGTGAATCAGTTCTTAAAGATGGCTGTCTGTCCGTGTCACATGGACAGGCCCGGAGCGAAGGGCTTAGGGGGGCTCTGTGGATGGAATGCTCTTTGATGGGAGGGCTGGAGAATGAGGAGGGAGGGGAGGAAAGGAAAATATGGGGGGGTGGGGGGGGGGGCTAGATGGTCCTATTGTTGTGCCAAGGAATGCCCTTGACGGAGATAGAAGGGTATTGTTTTTGTGCCCGTGAACTCTGTCAGCCACGGAGACTTAGAGTGTGTGATGGAGCGCCGAGGAGGCTGAGCTCGACATCTTAGCCCGACATTCCGTCGCGTGTCGCAAAGATGCGTCGCAGCTCTGGCATCTCCTGATTTTTCCTGTTAAGTACGTGCTGAAAGTGGCTCTAAAGACGAGGCATGTGCCGGAGGCTTAGAGTCGACTGTGAGTTTGAAGGTGTAAAGGTCGAACAATTAGTTTGTTTGGGTGGAAGTGTGGGCGACAAATGAACATGGAAGCTACGGAGGCCCTCTGATGACACGGTGGGGAAATAGATAATGTGTGGCAACGAAATATTAACTTGTGGACACAAAATATTAACTTGTGGACACAAAATATTAACTTGTGGACACAAAATATTAACTTGTGGACACAAAATATTCATTTATGGATATTAAATACTCATTCTTGGCCACAAAATATTAACTTATGAGAAAAAAGTCCAAATTATTATTATTCAGTCACAAGTTCTGATTTACGACTTTTTTTTTTTGTCATACGGTCACATTTGTCTAGTTTGAAAAAGTGATGAGTCTATTCTGAGAATGTAAAGAGTATAAAATACAGATATTTATATAAATGTAAAGAGTATAAAGTACATATATTTATATAAATGTAAAGAGTATAAAGTACATGTATTTATATAAATGTAAAGAGTATAAAGTACATATATTTATATAAATGTAGGCAGTAAAAGGACAAAGTTCTCAGAAAAATAAAAGCTCCAGTAAACTACAGATAGATAAAACCTTAAGTACAGTATAGTATAGTATAGTATAGTATAGTATAGTATAGTATAGTATAGTATAGTATAGTATAGTATAGTACAGTACAGTATCAGTACAGTATAGTATAGTACAGTATGGTATGGTATCAGTACGGTACAGTGTAGTACATTATAGTATAATACAGTACGGTACAGTATAGTATCAATACAGTTTCAGTACAGTATCAGTACAGCATAGTATCAGTATAGTATCAGTACAGTACAGTATTAGGAACAGTATCCGTATAGTATCAGTACAGTATCAGTACAGTATTAGGAACAGTATCAGTATAGTATCAGAACAGTATCAGTACAGTATTAGGAACAGTATCAGTATAGTATCAGTACAGTATCAGTAGAGTATCAGCATAGTATCAGTACAGTATCAGTATAGTATCAGTACAGTATCAGTACAGTATCAGTATAGTATCAGTACAGTATCAGTATAGTATCAGTATAGTGTCAGTACAGTATCAGTATAGTATCAGTACAGTATCAGTACAGTATCAGTACAGTATCAATATAGTATCAGTACAGTATCAGTACAGTATCAGCATAGTATCAGTACAGTATCAGTATAGTATCAGTACAGTATCAGTACAGTATCAGTATAGTATCAGTACAGTATCAGTATAGTATCAGTATAGTGTCAGTACAGTATCAGTATAGTATCAGTACAGTATCAGTACAGTATCAGTACAGTATCAATATAGTATCAGTACAGTATCAGTACAGTATCAGTATAGTGTCAGTATAGTATCAGTACAGTATCAGTAGAGTATCAGCATAGTATCAGTACAGTATCAGTATAGTATCAGTACAGTATCAGTACAGTATCAGTATAGTGTCAGTACAGTATCAGTATAGTATCAGTATAGTATCAGTATAGTATCAGTACAGTGCCAGTATAGTATCAGTACAGTATCAGTATAGTGTCAGTATAGTATCAGTACAGTATCAGTATAGTATCAGTACAGTATCAGTACAGTATCAGTATAGTATAAGTACAGTATCAGTATAGTATCAGTACAGTATCAGTATAGTATCAGTACAGTGTCAGTACAGTATCAGTACAGTATCAGTATAGTATCAGTACAGTATCAGTATAGTATCAGTACAGTATCAGTACAGTATCAGTGTAGTATCAGTACAGTATCAGTAAAGTATCAGTATAGTATCAGTACAGTATCAGTATAATATCAGTACAGTATCAGTATAGTATCAGTACAGTATCAGTATCAGTATCAGTACAGTATCAGTATAGTATCAGTACAGTATCAGTACAGTATCAGTATCAGTATCAGTATCAGTACAGTATCAGTACAGTATCAGTACAGTATCAGTACAGTATCAGTATAGTATCAGTATAGTATCAGTACAGTATCAGTACAGTATCAGTACAGTATCAGTATAGTATCAGTACAGTATCAGTAGAGTATCAGTATAGTATCAGTACAGTATCAGTATAGTATCAGTACAGTATCAGTACAGTATCAGTATAGTATCAGTACAATATCAGTATAGTATCAGTACAATATCAGTATAGTATCAGTACAGTATCAGTACAGTATCAGTATAGTATCAGTACAGTATCAGTATAGTATCAGTACAGTATCAGTACAGTATCAGTACAGTATCAGTACAGTATCAGTATAGTATCAGTACAATATCAGTATAGTATCAGTACAGTATCAGTACAGTATCAGTATAGTATCAGTACAGTATCAGTATAGTATCAGTACAGTATCAGTACAGTATCAGTATAGTATCAGTACAGTATCAGTATAGTATCAGTACAGTATCAGTACAGTATCAGTACAGTATCAGTATAGTATCAGTACAGTATCAGTATAGTATCAGTACAGTATCAGTATAGTATCAGTACAATATCAGTATAGTATCAGTACAGTATCAGTACAGTATCAGTATAGTATCAGTACAGTATCAGTATAGTATCAGTACAGTATCAGTACAGTATCAGTATAGTATCAGTACAGTATCAGTACAGTATCAGTACAGTATCAGTATAGTATCAGTACAGTATCAGTACAGTATCAGTACAGTATCAGTATAGTATCAGTACAATATCAGTATAGTATCAGTACAGTATCAGTACAGTATCAGTATAGTATCAGTACAGTATCAGTACAGTATCAGTATAGTATCAGTACAGTATCAGTATAGTATCAGTACAGTATCAGTACAGTATCAGTACAGTATCAGTATAGTATCAGTACAGTATCAGTATAGTATCAGTACAGTATCAGTACAGTATCAGTACAGTATCAGTATAGTATCAGTACAATATCAGTATAGTATCAGTACAGTATCAGTACAGTATCAGTATAGTATCAGTACAGTATCAGTATAGTATCAGTACAGTATCAGTACAGTATCAGTATAGTATCAGTACAGTATCAGTATAGTATCAGTACAGTATCAGTACAGTATCAGTACAGTATCAGTAAAGTATCAGTACAGTATCAGTATAGTATCAGTACAGTATCAGTATAGTATCAGTACAATATCAGTATAGTATCAGTACAGTATCAGTACAGTATCAGTATAGTATCAGTACAGTATCAGTATAGTATCAGTACAGTATCAGTACAGTATCAGTATAGTATCAGTACAGTATCAGTATAGTATCAGTACAGTATCAGTACAGTATCAGTACAGTATCAGTATAGTATCAGTACAGTATCAGTACAGTATCAGTACAGTATCAGTATAGTATCAGTACAATATCAGTATAGTATCAGTACAGTATCAGTACAGTATCAGTATAGTATCAGTACAGTATCAGTATAGTATCAGTACAGTATCAGTACAGTATCAGTATAGTATCAGTACAGTATCAGTATAGTATCAGTACAGTATCAGTACAGTATCAGTACAGTATCAGTATAGTATCAGTACAGTATCAGTATAGTATCAGTACAGTATCAGTACAGTATCAGTACAGTATCAGTATAGTATCAGTACAGTATCAGTATAGTATCAGTACAGTATCAGTACAGTATCAGTACAGTATCAGTATAGTATCAGTATAGTATCAGTACAGTATCAGTACAGTATCAGTACAGTATCAGTACAGTATCAGTATAGTATCAGTACAGTATCAGTACAGTATCAGTACAGTATCAGTATAGTATCAGTACAGTATCAGTACAGTATCAGTACAGTATAAGTATAGTATCAGTACAGTATCAGTGGTGCAGGTAACCTGTGTAGTCAGATCTAACTAATCTTCACTCAGAAATCTGAGACAGTGCAGATCATACAGGATGACAAAAAAACTGATCACCATGAAAGCTAAAGCCTCACTCACACTCTTTGTCTTTTCCTTTCTTCTTCCACCCTTTCAGAAAACAATACCCTTCAGACCCCCCCCCCCCCCCCCCCACACACACACACACACACACACACCCACCTTTCTACCTTGAAAAATCCTGGTTTATTAATAGTTCAGAGCAGGGTGCTGGGGGCAAACTGTAGTGGAAGGTTAAGGATGAGGGGAGGAAATGCAGCAGCAGCAGCAGCAGCAGCAGCAGCAACAGCAGCAACAGCAGCAGCAGCAGCAGTAGTAGTAGCAGTAGTAGTAGCAGTATAACGTACAGAGATTTAGACAAAAATGTAGGGAGTAAAAGTAAGAAGTTTCCAGAAAAATAAAGACTGAAGTAAAGTACTGATACCTAAAAACTGTTATTAAGTACAGGAAAGAAAGTATTTGTACTTAGTTACTTCCGCCTCTGGGCTGCATGTTTGACAGCCCTGCTTTATATGAACATCTGAGGTTAAACCTGTGACAACAAAGCTGCAGCAGCAGCAGCAGCAGCAGCAGCAGTAGCAGCAGCAGCAGCAGCAGCAGCAGCAGCAGCAGCAGCAGCAGCAGCAGCAGCAGCAGTAGCAGCAGCAGCAGCAGCAGCAACAGCAGCAGTAGCAACAGCAGCAGTAGCAGCAGCAGCAGTAGCAGCAGCAGCAGCAGCAGCAGCAGTAGCAACAGCAGTAGCAACAGCAGCAGCAGCAGCAGTAGCAGCAGCAGCAGTAGCAGCAGCAGCAGCAGCAACAGCAGCAGCAGCAGCAGCAGCAGCAGCAGCAGCAGCAGCAGCAGACATCCCAAGTCTCCCTGATATCAATAGTGACTCACTGATACCTCCAAGTCAGATAAAATATTCTGGATTTTGGACGATGGGAGGGAGTGTTTTTAACACTGTGAGTGAGAGTGTGCATGCATCATGCTTACATTACTTCAATTACATTGCACGGGCTAATGGTGGAACCTGTGAATTCATTCAAAGACTGTGGTCACACCAGCCACTCCAACATTTTATCTGAACTTTTATTACAGACTTTACGGTAAAGACACGTCTCTTATGCAGCTTCAGTGTGATATTTGACACATGTGCACCTTCTGCACAAGCATCAGCGTCTGTCTGCTCAGCCTTACCGACTGGAGAGGCTTCAGGAGCGGACACACACTGCCTGACTGTCGGGGAGTTTAGGGACCGTCACAAAATAAATCGACTGGCAAGACTAATTAAATCAATCAATTGTATATTCATCTCAAATGTATAAATAAATATATGAATAAATCAATCAATACATAAATAAATTAAGAATTAATCAGTATTAATTTAATTTAAGTAGAAAATGCTTACTCCAATTACATGTTTTTGTTCAATAGTGTGTTGGTCATGTGGGTCATGTGGGTCATGTGACCTCTGGACTCCAATAGGCCTTTCATTATAGCCCTGGTCTGTGCACACAAAACACACCTCGTATATTTAATTTCTATCACTTCATTGAGGGTCGATAAGGATCTCCCTGAAATTAGTTTTTGGAACTTGGGATGTCTGTAGTAGTAGTAGTAGTAGTAGCAGCAGCAGTAGTAGTAGTAGTAGTAGTAGTAGTAATAGTAGCAGGGCTTGAGTGTGACCAGTTAGGTTGCACATTAGGTTCACTCTTTGCCAGTTCATGCAGATGAGCGTGGTTTGAGTAGTGCACGTCACTGAGTACATTCTAATAACATTCTAATTAGTTATACTTGTATTCGCTATATGCTAACGGCTATATGCTAACAGCTATATACACACACACTCACACTGAATGACATAAGACATAAGTACATGTGGGGGTCATGTGACTGTAATGTAGGATAGTGGTAGTAGAGATAGTTAGGGTTAGTTAGTTGGGTTAACACTGGTAGTAATGATAGTTGTGTTAACACTAGTAGTAGTGATAGTTGTTTTAACACTGGTAGTAATGATACTTGTGTTAACACTAGTAGTAGTGATAGTTGGGTTAACACTGGTAGTAATGATAGTTGGGTTAACACTGGTAGTAGTGATAGTTGGGTTAGCACTCGTGGTTGTGATAGTTGTGTTAACACTGGTAGTAGTGATAGATGTGTTAACACTGGTAGTAATGACAGCTGTGTTAACACTGGTAGTAGTGATAGTTGTTTTAACACTGGTAGTAGTGATAGTTGGGTTAACACTGGTAGTAATGATAGTTGGGTTAACACTGGTAGTAGTGATAGTTGTTTTAACACTGGTAGTAATGATAGTTGGGTTAACACTGGTAGTAATGATAGTTGTGTTAACACTGGTAGTAATGATAGTTGGGTTAACACTGGTAGTAATGATAGTTGGGTTAACACTGGTAGTAATGATAGTTGGGTTAACACTGGTAGTAATGATAGTTGGGTTAACACTGGTAGTAATGATAGCTGTGTTAACACTGGTAGTAATGATAGTTGGGTTAACACTGGTAGTAATGATAGTTGGGTTAACACTGGTAGTAGTGATAGATGTGTTAACACTGGTAGTAATGATAGTTGGGTTAACACTGGTAGTAATGATAGTTGGGTTAACACTGGTAGTAGTGATAGTTGTGTTAACACTGGTAGTAGTGATAGTTGGGTTAACACTGGTAGTAGTGATAGTTGTGTTAACACTGGTAGTAATGATAGTTGGGTTAACACTGGTAGTAGTGATAGTTGGGTTAACACTGGTAGTAGTGATAGTTGTGTTAACACTGGTAGTAATGATAGTTGTGTTAACACTGGTAGTAATGATAGTTGGGTTAACACTGGTAGTAATGATAGTTGGGTTAACACCGGTAGTAATGATAGTTGGGTTAACACCGGTAGTAATGATAGTTGGGTTAACACCGGTAGTAATGATAGTTGGGTTAACACTGGTAGTAATGATAGTTGGGTTAACACTGGTAGTAATGATAGTTGTGTTAACACTGGTAGTAATGATAGTTGGGTTAACACTGGTAGTAATGATAGCTGTGTTAACACTGGTAGTAATGATAGTTGGGTTAACACTGGTAGTAATGATAGTTGGGTTAACACTGGTAGTAATGATAGTTGGGTTAACACTGGTAGTAGTGATAGATGTGTTAACACTGGTAGTAATGATAGTTGGGTTAACACTGGTAGTAATGATAGTTGGGTTAACACTGGTAGTAGTGATAGTTGTGTTAACACTGGTAGTAGTGATAGTTGGGTTAACACTGGTAGTAGTGATAGTTGTGTTAACACTGGTAGTAATGATAGTTGGGTTAACACTGGTAGTAGTGATAGTTGGGTTAACACTGGTAGTAGTGATAGTTGTGTTAACACTGGTAGTAATGATAGTTGTGTTAACACTGGTAGTAATGATAGTTGGGTTAACACTGGTAGTAATTATAGTTGGGTTAACACTGGTAGTAATGATAGTTGGGTTAACACTGGTAGTAGTGATAGTTGTGTTAACACTGGTAGTAATGATAGTTGGGTTAACACTGGTAGTAGTGATAGTTGTGTTAACACTGGTAGTAATGACAGTTGTTTTAACACTGGTAGTAATGATAGTTGTTTTAACACTGGTAGTAATGATAGTTGGGTTAACACTGGTAGTAGTGATAGTTGTGTTAACACTGGTAGTAATGATAGTTGTTTTAACACTGGTAGTAATGATAGTTGTGTTAACACTGGTAGTAATGACAGTTGTTTTAACACTGGTAGTAATGATAGTTGTTTTAACACTGGTAGTAATGATAGTTGGGTTAACACTGGTAGTAGTGATAGTTGTGTTAACACTGGTAGTAATGACAGTTGTTTTAACACTAGTAGTAATGATAGTTGTTTTAACACTGGTAGTAATGATAGTTGGGTTAACACTGGTAGTAGTGATAGTTGTGTTAACACTGGTAGTAATGATAGTTGGGTTAACACTGGTAGTAATGATAGTTGGGTTAACACTGGTAGTAGTGATAGATGTGTTAACACTGGTAGTAATGATAATTGGGTTAACACTGGTAGTAATGATAGTTGGGTTAACACTGGTAGTAGTGATAGTTGTGTTAACACTGGTAGTAATGATAGTTGTTTTAACACTGGTAGTAATGATAGTTGTGTTAACACTGGTAGTAATGACAGTTGTTTTAACACTGGTAGTAATGATAGTTGTTTTAACACTGGTAGTAATGATAGTTGGGTTAACACTGGTAGTAGTGATAGTTGTGTTAACACTGGTAGTAATGACAGTTGTTTTAACACTGGTAGTAATGATAGTTGTTTTAACACTGGTAGTAATGATAGTTGGGTTAACACTGGTAGTAGTGATAGTTGTGTTAACACTGGTAGTAATGATAGTTGGGTTAACACTGGTAGTAATGATAGTTGTGTTAACACTGGTAGTAATGATAGTTGGGTTAACACTGGTAGTAGTGATAGATGTGTTAACACTGGTAGTAATGATAGTTGGGTTAACACTGGTAGTAGTGATAGTTGTGTTAACACTGGTAGTAATGATAGTTGGGTTAACACTGGTTGTAATGATAGTTGGGTTAACACTGGTAGTAATGATAGTTGGGTTAACACTGGTAGTAGTGATAGTTGTGTTAACACTGGTAGTAATGATAGTTGGGTTAACACTGGTAGTAGTGATAGTTGTGTTAACACTGGTAGTAATGACAGTTGTTTTAACACTGGTAGTAATGATAGTTGGGTTAACACTGGTAGTAGTGATAGTTGTGTTAACACTGGTAGTAATGATAGTTGTTTTAACACTGGTAGTAATGATAGTTGTGTTAACACTGGTAGTAATGACAGTTGTTTTAACACTGGTAGTAATGATAGTTGTTTTAACACTGGTAGTAATGATAGTTGGGTTAACACTGGTAGTAGTGATAGTTGTGTTAACACTGGTAGTAATGACAGTTGTTTTAACACTGGTAGTAATGATAGTTGTTTTAACACTGGTAGTAATGATAGTTGTGTTAACACTGGTAGTAGTGATAGTTGTGTTAACACTGGTAGTAATGATAGTTGGGTTAACACTGGTAGTAGTGATAGATGTGTTAACACTGGTAGTAATGATAGTTGGGTTAACACTGGTAGTAATGATAGTTGGGTTAACACTGGTAGTAGTGATAGTTGTGTTAACACTGGTAGTAATGATAGTTGTTTTAACACTGGTAGTAATGATAGTTGTGTTAACACTGGTAGTAATGACAGTTGTTTTAACACTGGTAGTAATGATAGTTGTTTTAACACTGGTAGTAATGATAGTTGGGTTAACACTGGTAGTAGTGATAGTTGTGTTAACACTGGTAGTAATGACAGTTGTTTTAACACTGGTAGTAATGATAGTTGTTTTAACACTGGTAGTAATGATAGTTGGGTTAACACTGGTAGTAGTGATAGTTGTGTTAACACTGGTAGTAATGATAGTTGGGTTAACACTGGTAGTAATGATAGTTGTGTTAACACTGGTAGTAATGATAGTTGGGTTAACACTGGTAGTAGTGATAGATGTGTTAACACTGGTAGTAATGATAGTTGGGTTAACACTGGTAGTAGTGATAGTTGTGTTAACACTGGTAGTAATGATAGTTGGGTTAACACTGGTTGTAATGATAGTTGGGTTAACACTGGTAGTAATGATAGTTGGGTTAACACTGGTAGTAATGATAGTTGTGTTAACACTGGTAGTAATGATAGTTGGGTTAACACTGGTAGTAATGATAGTTGGGTTAACACTGGTAGTAATGATAGTTGTGTTAACACTGGTAGTAATGATAGTTGGGTTAACACTGGTAGTAATGATAGTTGGGTTAACACTGGTAGTAGTGATAGTTGTGTTAACACTGGTAGTAGTGATAGTTGGGTTAACACTGGTAGTAGTGATAGTTGTGTTAACACTGGTAGTAATGATAGTTGGGTTAACACTGGTAGTAGTGATAGTTGGGTTAACACTGGTAGTAGTGATAGTTGTGTTAACACTGGTAGTAATGATAGTTGGGTTAACACTGGTAGTAATTATAGTTGGGTTAACACTGGTAGTAATGATAGTTGGGTTAACACTGGTAGTAGTGATAGTTGTGTTAACACTGGTAGTAATGATAGTTGGGTTAACACTGGTAGTAGTGATAGTTGTGTTAACACTGGTAGTAATGACAGTTGTTTTAACACTGGTAGTAATGATAGTTGTTTTAACACTGGTAGTAATGATAGTTGGGTTAACACTGGTAGTAGTGATAGTTGTGTTAACACTGGTAGTAATGATAGTTGGGTTAACACTGGTAGTAGTGATAGTTGTGTTAACACTGGTAGTAATGACAGTTGTTTTAACACTGGTAGTAATGATAGTTGTTTTAACACTGGTAGTAATGATAGTTGGGTTAACACTGGTAGTAGTGATAGTTGTGTTAACACTGGTAGTAATGATAGTTGGGTTAACACTGGTAGTAATGATAGTTGTGTTAACACTGGTAGTAATGATAGTTGGGTTAACACTGGTAGTAGTGATAGTTGTGTTAACACTGGTAGTAATGATAGTTGGGTTAACACTGGTTGTAATGATAGTTGGGTTAACACTGGTAGTAATGATAGTTGGGTTAACACTGGTAGTAATGATAGTTGTGTTAACACTGGTAGTAATGATAGTTGGGTTAACACTGGTAGTAATGATAGTTGTGTTAACACTGGTAGTAATGATAGTTGTGTTAACACTGGTAGTAATGATAGTTGTGTTAACACTGGTAGTAATGATAGTTGGGTTAACACTGGTAGTAATGATAGTTGGGTTAACACTGGTAGTAATGATAGCTGTGTTAACACTGGCAGTAATGATAGTTGGGTTAACACTGGTAGTAATGATAGTTGGGTTAACACTGGTAGTAGTGATAGATGTGTTAACACTGGTAGTAATGATAGTTGGGTTAACACTGGTAGTAATGATAGTTGGGTTAACACTGGTAGTAGTGATAGTTGTGTTAACACTGGTAGTAGTGATAGTTGGGTTAACACTGGTAGTAGTGATAGTTGTGTTAACACTGGTAGTAATGATAGTTGGGTTAACACTGGTAGTAGTGATAGTTGGGTTAACACTGGTAGTAGTGATAGTTGTGTTAACACTGGTAGTAATGATAGTTGTGTTAACACTGGTAGTAATGATAGTTGGGTTAACACTGGTAGTAATGATAGTTGGGTTAACACCGGTAGTAATGATAGTTGGGTTAACACCGGTAGTAATGATAGTTGGGTTAACACCGGTAGTAATGATAGTTGGGTTAACACTGGTAGTAATGATAGTTGGGTTAACACTGGTAGTAATGATAGTTGTGTTAACACTGGTAGTAATGATAGTTGGGTTAACACTGGTAGTAATGATAGCTGTGTTAACACTGGTAGTAATGATAGTTGGGTTAACACTGGTAGTAATGATAGTTGGGTTAACACTGGTAGTAGTGATAGATGTGTTAACACTGGTAGTAATGATAGTTGGGTTAACACTGGTAGTAATGATAGTTGGGTTAACACTGGTAGTAGTGATAGTTGTGTTAACACTGGTAGTAGTGATAGTTGGGTTAACACTGGTAGTAGTGATAGTTGTGTTAACACTGGTAGTAATGATAGTTGGGTTAACACTGGTAGTAGTGATAGTTGGGTTAACACTGGTAGTAGTGATAGTTGTGTTAACACTGGTAGTAATGATAGTTGTGTTAACACTGGTAGTAATGATAGTTGGGTTAACACTGGTAGTAATTATAGTTGGGTTAACACTGGTAGTAATGATAGTTGGGTTAATACTGGTAGTAGTGATAGTTGTGTTAACACTGGTAGTAATGATAGTTGGGTTAACACTGGTAGTAGTGATAGTTGTGTTAACACTGGTAGTAATGACAGTTGTTTTAACACTGGTAGTAATGATAGTTGTTTTAACACTGGTAGTAATGATAGTTGGGTTAACACTGGTAGTAGTGATAGTTGTGTTAACACTGGTAGTAATGATAGTTGTTTTAACACTGGTAGTAATGATAGTTGTGTTAACACTGGTAGTAATGACAGTTGTTTTAACACTGGTAGTAATGATAGTTGTTTTAACACTGGTAGTAATGATAGTTGGGTTAACACTGGTAGTAGTGATAGTTGTGTTAACACTGGTAGTAATGACAGTTGTTTTAACACTGGTAGTAATGATAGTTGTTTTAACACTGGTAGTAATGATAGTTGGGTTAACACTGGTAGTAGTGATAGTTGTGTTAACACTGGTAGTAATGATAGTTGGGTTAACACTGGTAGTAATGATAGTTGTGTTAACACTGGTAGTAATGATAGTTGGGTTAACACTGGTAGTAGTGATAGATGTGTTAACACTGGTAGTAATGATAGTTGGGTTAACACTGGTAGTAGTGATAGTTGTGTTAACACTGGTAGTAATGATAGTTGGGTTAACACTGGTTGTAATGATAGTTGGGTTAACACTGGTAGTAATGATAGTTGGGTTAACACTGGTAGTAATGATAGTTGTGTTAACACTGGTAGTAATGATAGTTGGGTTAACACTGGTAGTAATGATAGTTGTGTTAACACTGGTAGTAATGATAGTTGTGTTAACACTGGTAGTAATGATAGTTGGGTTAACACTGGTAGTAATGATAGTTGTGTTAACACTGGTAGTTACAGTAGCAGTGTCTTTTTTGGAGAAAGAAGCTCATGCTCGTCCTGTATCTATTTCATGACAAATGAAATACCACAGGCTCTGGCCAGAAACAATGGCTTGTTTTTCTGGCTGGAGGCGGTGTGGGAGGTGATGGGGGGGGTGAGGGGGGGGGGGTGCAGAATGGGACTAAGACTGGCTTCCAGCCCCTGCAGCTGTCCCGGTTGTCACTCCTTGTCTTAAGGCTCACTCCCTGGCTCTACACTCAGGCCCGTGGATCAAGGGGATGTGTAATGATGCATGTGTGTGTGTGTGTGTGTGTGTGTGTGTGTGTGTGTGTGCGCATCCTGAGCCCCAGGAGATACTGTGAGGTAATGCTCGGTACTCAGCAGCGTCTGAAAAACGGCCCCAGACACAAAAGGCGAGCTGAACGGTGTTAAGACCCCTTCGGTATGAAGCAGACCCCAGGCATGAGGTCATCAGCCTTGGTTTAGCAGCCTTTGTCCTACAGTGTGATTGACAGGAGGGGTGGTTATCAAAGACAATTGTGGGATCAGTTACAGACACGGGTGTCACTCAAGATACCACAATATTCTTTATCTGATGTAAAAATGATAGAATGAAGACGATGGATGCGGCACGAGCGTCGACGTTAATATTAAAGTTTACTAGATACCACAGGTGGTCAAAGTACTCCCATTGTGTACTGAAGTACAAGTACAGCTACTGGTGTGAAAAAATACTCTGGTAAAAGCAGAAGAAGTACTCTTTCAACTCCTTTAATGAAGGAAAAGTTAAAAAAAAAAAGTGTAACTTTTCAATTGTAATAAAGTAAAAAGTAAAACTACATGTTTTGCTGTGGATGAAACAATACTGATTTAAGTAGGAAAAATCATAAAGGTTTTTTAAAATATCCAAAAATAAAGCCTTTAAAAGTGAGTTAGTGTGTGGATGATGTGTTTTATTAAGTCATGTGTATGGACAGAACATTTAGGAAAAATGGAGGAGAAAAAAAGTCACAATTAAGATAAATAGTCAGATTTTAAAATAGCAGCAAAAAAGTCCAAATTGTGAGATTAAAATTCTAAGTTATGAGATAAAAGTAGGTATGACATAAGAAATGCTTATTTGTAAAAGTCTAAAAGTCATAATGATATAGAAAGTCACAATTTCTGTTCACCTGTTTTCCCTCTGAAATGATTTTTCACACAATTTAGTATGAAAAAATAATGAGTCTATTCTGAGAATGTAGAGTATAAAGTACATATATTTATATAAATGTAAAGAGTATAAAGTACATATATTTATATAAATGTAAAGAGTATAAAGTACATATATTTATATAAATGTAAAGAGTATAAAGTACATATATTTATATAAATGTAAAGAGTATAAAGTACATATATTTATATAAATGTAAAGAGTATAAAGTACATATATTTATATAAATGTAAAGAGTATAAAGTACATATATTTATATAAATGTAAAGAGTATAAAGTACATATATTTATATAAATGTAAAGAGTATAAAGTACATATATTTATATAAATGTAAAGAGTATAAAATACAGATATTTATATAAATGTAAAGAGTATAAAGTACATATATTTATATAAATGTAAAGAGTATAAAGTACATATATTTATATAAATGTAAAGAGTATAAAGTACATATATTTATATAAATGTAAAGAGTATAAAGTACATATATTTATATAAATGTAAAGAGTATAAAGTACATATATTTATATAAATGTAAAGAGTATAAAGTACATATATTTATATAAATGTAAAGAGTATAAAGTACATATATTTATATAAATGTAAAGAGTATAAAATACAGATATTTATATAAATGTAAAGAGTATAAAGTACATATATTTATATAAATGTAAAGAGTATAAAGTACAGATATTTATATAAATGTAAAGAGTATAAAGTACATATATTTATATAAATGTAAAGAGTATAAAGTACATATATTTATATAAATGTAAAGAGTATAAAGTACATATATTTATATAAATGTAAAGAGTATAAAGTACATATATTTATATAAATGTAAAGAGTATAAAATACAGATATTTATATAAATGTAAAGAGTATAAAGTACATATATTTATATAAATGTAAAGAGTATAAAGTACATATATTTATATAAATGTAAAGAGTATAAAGTACATATATTTATATAAATGTAAAGAGTATAAAGTACATATATTTATATAAATGTAAAGAGTATAAAGTACATATATTTATATAAATGTAAAGAGTATAAAGTACATATATTTATATAAATGTAAAGAGTATAAAGTACATATATTTATATAAATGTAAAGAGTATAAAGTACATATATTTATATAAATGTAAAGAGTATAAAGTACAGATATTTATATAAATGTAAAGAGTATAAAGTACATATATTTACAGAGCCTGTAGAAAATGTGAGCTTGTTTGCTCTGTTGACTGTTAGCACATCGCACCGCTCCTATTCATTTCTATGAGAAGGTAATTCCGCTCCCACAAAGCATTCTGGGTATGCAGCACAGTGAGAGTAGCTATTGTGGTGAGTCCAAAAAGTTGAGTAGACCCTCAATTTATGCAAATGAATCCGTCGACCGCTAGCACATCGTGAGGCGAGTATCCAATAGTACGCAGGGTCAACAACATAGCTTTTGTATGTTCACCACTTAACAATCATAGCGGACGACAACTTAATAATTGCAGTGTCCAGCAGCTTTGCTTGTCTTTATGACATATCTTTAGAATCCTACAGGGACAATGTGAGGCACCATGAAGCATGGAAGAAAGTAACAGATTGTTGGCGGTGATGGTCAGTAGGCTAGTTGTTCGTTTGTTTAAATTAGACGACCTTTATAAAAACAACTGCTGTGTACAGGACCAGTGCAGCAGTCGTATTGGGTCCAAAATATTGCATTTACGAAACTAACACTGTAGTTAAATGGACTGCACTTATATAGTGCTTTTCCACCTTCATGGTGCTCAAAGCGCTTTACATTAGCCTCTCATTCACCCATTCACACACCAGTAGGTTTCTAAGGTCTATGGTAAGTCTTACTGGGGGCCTAAGTCAGGGTTCAGTGTCTTGCCCAAGGACACTTCGACATGTGGACAGCCAGAGCCGGGACGCGAACCGCCAACCTCTCGGTCATTGGGCGACCCACTCTACCAACTGAGCCACACCCGCCCTAGTTGTTACTGCTTACACCAGACATGTCCAAAGTCAGGCCCGGGGACCAAATGCGGCCCGTGGTCAATTTTCATCCGGCCCGCAGCCTCCGTCATAAAATCAATAATGCCTGGTCTGCATGTAGAATTACTGCAGTGTGTCCACGGTCAGCACCAGCAGTTTACTCTCGCCAACTTTTACCGACAGCTGAATAAGGACAGGTTTCCAGAGATTCGAGCATTTGGTAAGAAAATGCTAAGCTTGTTTGGGTCGACGTATTTGTGTGAGAAGACATTCTCGTTTATGAACTTAAATAAGAGCCATGTGAGGACACGGCTATCGGACTCTCACTTACAAGACATCTTGCGCATCAATACTACTGCCTTTGAGCCAG
>CM035805.1:5644152-5664152 GCA_020466265.1 Siphamia tubifer
GCCATACACAGGTGTTTGCCCCTGGGGTCTGTGGTGAACCTTAAAGGTCTCGTATCAATATCTGTCCGTTCGTCATTTACATCTTTCATTCAATCATTGTCTCCGTTCAACACGTGTTCACACTTGTGTTCACACTTGTGTTCACACATTTACAAAACCTCAGTCCCTTTACAGACCCGGGTATCACCTGTCACTTCCTTCAGCCCCTGCACTAAGGTGTGTTTTCACTTCACTCTGCAGGACTACGTTCACACAGCAGGTCTGAATTCACAAGTGGGAGTTTGTTTCTCACAGATTCTTCCACGTCATGCACTCGGCTGAATCCATATTCACACGAGTCGTCTTCAACCATGACGTTCACAAAACAAGACGGAAAAGTATGAAAGCAGACGTGCATGTTGTGTGGATGTAGAACGGACCAATCAGAGACCTCTTTTCTGGTTTTCTCTGCGACACTGTCTGTGGCAGGTTACATTGCGTACAACTCTCTGCGACAGGGTTAAAGAGTCTGTGATGTACCTGCGACACGTCACATATGACTTGTCTTCAGGCTATAAATAGACCTGAGGCGACAGTTACAGTATGAGGAGACGATGAAAACAGACGACGCAAAACCAGTGGCGGGCCTTCAGTGACGCCCCATATATGTGACCCACCACCACAAAACCAGGCATAAGTCGCGCTGAGCCGTTCAGAGCTACAGCCAAATTTAGGCTGGAAGGTGATTTGTTATTAGTGTTTACACCTTATCAAAAAACGGTACCTTAACACCTCTATGTTCACTTCCTGTGGTCATTACATTGAAATCCAATCAATAAAGGTGTTTATTGAGTCAATTATTTAAGCGGTGACAAAAGTTCAGGGATTGCTGAGCAAAGACAAAGACGACTTCCACCTCTTTTCGCCGAACAAAACGATCTCCGTTCCGTGGGTAAACACCCAAGTGTTTGGTACGAGGTAAAAGCTTATATTGAATGTTCTGTCCAATGGTGTAAGCCAAATGATTATAATACGTCACACTTCTGTCCTATTATTATAATATATAAAACTTCTGTGACATGTCCATCAGAGTGTCCTTTAACATCTGTCAACAATTTGTGTCAATCGGATACAAATTATTATGCGTTGCTAAGGACTTCCTACCCCAAAACAGTCCAAAACTTTAACGGACAATATCTAAAAATATGCAAATTGCAAAATGTGTCCAAATATGGATATTAAAATGACCATAACTTTGGTTCTACTTGTGATAGAAACATCATTTTTTCACCATCTTAAACCTTAGTTTCCACTCTACCAAGATACACACATAACTCTGTTTGGATTTACACACACTTATGCCTGGTTTACTGGTGGTGGGTCACATATTAACTTTGCCTCAGTATAGGGAGCCTAAGTCTCCGCCCCTTCCGGTCGGTCCACTGGGCCTAAATTCGGAAAAATGTAACATGAGAGTGGATGAGGATAAAATAATTATTTTCTGGTCCACTTTACTTTATGTCCTGAATCACACATTTGCTGTACTTCAATTAAAATCATAACCAATGATGTGCGTTTGGAGTTTCTTTGATACGTGTTTTGTGATTTATTATCGTGTAAAAATATGTCATTATTTGGACTCTGTTTGGACTACATATCAGACGTCACATAGATGACGTCACAGCTGAATCTTTCCCTGCAAACTTTTCTGAACCGTATACCACCTTTTCTATTTTTCATTTGAAAATGCCTGTGTGCTTTGTGTCCCGGTGTAATCACAACACCATTTCCACATGTTCCCTCTACCGCTTCCCGGCTGACGAGAGCTTGTCCCGCATGCTGGCTCTCACTCGACCAACTATCTCTCCCCCGGAGTAGCTGCCACTTTCCACATGCCCCGATTTAAAGTAGTTTTCTCCACGTTTGATGCTCTTGCCTTCGTCCTGAAAGAAGGAGGTGAAGCTCGCCAAAGTCACCGCCATTTTCAAAGAGTTTGATGGTGAAGCTTGGTGATGACGTCATATTTGTGAGACGAACGTTGTAGTCCATTACTTACTCTGACATAAAACCTAACGTAACTTTGGGTGCCTGTCCAAAGTGAGTGCTTTATCAATGTGAAAATGTATTTTTAAAATTCACAGACATCATATGTGAAAACCGTAGCACATTTCAAATGGGACTAGAACATTACTTTTATCCCTCCATTGACTCGTGTTAATTTTTTTATGGCACTTAGGTCCCATTGCCCGGAAATCGACCGGAAATAGAATCGTGTCACTTAGGCTCCCTATAGACTAGTCCAGTAGCACTTTATTTCAGGAGCATTTAAAACCATCAAGTATTCATTCACAATTTGTTGAACCCTGAAAAAACTGAAGTCGTTATAATTGGTCCTAAAAATGACTCCCTAACTGACCAGATAGTTACTCTGGACAACTTAAGTGTAACACCCAGTGCCACAGTTAAAAATTTAGGAGTTTTATTTGATCCAGATCTTTCATTCAAAATGCATATTAACCAAACTTGCAGAACAGCCTTCTTTCACCTGCGCAACTTTAGCCAAAATTAGGAATATTCTGTCTAAAACGACTGCAGAAAAATTAATTCATGCATTTGTTACATCACGATTATATTATTGTAACTCCTTACTTGTAGCGTGTCCTAAATATTCCTTAAAAAGCTTCAACTGGTTCAAAATGCAGCAGCAAGATTATTAACAGGATCAAATAGAAGAGAACACATCACCCCTGTGCTCCAAACCCTTCACTGGCTACCAGTGGAGTTAAGAATTAAATTTAAAATCCTCCTCCTTACATATAAAACCATTAATGGTATGGGTTAGGGTTAGGGGTTAGGGGTCAGGGGTTAATGGTATGGGCCCCTCTTATCCTAAAGATGATCTGGTTCCGTACCAGCCCAATAGAACCCATCGTTCTCAGAATGCAGGTTTATTGAAAGTTCCTAGGGTTTCTAAAAGTACAGTAGGAGCTAGAGCCTTTAGTTACCATGGTTACTGTCTTATGGAATCAGCTTCCCTTTAATATTAAAGACGCCGAAACAGTCTCTACATTTAAAATTAGGCTTAAAACATTCCTGTTTGAGAAAGACTATGGTCAGGTTAGTTAAAAATTATGTGACTCATACATCATGTATACATGATGTATGAGTCACAGTTCAGTCCAGGCTGCCCTAGGAGTTAGAATGCTGGGGGAAGTACAGACACTGAGTTCTTTCTTCTCTTTCTCTTCCTCACACCTGTTTCTGTCATTTTTATAACATATCTTTCATACCAAGTCTGTTCATGACTAGTCACCTGGTGTCCCCTTTACCCCCTCCCCCCCCTGGGGGGAGTGGTGGCTCTCCTGACAGTGTCTGCGTGGGAGCCATGGACGACAGGATCTGCAGTGTCTCGCCTGTGCCGACCTGTGACCCCGGACCCCCGCCCCTGCCTGTCTGGACCAGACCCCCTCCTGCATTTATACATGGACGTTCATCTATAGCCTGTCCGTCCATGGGAGTGGATCTGTCCTTCAATGTGGTTCTCCTCAAGATTTCTTCTTTTTCCCACTGGGTTTGGAAGTTTTTTCTTGCCGAGAAGGAGGGTCTAAGGACAGGGGGAGGGTCTAAGGACAGGGGGAGGGTCTAAGGACAGGGGATGCTTGGGACTGTTCATGTATCTCTGTAGTTGATTGTGTTTTTGTAAAGCCCTGTGAGACGACTTTGTTGTGATTTAGGGCTTTATAAATAAAATTGAATTGAATTGAAGTTTAGGAAACTAATTACAGATATTATCAAATATAAAAAGGTGATTTAAAGAGACATCATGACGCTGTGTGATCTTAAACTAGTCTGTCTAATAAATTCCACAATGTCGCCATTTCAACTGGTAATGGAAACACTGGAATTTCGCAAAAAGTTTTTCACGCTTTCATGAGGTGGTTTTTCAGACGTTTCGAAAAATGCAATGAAAACACTTTTTCCGCAATTTTATGTCACAGGATGTGACGTACATGGTCACATGATCACTTCTCTCTGAGTGAAAATAGCAGTCACTATAACCATGACAACCATTGGCTGCTGGGACGATAGAACTAAGGCAGTCGTGATCACACTCTTGGAGTGATGATCAGAGTGATTCCTACACTAGACACAGTGTTTAATTTTATTATCTGTTAGTTTTTTAACATTTAAGTTGTTTTTTACAGATAAATCTATTCTCTGTTCTGTAAAGGATCAAGTGCAAGAACTGTGTAAAAAACACTACATACATAATTTGTTGTTAAGTGTTGAGTATATTTACAATTAATATTTTCACCTGACAATGTGGGGACCACATGTACAGACCCTTATAACTTTAACCAGCTGGTTTGTTTGACATGTTAGTGCCTTTAAAGAGTTCCCCAGGGACTTTTAGTGACCAGAGAATTAGGCGATTCATTCACTCTAACACTATCAGAGTGATGGTCAGTCTGAAGCTCTGAAGGCGAAGGCAGTGAAATCTCTTGGGATGAAAATTCATTAAAGTGACAACGCTCCTGCCTAGAACAACCATCAATGGAAACACGTTCAAAGCACAAATATACTTTGTCGAAATTTTAGGAATATCGATATTGTTTTGCAAAAAGCTGTCATAGAAACACAGCTAGAGAGAGAGAGAGAGAGAGAGAGAGAGAGAGAGCGAGAGAAAGCACGCTGGGGCAGGACATGGGCGTGTAATGTCGCACCGTCACAGTCTGTATATTGTTCATGTCTTATCACTCTCTCTCTTGTCATTTATCATTTCTGTCAGAACCCAAAATGCTGCCAATCAAATGATTTGAAAGTGAAGGGGGCGTGGTCAATAGTAAAACCTGTGTTTTCTGACGTCATTCTGGCTGCTGCTGGAGAACAAATGTGGTGAGACAGAATTTTAATACGATGAGACATCTTGTCACATGAGATCTCGTCACATGAGATCTCATCACACCTCTACTGTTGAGTATATGAACGTAATGAAAGTATCTGTGACGTTTAGACGCCACCCAGCACCTCTTCAATACGTCCCGCTCTGGAAGGACTCTTCACATTTGTGTGTATTCACACCCTGACGGCCAGTGTTGTACCCGAACGAGTTCATTGAACGATAGTTCTTGAACTATATCATATTTTTAACGAACGTGAACGATTCGTTCACTTTTGCCAAATGAACGGGAAGTTGTGAATGCGGTTATTCTGGCATTTATTGAACTGTGCTCTTATTTAGTTCATATTTCGTTGTTATCACGTTGTAATTATTGAGTCCTATAAGGAATAAAATGGGATCAAAACAGCATTATCATAGATGTCATTATTTTATTATTCTGAACAAATGTCGGCAACATAATGTTGTGGAATAGACAATGAGAAGAGAGAGAGAGAGAGAGAGAGAGAGAGAGAGAGAGAGAGAGAGAGAGAGAGAGAGAGAGGTGCAGAGAGTTTTTGGGAGCGGAGAAAAAGAGTTAAATGTACAGAGTTAAATGTGACCGGTGACCAGAGCAGGTGTTTGTCCCGTTCTTGGAAATAAACATTGAAAACAAAACTCAGTGAAACCACTCCTTGTGTTTTAAGAACCTGCAGAGGGAAGTTAACCCTGGGGTAAGGTACTTACTTCTGCCCTGCAGGGTCGGCATTTTCCCCTGATTTTTTGACTACAGGATAACATCAGGAACTGTTAGTAATAAGTTTACAATAATAACATAAAAAAAGAACGAAAAAGTTCATTTTGGGATCCATGAACTTCTAGTTCATAATTTGGAAGAATGAACGATGAACTGAACTAATTCATATTGACTAACTTCAACTGAACTTTGAACTAGTTCCTGATTAAGGTGAACTTTCCCAACACTGCTGACGGCGTCGGCTTCGTGTAAATGAAAGACACTTCTGATAAAAGATGTTGTCGTATTTAGCCACAATCGTCGTGGTGTAAACGACCTGCAGGGGCGTCACAGCCATTTAAAATGTGGGGGGGTTCTAGGCTGTGGCCCATGAGCAAAATATTCTGAATCTATCATCGGAAAATTAACGAACAATCATACATTAATGGTTACATTTTTATATAAAAAAAGTAATATATGGCCGAAAATAATAAGAAAAATGTTTTTTTCCTCAATTAAATATTTATTCAATTCATAAGTAAAAATTATGAGATTAAAAGGATATAAAACATCAGACAGTGATTTTACAGACACTGTTCCTCTTTTTTCTTACAAAAATGTTTTGTCCATGTCAGGGGAGACGACTAAAAATATGTTCCTCAGGGGGAACATCAGTGAAAACAGTTGTAGAACCACTGTCTTAGTGTAAATGTCACAGAACAAGACATAGTTTATTAACTTAGTTTAACAACAGTAACATTTGTCATTACTTACTGGTTAATAACTGTTTGTTAACACCACGAAGAAGAGCTGTTTACATTACCGCTGAACTGAGGTGCGCTTCATTTACATATGCTGTTGTGCCGCCCGGGCGGGTAAACAGTTTAAACCATAGATATTGTAACAGCCCCGAAATGTTATTGATGTTTGTTTGGTGTGATTGTGACGACAGTAACTGTTTATCCTGAAATAAAAAGTAGGTGAGACCAACTCTGTGTCTGTTTCCTGGATCCAGTAACGATATAATATATACACTCTGGAAAAAGTGGAGGCTATGAAATCATCTGGGTGGACAAGTGGGGGTGTCACAACACCCCCATCCCCCACAGGTGTGACGCCCATGATGACCTGAGTCTGTGTTTGAGTTTCACACACTGGATGTTCATGCAATCTTTTTTTTTTAATGTGAGTATGAGTGTGTGTGTTTGTGTGTGTGTGTGTGTGTGTGTGTGTTCATTATGGTTTGTGTTCGTCACAATAAGAGGTCCAAGTTGACACAGTGACAGTTCCTCTCACAGCGACAGAGGGGCCCTGCCGTCCAACAACACAGGCTTTGTCACTCTGCTCCTCTTGGCTTGTTGTGGACTTCCTTCCTTCTCTCTCTCTCTCTCTCTCTCTCTCTCTCTCTCTCTCTCTCTCTCTCTCTCTCTCTCTTTCTCCCTTTTTTAGCGAGCCCATTTTCTTGTCTGAAGTCTTAATTTGGGGCGCTGGCCAGTGGGGAGAGGAAAGAGAAGCGAGGGGACCAGGGGGGGGGGGGGGTGGCGATGGCTGCAGACGGACGGCCCTTTGTTCCTCCTTTCCCAGGCTCCTCTCTTGAGCCTCCGAGGCTCCAGTTGCGATGGAGCTTTCCAGAAAGAGAGAGAGAGAGAGAGAGAGAGAGAGAGAGAGAGAGAGAGAGAGAGAGAGAGAGAGAGAGGAAAAGGGGGCACAATGATCTGTCCAACTGGAATCCTCCAATTTCACAAAACAAATGAGCACCCGCACACATAAGAGACGAAGATGAAAAAGGGGGATGGGGGAGAAAAAAAAGGAGAGGATGTAATGAAATGGATAAAACAAGAAAGAACAAAGAGAATGAAAGCAAAAGAATACAAAAGGGATTAGGACTTGATGAAGAAGACATCAAAAAGAGGTCCCAGTGAAGGACATGTCCATGCACATGCACATAGTGACCACTAGGTGTCCTCGTCACTGATGCCAGAACCACAGTTTGTTCCACACTTTAACCAGAAAAATTATTTAATTTAACAAACACATGTAGATTGATTCCATTAATGTGAATACATTTAAAATTTGTTTGAACGTGAGGTAATTAATTTTTTTTTTAATGTAAGTTGTTGGAGCAGTGATGTAAAAATGTAAATGTAAAGAAAAATAAAACAGATTATAAGGCAGCGCCATAGAAATGTCTCCACAGCTTTACTTAAAAATAAATAAATGATTAAAAAAAAAGTCCACTGGAAATGACATTATATTAAAAAAACTAATTAGAAAAATGTACCTAAAAGAAACTGTTGCATGATTATATTTCTAAATAAGACATTTAATGAATGTAAAATAGCAAAAATAAATGTCTAATAAAAATATTTAATTAATCAATGAATAAAAGAGACAAATAAATACAAAAATAAAATAAAATCCAAATAAATAAATAAATTAATCAATAAAAAAACGACAAATAAATACAAAACATAAAAAAATTAAATAAATTGAAATCAAAATGCATGAAATAAATACATTTGAAAAAATTTAAGAAATGAAAAATATATACAAAAAAGTTTACATTAAAAATAAATAAATAAATACAATCAAAATAAATAAATAAATAATAAACAATAAATTTAAAAAAATAATTTTTAATATTTTTAAAAATATTTTTAAAAATGTTATAAATAAAACTACATGAAATAAAAGCATTTAAATATATACAAATAAAATAATAAATCTAACAGCAGGACTATTCCACTCACACATTGTGATGTTGATGCTCAGACTCAAACACATTTTCATCCTGTGGGAACTAAAGTTCTCAGTAATATTGTGCTGTTTTAGTTTCAAGCCCACAGTCATTTTATTTTGTAGGAGTAGGTGTCAAAACGGTTCAAAGGCTGGAACAGCTCATTTCAGGAGGAGGATACTGCAGAGAAAAAATAAAATAAAAATTCAGTCCTGGCGTGTGTTCGTCACAAAGTTTCCACAACATGAGCCGTTACATCAGGGATTAGTTTTCTAGTTTTTCAGTCGACCTCGCCCCATGAAACAAAAAAATATTTCTCCATATACTGACTATTAATATATTACTGCCTGAAATCGAATGTAAAAAAATATGTACCGTATTTTCCACAATATGAGGTGCACTGGACTATAAGGCGTATTAAATGAAGTCAAAATCATGAGATAAAAAGCCAAAACTATGTAATAAAAAGCCAACATTATGTGATAAAAAGCCAAAACTATGTAATAAAAAGCCAACATGATGTAATAAAAAGCCAAAATTATGTAATAAAAAGCCAACATGATGTAATAAAAAGCCAAAACTATGTAATAAAAAGCCAAAATTATGTAATAAAAAGCTAACATGATGTAATAAAAAGCCAAAATTATGTGATAAAAAGCCAAAACTATGTAATAAAAAGCCAAAACTATGTAATAAAAAGCCAAAATTATGTAATAAAAAGCCAAAATTATGTGATAAAAAGCCAAAACTATGTAATAAAAAGCCAAAACTATGTAATAAAAAGCCAAAATTATGTAATAAAAAGCTAACATTATGTGATAAAAAGCCAAAACTATGTAATAAAAAGCCAAAACTATGTAATAAAAAGCCAACATTATGTGATAAAAAGCCAACATTATGTGATAAAAAGCCAAAATTATGTAATAAAAAGCCAAAATTATGTGATAAAAAGCCAAAACTATGTAATAAAAAGCCAAAATTATGTGATAAAAAGCCAAAATTATGTAATAAAAAGCTAAAATTATGTACCGTAATAAAAAGCCAACATTATGTGATAAAAAGCCAAAATTATGTGATTAAAAGCCAAAATCATGAGATAAAAAGCCAAAACTATGTAATAAAAAGCTAACATTATGTGATAAAAAGCCAAAATTATGTAATAAAAAGCTAAAATTATGTACCGTAATAAAAAGCTAACATTATGTGATAAAAAGCCAAAATTATGTAATAAAAAGCTAAAATTATGTAATAAAAAGCCAACATTATGTGATTAAAAGCCAAAATCATGAGATAAAAAGCCAAAATTATGTAATAAAAAGCTAACATTATGTGATAAAAAGCCAAAACTATGTAATAAAAAGCCAAAACTATGTAATAAAAAGCCAAAATTATGTAATAAAAAGCTAAAATTATGTAATAAAAAGCCAAAATTATGTAATAAAAAGCTACAATTATGTGATAAAAAGCCAAAACTATGAGATAAAAAGCAAAATTATGTGTCATGACCTCTGCTCCAGTGACCTTTCCCCCAGTCATTTCCACACTCACCTGGTCCCGCACTGCGCAGCTGCAAGCCGTTCCTCATCTGTGGCTATAAAAGCAGTAAGGCTTGCAGTTGCCAGTGCGGGACCATTCAGTAATGTCACCTCCAGAACCTTCTCCTCCAGCTTCTGCCATCTCCTCAGTCACCATAACCCGGACATTCATCATCACCACGGACTCTGGCTGTTCTGTTCCCAGGTTTTGTCTCGTTCTTGTATTGATGTTTCTTAGTTTGTTATTAAATCCGTTCTTCCTTCAGCACTGTGTATTTGAGTCCTGCTTCACCTCACCCCCTCCTTGACAGAATGGTCCCGCCAACCTTCAGGACTCCGCCAGTGCTGAAGGGACCCATGTTTGTTTTAGTTTAACCCAGTCTAGTGTTTCGGCCTACCCAGTCTAGTGGCACGGTCTAGTCTGCGTAGTGTTACGGTCTAGTCTGCGTAGTGTTACGGTCTAGTCTGCGTAGTGTTACGGTCTAGTCTGCGTAGTGTTACGGTCTAGTCTGCGTAGTGTTACGGTCTAGTCTGCGTAGTGTTACGGTCTAGTCTGCGTAGTGTTACGGTCTAGTCTGCGTAGTGGTACGGTCTAGTCTGCGTAGTGTTACGGTCTAGTCTGCGTAGTGGCACGGTCTAGTCTGCGTAGTGTTACGGTCTAGTCTGCGTAGTGGCACGGTCTAGTCTGCGTAGTGTTACGGTCTAGTCTGCGTAGTGGTACGGTCTAGTCTGCGTAGTGGCACGGTCTAGTCTGCGTAGTGTTACGGTCTAGTCTGCGTAGTGTTACGGTCTAGTCTGCGTAGTGGCACGGTCTAGTCTGCGTAGTGGCACGGTCTAGTCTCTGTTCAATTTTGTTGCTCCCCGCCAGAGTCCGTGGTGATCCCACCCAATCAGTCCCCTTGGTCCTCAGTCAGACCAGTTCCGTTGCTCCTGCTACCAACCCAGGCCACTCAGTCCAGAGGGTCTTCCGCCCGGAGGGGTTCAACGCCGCCCTGTCCAGATCGGGACTCCACACCGCTCTGCCCAGAGGGTTCTCCGCCCAGGGGGTTTCCATGCTGCCCTCCCTGGAGAAATACTACTCAAGATTTTTTTTTTTTAGCTCTGGACAATGGGGGGGGGGGGGGGGGGGGTCTTTGTTTTTTAGGGGCGTCAGGAGCCGCCCCTTAGGGGGGGGGGTACTGTCATGACCTCTGCTCCAGTGACCTTTCCCCCAGTGCTCATCCACACTCACCTGGTCCCGCACTGTGCAGCTGCAAGCCGTTCCTCATCTGTGGTTATAAAAGCAGTAAGGCTTGCAGTTGCCAGTGCGGGACCATTCAGTAATGTCACCTCCAGAACCTTCTCCTCCAACCTCCATAACCTGGACATTCATCATCACCACGGACTCTGGCTGTTCTGTTCCCACGTTTTGACTCTAGTTTTGTCTCGTTCTTGTATTAATGTTTCTTAGTTTGTTTTTAAATCCGTTCTTCCTTCAGCACTGTGTATTTGAGTCCTGCTTCACCTCACCCCCTCCTTGACATTATGTCATAAAACGCCAAAATTCTGAGATAAAAAGTAAAAATTATGTGATAAAAAGCTAAGCACAATGTACTGTCATTTTTGGAGAAAGTCTTTTAAGTGCACATTATAGTCGAGAAAATATGGTGTGTGTATATATATATATATATATATATATATATATATATATATATATATATATATATATATATATATATATATATATATATATATGTGTGTATATATGTGTGTGAAGAGTTCATTTGCAAAAACAGATAACTCCATTTTTCTTTTTTTTCAAAAAATGTCATTTTTTTACTCTACATTCCATAGATAATACTGATTTATTTGATATATTTATTTCATTTGGTAAGATCCACTAAATTGAATAAATAATATATCAAATCAATGAGTATTACCTGGAATGTAGAGTAAAAAATGCAATTTTCTGAAAAAAAACGAAAAATGGAGTTATCTGTTTTTGCAAATGAACTCTTCATATACACACAGTGGTGGTTAATGTCAGTCCAAGTCTTTTCCTTAACTTGATGATAGTCTGTGGGTCAGTTGGGTTGAACTTTTGATACTAACTGGTCTAGGTGAAGAAATGATCGTTACCATGGAGACACAGCAGCCACTCTGTGATGAATGAGGGTCAAAGGGTAACAAAAAGCATCATGGGTAACTCCCTCATAGTCAATGGGATGATACGTAGTTGCGTACAGTAATGTACTGTATTTATGTCTCAGGAGGTTTCAGTTTCCTTTTATAAATACAAAGAATAAAAGGTAAAGCTTTTTTGTAACTTGGATTGTTGTTAGCTGGGGCTTTCGTAAGTAGAGGTACCATATATATATATGTGTGTATATATATATATGTATATTTACAGTAGCTCTAACACTAGTGTTTTTTTGTCCGGTCATTCTCAGTGTACATTATGTTCTGTCTGTTTTACACTAGGAAACTAGCCTTAAAATACTGCACTATAGTTATTTATTTATTTTTATTTTGTTGAGCATCTGCACTTTACAGTTCAAGGTAAACACAGAGGAGAAATGTTTGTGAAGAACTGACAATAAACATGACTTTGACATTTGAGTTTCATAAGAGTTCACTTCTACACAGAGGTGGAAGGAACGAAGTACAAGTACTTCCTTTACTGTACTTAAGTACAGTTTTAAGTACCTGTACTTTATTAGATTATTTATTTTTCTGGCAAGTTTTTACTTTATACTCTTTACATTTATATAAATATATGTACTTTATACTCTTTACATTTATATAAATATATGTACTTTATACTCTTTCTATTCTCAGAATAGACAAACAAGACAAATGTGACGGTATGAAAAATAAGTCATAAATCAGAAATTGTGACTACGTCCTAATTTTTACATTTTCTATCTCATAATTATATTTTTTCCTCATAATTTTGAGTTTTCGTCCAATAATTTTGACGTTTTATCTCATAATTCTGAATTTTTTGTCATAATTTTGACGTTTTATCTAATAATTTTCACTTTTTGTCTCTTCATTTAGATTGTTTTATGTCATAATTATTCTTTTTTTTATCTCCTATTTATGACATTTTTCCTAAATGTCCAGACTGTCCATACCCAGTAAAGCCAGTACAATCACCCAATAAAACACAACATCTCCAGAGTAAATCACTTTTAAAGCCTTTATTTTGGGATATTTTGGAACTTTTTTCAGTTTTTTTTTTTGCTTTCAATCAGTTTTATTTAATCCATAGAAAAAATGCAGTTTTACTTGTTACTTTATTGCAGTAGCTGTACTTTAACCACCTCTGCTTCTGCTTCTGATTAAATGTTTAATTAAAGCTAAAAGAAAAACCAAGTCATTCTTAAAAACACACACTTCAAACTAACAAACTAAATGGAAAATGTTCTTGAACCTGAGTGTGTGATAACAAGTGACCACGAAGGGGAGGGGGGGGGGAGGAGGAGGAGGAGGAGGGAGGAGGGGGAGGAGGGGGGAGGGGGGGGGTGGACCTTGGGGACCAGTGTCAACGTTTTGTGTGGGAGAGCAGGGACAAACGTTGGACAAACATTGGGAAAGACTTTGAGATAATGGTGGAGACGGAGGAGGTGAAGTCCACAAGGTCCTGCTGATACAACTAACATGATGACCTTTGACCTCCTACTGACAGAACTAACATTTTGACCTAATACTGACACAACTAAGACGATGACCTTTGATCTCCTGCTGACAGAACTAACATAATGACCTTTGACCTAATACTGACACAACTAACATGATGACCTTTGACCTCCTACTGACAGAACTAACATAATGACCTTTGACCTAATACTGACACAACTAAGATGATGACCTTTGACCTCCTGCTGACACAACTAACATAATGACATTTGAACTCCTCCTGACAGAACTAACATAATGACCTTTGACCTAATACTGACACAACTAACATAATGACCTTTGTCCTCCTGCTGACACCACTAAGACGATGACCTTTGACCTCCTGCTGACACAGCTAACATGATGACCTTTGACCTAATACTGACAGAACTAACATAATGACCTTTGTCCTCCTGCTGACACCACTAAGACGATGACCTTTGACCTCCTGCTGACACAGCTAACATGATGACCTTTGACCTCCTGCTCACACAACTAACATAATGACCTTTGAACTCCTGCTGACAGAACTAACATGATGACCTTTGGCCTCCTGCTGACACAACTAACATGATGACCTTTGGCCTCCTGCTGACACAACTAACATAATGACCTTTGAACTCCTGCTGACACAACTAACATAATGACCTTTGAACTCCTGCTGACACAACTAACATAATGACCTTTGACCTCCTGCTGACACAACTAACATGATGACCTTTGACCTCCTGCTGACACAACTAACATGATGACCTTTGACCTCCTGCTGACACAACTAACATGATGACCTTTGACCTCCTGCTCACACAACTAACATAATGACCTTTGAACTCCTGCTGGCAGAACTAACATAATGACCTTTGACCTCCTGACACAACTAACATGATGACCTTTGACCTCCTACTGACACAACAAATATGATGACCTTCGACATCCTACTGACAGAACTAACATAATGACCTTTGACCTAATACTGACACAACTAAGATGATGACCTTTGACCTCCTGCTGACACAACTAACATAATGACATTTGAACTCCTCCTGACAGAACTAACATAATGACCTTTGACCTAATACTGACACAACTAACATAATGACCTTTGTCCTCCTGCTGACACCACTAAGACGATGACCTTTGACCTCCTGCTGACACAGCTAACATGATGACCTTTGACCTAATACTGACAGAACTAACATAATGACCTTTGTCCTCCTGCTGACACCACTAAGACGATGACCTTTGACCTCCTGCTGACACAGCTAACATGATGACCTTTGACCTCCTGCTCACACAACTAACATAATGACCTTTGAACTCCTGCTGACAGAACTAACATGATGACCTTTGGCCTCCTGCTGACACAACTAACATGATGACCTTTGGCCTCCTGCTGACACAACTAACATAATGACCTTTGAACTCCTGCTGACACAACTAACATAATGACCTTTGAACTCCTGCTGACACAACTAACATAATGACCTTTGACCTCCTGCTGACACAACTAACATGATGACCTTCGACCTCCTGCTGACACAACTAACATGATGACCTTTGACCTCCTGCTGACACAACTAACATGATGACCTTTGACCTCCTGCTCACACAACTAACATAATGACCTTTGAACTCCTGCTGGCAGAACTAACATAATGACCTTTGACCTCCTGACACAACTAACATGATGACCTTTGACCTCCTACTGACACAACAAATATGATGACCTTCGACATCCTACTGACAGAACTAACATAATGACCTTTGACCTAATACTGACACAACTAAGATGATGACCTTTGACCTCCTGCTGACACAACTAACATAATGACCTTTGAACTCCTGCTGGCAGAACTAACATACTGACCTTTTACCTCCTGACACAACTAACATGATGACCTTTGACCTCCTACTGACACAACAAATATGATGACCTTCGACCTCCTGCTGACACAACTAACATAAAAATAATCGGTTCAGAGGGAAAATCAGTGGAGTAGAGACACTGTTGACATTTATCTGCACACAACACAAACAGGAGCCTTTAAATGAACAGACTTTATAATAAAGTGAACTTTAAAGTGTACATGTCCAGCTCTGCTCTTCCTTCTGTTACAAACACCACACACTTTAACTGTTGTTGATTGTTTAACTATATTTATTCAGGAATAACTCATTTTCTATAAGTTCTCAGATATCCCACGCTGTTGAACGCACCAGAGATGTTACGACGGTCCTGAACGCACCATCCCTGTGTTTAAAATTAGCGTGTTGTTGCTAATCACCCTCTTTTTTCCAACTCTAGTTCATATCCTCCTGGTTTATTACTGTGTGTAAATGACACAAGGTCACATTAATAACATAATACAGTTGAATAGATATTATTATTGTTTATTGTTTATCTGTGCATAAGTTAATGCTGTTTAACGCTGGTGTGTTGTTGAAGCTAATACCATAATAAGCTAGCTGTCATCTGTGTGACTCATACAGTCGTATACGGTATTTACAAGCAGTAATGGCTTAAAACGTATTTAAATATGGTGGAGGGAAAAAAAAGATTTTTGGACAAAAAAAAATTATTTTTAATAATCGTAAAACAAAAAATCCTGATACATATGTGAATACATTTTTCTTCCCACCCTTATATCACACTATAACTTCATAAATACTGGATATATTATAATTTATTACACGCACTGACGCATATATACATATATATATAACGAAAATGATCAATATTGCAAAAGGTCAAAGGTCAAGGTGGCATTTAGAAAGGTCAAAATCACATTATTATTATTATTATTATTATTATTATTATGATGATGATTATTATTCAAGAACAGGTTGTCATAGAAACTGGATATTGGAACAAAATAGGGGCGGGATTAGACATTCTGTGAATACTTTTTTACTTTTACTTCAGTTGAATCAGTACTTCGACTTTTCCCAGTGTATTTTTTCACACCAGTCGTTGTACTTGTACTACAGTACAGATAATGTGAGTACTTTTCCCACCTCTAGTGACTTCCTCCCTGCAGGACAAGAATGATTCAGGTGGAATGATTGTAAGAACATATGGGTCATCGTACATGAAACACACACATGTGAACAAACACATGCTGGGTGTGTAGGAAGAACAGATGTGTGTGTGTGTGTGTGTGTGTGTGTGTTTGTATTCCTACCTTTATGGGAACATTGATGTGTTTACACAGTCATGCCATGGGGATGAAAATTCAGGTCCCCACAAGGGTTAAAAAAAATTTAAGTGAAATCTGTGTGAAGTAGGCAAATGATGAAACACATTACCTGTTTTTTTTCCCCGTAAGTCCCCATAAAGTATGAGGGAAACACGTGCATGTGTTTTTGAAGGTTTTACGATGTGTTGACTTTATTGTATTTGTTTTCTATTATTACTATTTAAATGTATTGAATTTTTTATTGAATTGAATTGAATTTTTTTATTTAAAAAAAGTTTTGGATTCATATATTTTTTTAAAAAAAGAAAAAAGATGTGTTTACAAATATGTATTTTTTTATTTTTAAATTTTACTTTTGAAAAAAATTCTAATAAATTATATATATATATATATATATATATATATATATATATATATATATATATATATATATATATATATATATATTATACATTCACAGTAATTACCCAATGACTACTTCTACTTACAAATGTGTGTGTGTGTGTGTGTGCATGTGCGCGCTTGTATTTCTATCTTTATGGGGACATTGATATGTTTACACAGTCACATCATGGGGACCTCTGACACTATAGGGACCAAAATTCAGGTCCCCACAAGGGTTAAATATAAATAAAGGTCCCCACTAGTAAAATAGAAATGAAATGGCCCTAAAAAATAAATTCATTATTTTTTTCTGGAAGTCCCCATAAAGCATGAAGGAAACAGGTGTGAAGTAAAACATGTATTTTTCAAAGGTTTAAAGATGTCTTTTTTTTATTATTATTATTTTTTTATGTATTTTTCTAAATGTAGGCTATTTATTTATTGTATTTATTTTCCTTTTTTTAATTTATCATTTTAATAATTATTTACTATATTTTTTTAATGATTATAATATTTGTATTTATTTATTCATTCATTTGTATTTTTTTATATTTAATTTAATTTAATTAAATTTTTTTTAGCATTATTATTTTCAGATATTTTATTTTATTCAATTTATTTTAAAAATTGTCTTTACACTCACTACCCAAAGTCTACTTGACTACAACCTTGGTCCTCACGAGACATGAAAACATGTGTGTGTGTGTGTGTGTGTGTGTGTGTGATGCAGAAAGAGTCTTCAGATGTAGCGACAGATGGTATTTGATTACAGAGCAGACGGTCGGTGTTGTACAAAGATGCTGTCTCAGCCCAACCTAAGGAGCTGTAGCCTCCGGTGAAGGCCGGCGCTGGGAGAGGGAGGCGGGACGTGAGGGAAAAGGAACACAAGAGGAAGAATAAAAGCAAAGCATGCAAGAAACACACAAAAGAAGCAACTCCAAAAATGAGCATCAAAGCAAAAAGAGTGAAAAGCAGTCAGGCAAGAACAAAAGAAAGAAAAGGAACAGAGCGAACGGGCAGGCGTGGTGGAAAGTCCAACACAGGTCACCAGAAGAAAAGTGAGAAATGACGCACAAGGCCTTTTAAAATACACCTGAATTTTCCTTTAAAGACGCACAAAGTTACCTGCAAAGAAAACACACACACACACACACACACACACACACACACACACACATGTCACAGTCTGGGAGAAATGATGTGGGTTATATGGATGTGAAATGGTGTTAAAGATGAGCAGAAATAAGAAAAGAAATATTCAGTAAAATCACAAAAAAAATAAACAAAATATTCATTAAAATGGCAGAAAAATTACAAAATATTGAGTAAAATGAGAAAATATGAACAAAATTTTCAGTAAAACGACAAAACATTTACAAAAATAGTAAATAAAATGAACAAAAAAAGACCAAAATAATCAAGTAAGTAATGAAAAATGAACAAAAATAGTCAGTAAAATGGACAAAAAAGAACAAAATATTCAGTAAAATGACAAAAAACTGAACAAACTATTCAGTAAAGTTAAAAACAAATTAACAATATAATATATAAAGTGAACAAAAAAGACCAAAATAATCCATTAAATTACCAAAAAATGAACAAAATATTCAATAAAATGAACAAAAATGAACAAAATATTCAGTAAAATTAACAAAAATGAACAAAATTTTCAGGAAAGTGACTACAAGAAATCCACAAAACCAACAGAAACAAACGGCAAATGTGTCGAATAAGAAAATATTTTAACAAAAATTATCAAAATATTCAAAAAAATTACCAAAAATAATCAAAATATTCAGTAAAATGAAAAAAAAAGAAAAAATAGCTTGTAAACTGACTGAAAAAATCCACAAGATGGATGGAAACAAAAGACAAATGTGGAGAATAAGAACTTATTTTCACATAAAATATCAAAATATTCAGAAAAATTCACAAAAATGAACAAAATATTCGGGAAAGTGACTAAAAAAATCCACAAACTGGACGGAAACAAACGGCAAATGTATAGAATAAGAAAACAATCAAGACAAAAATAATAAATAAAATTTACAAAAAAACAACCAAAATAATAAATTAAACAATCGAAAATGACCGAAATATTCAGAAAAATGAACAAAAAAAATTTCTTTTGTTCAATAAAATGAATAAAATATTCAGTAAAATTCACAGAAATGATCAAATATTCATAAAAATGTTCAAAAGTATGATTTAAACACTTTTTATCCAGATATGAAGATGGTCCAGAATGACCCTGTTGGAACACATACGTCCAGTGAATGAAGGGTTGATGGTTCACATCCCAGCTCCAGATGGTCACATGTCCACGTGTCCTTGAGCAAAGCATTGAACCTTGAACTGTTCCTGGTGTGACAGTATTTACCTACTGGTGTGTGAGTGCGAGGAGAATGGACGAGCAGTTGGAATAATTAGTTTGGGATAAAAGGCTCAAAACACCTTGAAATACCTTGAAAAACTCCTGGAAACATTTCAATGGACATAAATAATGATTTAAAACACTTTTTAACCAGATATGAAGATGGTCCAAAATGACCCGGTTGGAACACATACCCTTTTGAACACCGGCGGGCGTTGATGAGTTTTGGAAAAAAGGCTCAAAACACCTTGAAATACCTTGAAACACACCTGGAAAATGTAGATGGGCATCAATAATTATTTAAAATATTTTTATCCAGATTTGAAGATGGTTAAAAAAATGACCCTGTTGGACAGTTCTATAGAATAACCTTAAAACACCTTGAAATACCTTGAAAAACTCCTGGAAACATTTCAATGGACATAAATAATGATTTAAAACACTTTTTTTCACTTTTTGTGGTCGATAGGCTACTTAACCCCCCCATGTTAAGCATAAAGTTACTCCCTTCAGTAAAGT
>CM035805.1:5671652-5673580 GCA_020466265.1 Siphamia tubifer
TGAGGAAGAGAAAGAGAAGAAAGAACTCAGTGTACTGTACTTCCCCCAGCATTCTAACTCCTAGGGCAGTCCAAACTGAACTGTGACTCATACATCATGTATACATGATATATGAGTCACATAATTTTTAACTAACCTGACCATAGGCTTTCTCAAACAGGAATGTTTTAAGCCTAATTTTAAATGTAGAGACTGTGTCGGCGTTTTTAATATTAAAGGGAAGCTGATTCCATAAGACAGGGGCCTGATAACTAAAGGCTCTAGCTCCTACTGTAAATAAATAAATCTATTCTCTGTTCTGTAAAGTGTCAAGTGCAAGAACTGTGTAAAAAACACTACATACTTTTATAATTTGTTAAGTGCTGACAATGTGGGGACCACATGTACAGACCCTTATAACTTTAACCAGCTGGTTTGTTTGACATGTTAGTGCCTTTAAAGAGTTCCCCAGGGACTTTTAGTGACCAGAGAATTAGTCGATTCATTCACTCTAACACTATCAGAGTGATGGTCAGTCTGAAGCTCTGAAGGCGAAGGCAGTGAAATCTCTTGGGATGAAAATTCATTAAAGTGACAACGCTCCTGCCTAGAACAACCATCAATGGAAACACGTTCAAAGCACAAATATACTTTGTCGAAATTTTAGGAATATCGATATTGTTTTGCGAAAAGCTGTCATAGAAACACAGCTAGAGAGAGAGAGAGAGAGAGAGAGAGAGAGAGAGAGAGAGAGAGAGAGAGAGAAAGCACGCTGGGGCAGGACATGGGCGTGTAATGTCGCACCGTCACAGTCTGTATATTGTTCATGTCTTATCACTCTCTCTCTTGTCATTTATCATTTCTGTCAGAACCCAAAATGCTGCCAATCAAATGATTTGAAAGTGAAGGGGGCGTGGTCAATAGTAAAACTTGTGTTTTCTGACATCATTCTGGCTGCTGCTGGAGAACAAATGTGGTGAGACAGAATTTTAATACGATGAGACATCTCGTCACATGAGATCTCGTCACATGAGATCTCATCACACCTCTACTGTTGAGTGTATGAACGTAATGAAAGTATATGTGACGTTTAGACGCCACCCAGCACCTCTTCAATACGTCCCTCTCTGGAAGGACTCTTCACATTTGTGTGTATTCACACCCTGACGTGTAAATGAAAGACACTTCTGATAAAAGATGTTGTCGTATTTAGCCACAATCGTCGTGGTGTAAACGACCTGCAGGGGCGTCACAGCCATTTAAAATGTGGGGGGGTTCTAGGCTGTGGCCCATGAGCAAAATATTCTGAATCTATCATCGGAAAATTAACGAACAATCATACATTAATGGTTACATTTTTATATAAAAAAAGTAATATATGGCCGAAAATAATAAGAAAAATGTTTTTTTCCTCAATTAAATATTTATTCAGTTCATAAGTAAAAATTATGAGATTAAAAGGATTTAAAACATCAGACAGTGATTTTACAGACACTGTTCCTCTTTTTTCTTCCAAAAATGTTTTGTCCATGTCAGGGGAGACGACTAAAAATATGTTCCTCAGGGGGAACATCAGTGAAAACAGTTGTAGAACCACTGTCTTAGTGTAAATGTCACAGAACAAGACATAGTTTATTAACTTAGTTTAACAACAGTAACATTTGTCATTACTTACTGGTTAATAACTGTTTGTTAACACCACGAAGAAGAGCTGTTTACATTACCGCTGAACTGAGGTGCGCTTCATTTACATATGCTGTTGTGCCGCCCGGGCGGGTAAACAGTTTAAACCATAGATATTGTAACAGCCCCGAAATGTTATTGATGTTTGTTTGGTGTGATTGTGACGACAGTAACTGTTTATCCTGAAATAAAAAGTAGGTGAGACCAACTCTGTGTCTGTTTCCTGGATCCAGTAACGATATAATATATAAACTCTGGAAAAAGTG
>CM035805.1:5673680-5731180 GCA_020466265.1 Siphamia tubifer
CTTTAATAAATAATTCTGAATTTAAAAAAAAAAAAAAACACCATGTAAATGTACAGACTTTGGCCCCAATGATGGGCCAAAGGTAGGGGGATGTTGTTCTAACTAATGTGCATGTGCATATGATATAGTTTATTGAACGATCGTTCATGAACTATATCATATTTTAACGAACGTGAACGACTCGTTCACTTTTGCCAAATGAACGGGAAGTTGTGAACGTGGTTATTCTGACATTTATTGAACTGCGCTCTTATGTAGTTCATATTTAGTTCTTATCACGTTGTAATTATTGAGTCCTATAAGGAATAAAATGGGATCAAAACACAGCATTATCATAGATTAGAGAGAGAGAGACAGAGAGAGAGAGAGAGACAGAGAGAGAGAGAGAGAGAGACAGAGAGAGAGAGAGAGAGAGAGAGAGAGAGAGACAGAGAGAGAGAGAGAGAGAGAGAGAGAGAGAGAGAGAGAGAGAGAGACAGAGAGAGAGAGAGAGAGACAGAGAGAGAGAGAGAGACAGAGAGAGAGAGAGAGAGAGAGAGAGAGAGACAGAGAGAGAGAGAGAGACAGAGAGAGAGAGAGACAGAGAGAGGTGCAGAGAGTTTTTGGGAGTGGAGAAAAAGAGTTAAATGTACAGAGTGTGACCAGAGCAGGTGTTGTCCCGTTCTTGTAAATAAACATTGAAAACTAAACTCAGTGAAACCACTCCTTGTGTTCTAAGAACCTGCAGAGGGAAGTTAACCCTGGGGTAAGGTACTTACTTCTGCCCTGGAGGGGCGGCATTTTCCCCTGATTTTTTGACTACAGGATAACATCAGGAACTGTTAGTAATAAGTTTACAATAATAACACAAAAAAAGAAGGAAAAAGTTCATTTTAGGATCCATGAACTTCTAGTTGATAATTAGGAAGAATGAACCATGAACTGAACTAATTCATATTGACTAACTTCAACTGAACTTTGAACTAGTTCCTAATTAAGGTGAACTTTCCCAACACTGTGTGTTACTGTACTTCAATTTTGACTTTTCCCACTTTTTTTTTCCAAAATATCCTGCCAGTGACCACAGAGGTGATCACTGTGACCGACTGTAGGATTTTCCTGCTTAAATAAATATTGTTTCATTGCTGGCAAAAAAAAAAAATGCTGTTTTACTTTTTTACTTTATTACTTTTACTTATATTAAAATTGGAATCAGTACTTCTACTTTTACCAGAGTATTTTATCATGCAAGTAGCTGTACTTCTATTTAAGTACAGAATATGAGTACTTTTACCACCTCTGCTCATGTGCAACAATAAAGTCTATTGTATTCTATTGTATTCTATTGTATTCTATTGTATTCTATTGTATTCTATTGTATTCAGCTCAATTGTTTCTGTCAACTGTTCAGATACTGATCCACGACCAACACATTAAACACAACAACACACACAGATGTCCATGTATAAACAGCTAAAGACCTAAAACTAGAGGTCAAAGGTCAACACAAAGTCACCTTTCCCTCTGCTGCGAATCTGTGCAGGAAGTCCTTCAACTCTGTTTTCATGTCGTTGTATTCTAAGGAAAAAAAATGACACAATTAATCATCAATCCAACCGTGGCTTTTTCTTAAACTTGTTGGTTTATGCTTGTTATTGTGTTATTGTGTTATTGTGTTATTGTGTTATTGTGTTATTGTGTGTGTCATTTCTATTATCAGTGCACTGGACTATAAGGCGCATTAAGGGAAGTCAAAATTATGAGAAAAAAGTAAAAATTATGAGATAAAAAGTAAAAAATTATGAGATAAAAAGTCAAAATTATGAGAAAAAAGTAAAAAATTATAAGATAAAAAGTAAAAATTATGAGATAAAAAGTAAAAATTATAAGATAAAAAGTCAAAATTATAAGATAAAAAGTCAAAATCATGAGAAAAAAGTCAAAATTATGAGATAAAAAGTAAAAAATTATGAGATAAAAAGTCAAAATCATGAGAAAAAAGTCAAAATTATGAGATAAAAAGTAAAAAATTATGAGATAAAAAGTCAAAATTATGAGAAAAAAGTAAAAAATGATAAGATAAAAAGTAAAAATTATGAGATAAAAAGTCTAAATTATAAGATAAAAAGTCAAAATCATGAGAAAAAAGTCAAAATTATGAGATAAAAAGTAAAAAATTATGAGATAAAAAGTCAAAATTATAAGATAAAAAGTAAAAATTATAAGATAAAAAGTCAAAATTCTAAGATAAAAAGTCAAAATCATGAGAAAAAAGTCAAAATTATTAAATAAAATGTACAAATTCAGAGATTAAAAAGTCAAAATTAATACAGAAAAAGTCAAATTAGATAAAAAGTCAAAATTATTAAGATTTTGTCACGAAGCACAACCAGAATTAATCCATATTTAAGTCACATTGTGTTTTTTGTAGAAAAGTAAAGTCTCTTAAGGTGCACCTCATAGTCTGTAAAATACTGTAAATGAATGTCATTAAATGAATACCCCATAATAACCCCTGTGTGGTTTTGGGTGGGTGGTCTTTACTCCGTCGTACCGTGGATGATCTCCAGCTGCTGCACTCGGTTCAGATTATCCAGCGCAGACATCAGAGGATCGTTCCCTTGTTGTGTCTGTTCGTTGTTCTTTCCTTTGTTCTCGTACTCCAGCACCGTGTCTGACTCGTCCAGTAGGAAGGACAGTCCCGAGTCACGCACAGACGTCTAAACAAAATAAAAAAAACAAGTGAAACAGGCGTCACAGGCTGTTTTTCCAACATTAAATTCCTGATTTTTTCCCCAAACACCTGGAGTTGACTTTTATACTGATGTGTCGACTGCCTTCCTCTAATGAGTTTTTAGAAAAGATGTTCAAAAAAATATTTACACACATTTATAGATGAAGATAAAGATGGTTAAAATATTTTAAAAAGATGCTGCATTTTCCACACTATAAAGCGCACTGGATTATAAGACACATTAAGTGAAGTCAAACTTATGACATAAGTTAAATGTATTAAATAAATAGTGAACATTCCAAGTCACTAAGCACAACCTGAATTAATCCACACACACACACACACATATATATATATATATATATATATTTGATTAAAGGTCAAAGGTCAAGGTCGCATTTAGCAGAAAGGTCAAAATCACATTATTGGCTCTAATTCAAGAACAGGTTGTCATAGAAACTGGAGATTGACACAAAAAGGGGGCGAGATTAAACACTCTGAATACTTGTTAGGAATGTAAATGAAACTGTATGCAACAGTAAACTTGAGTCTACTAACAGGTGGTTGTTTTCAAAAAAGTATGCAACGAAGCTGTGAATTTCCAGAGCGTCTAACTCTGCACTCGACTATTTCAGTCTTCGTCCTCAGACGTCTTCTGAACACACAGGTCCATGTGTGTAGATCAGTAACTGTGGACACACTATCTGAGGACATGAAGACCTCAACACACTTGGGTTTGTCTTTAGGGACCCTCTACTTACTTGTGATGTTGTTCTAAAAATAGCGTTTCGTGTTGGTGACAAAGACACGCCCACATCACTTCCATGTTAACACAGTTTGGGTCAGTGTTCATCCAATGGTGTCATTTTAATGTTAATATTGTATGTACTCCTAATCATGTAAAAACTTATTTTTACTCCAGATAATCCCTTTAACATGTTGAAACCAGCTGTGTTTCCTCCATGTTTGTCTAGTCCACTGGGTGTTTGTACTGGACTGACCTGGCAGCTGCTGCAGGAGCACAGTTTGGACCTCCATCCTGACGGCCAGAACACGGCTCCAGTTTGGACTCTTTTCTCACCACTGGCCTCCAGCTCCTTCAGTCTGCAGTCTGGCTCCGCCTCCTGCCGGCTGCGTTTACAGCTGGGCTCCACATCGGCATCGGACTGATGGGAAATAAAGGGTCGTGTTCTGTTTTTAACCCTTTGATGCATGAATTACGAGGACGTTAGTCAAGAGTTTTTTCCTAAGTGTTTTTATTCGTCTTTAGGCTGAAAAAAAAAAAACCCAATGTGATTGAAATCTTTTTTAATGAACCTATTTTTTTATGGAGTTATAAAAACGTTCACTGAGCTGGAAAACGTGTTTAAGTCTTGAAGCAAAAAAACCCCATGTTTTTATAATAATAATAATAATAATTTCTGTAGTACTTTTTTTGTCCTCAAAGTGCTTTCCATTAGTCATCCATTATTCATTCGCTCTCACATTCTCCCTCTGGTGGTGCTAAACTACCATATTTTCCACACTATATGTGATCCTCCGGCACAAAAACCAGTCACTTGGGTCACATTTCAGAAACACAGATTTTAGATTTATCTTAAAGGTGTCGTTCTGCTGAAAACCACAGAAGAGCTTCGTGAATGATGAGAGCTGTAAAGACACAACCGCTACTGGGATTACTGTTCACAGGTAAGATACATGGAAGGAACAATATATTGTGAGCAGGTTTGTCATAGTAAGACTTAAAAAAATGGCGACGAGACGGTTTAGAACGTCATCAACTTTGTATTTGGTTTCTACCCATGGTCTAAACATCCTGTGTTCATATACACACCTGCTGACTGCTAACAACTGAGACTTTTTTAAACGCTAATACAGTCGTTGTACAATTATACAAAACTAATAATTGTACTTAAATACAAAGGACACCACAGATGAATGTCTGTCTGTCTTTCCAGCTATCTAGCATGTCTGGTGTTGACGATTGCTTGAGAATTCAGAGCTTTATCGTAACAACTTTAAAAGTGTCATTCTGCTTTTGTCCTTTTGGAATCTGATGGCTCACCCAACGTTACCATGGTGATGGCTCACCCAACGTTACCATGGTGATGGCTCACCCAGCGTTACCATGGTGATGGCTCACCCAGCGTTACCATAGTGATGGCTCACCCAACGTTACCATGGTGATGGCTCACCCAACGTTACCATGGTGATGGCTCACCCAGCGTTACCATGGTGATGGCTCACCCAGCGTTACCATGGTGATGGCTCACCCAGCGTTACCATGGTGATGGCTCAGCCAGTGTTACCATGGTGATGGCCCACCCAGCGTTACCATGGTGATGGCTCACTCAGCGTTACCATGGTGATGGCTCACCCAACGTTACCATGGTGATGCCTCACCCAGCATTACCATAGTGATGGCTCACCCAGCGTTACCATGGTGATGGCTCACCCAGACTTACCAACACGTGCTCCTTTAACAGTGGTTCATCACCTCCACTGGCTGCATACTGCATTCACACTAAACAACAACAGGAACCAGGGACCCAGAAAAAGACGGTCCATCTGATGTCAGATGGACTTTAGCGTCACCCATGTGAGGTTAAACCCATCCCCCATTGCAGTGACTCTGAAGTAGCATTAGCATTAGCATCTACAAGAGCAGACGGCGTCACAGTAGCTGCTGCACAAACTGTAAAAAACTGTTGGATCAAACTGGTTCATGTGTCTCTGTGGAAATAAAGACTGTTTTTTTACTGCACGTTTTCAGAACAAGGAACGGCACGAAACCTAGCTGGATGTTACTCTGGTAAAGGTAAACACACATAGAGAGGGAGAGGGGAGGGCGGAGTGTTCCTTCATGCATTCTGAGCAAATCAGAGTCATACTAGCATTAGCATTAGCGTCCCCATACTAGCAAAAACCAAGAAAAACCAACAAAACCAACATATACATATAATATAAATACATAATATTCTATATGGCCTCATGGTATAGTAATGATAGGTGACCCTCCTGCACAAAAACAGTCACTTGGGTCAAATTTCATAAATTCAGATTTTATATTTATCTTAAAGTTTATTAAAAATGTTTGTGTGACACTAATTCAACCAATCAGAGGCTGTTTTTCAACATTGCCATAGCAACAAGGGCTTTAGTTTAGTGTAGAAGGCTTTGTTCTGAGGCCTCCCATTGGTTCAAATCTATAATTCTGTAAATTTCTATTTAAGGGTTGTCTAGAGGGAATCCCCATCTTTCCAACGGTACCAAACATGACGGGGAAATACCTAACGCCAGCGCCAAGGAAAGTCGTGTTTGGAGTCGATTTGTCTTAGTTTTAGACTTAATTACTGTCAGAGTCAGTTGTTGTTCTTCCTAAAAGACATGATTTGAAGAAGTTACGCTAGGAATTTAACAAACACTCATAGTTAGAAGTGTTCAGGAGATATTTTACTGGGATTTTATCAATAAACTTTAAATTCAATAATTATGACCCATATAATATATTTGAGACTAAAGTTAGAAAAACTGCTGTGACTGAACCACTGCTTTAATGATGGACACACACATGTGTCAATGAATGATTTATTTTCATTTTTTCATATATAAAGCAAACTGGAGCAAAGGTGAATGAAGAAAACAGTTAAACTTTATTAAACACGTGCACAATGACTCACCTTTGTACAAACCTCCTCATCCTTTTTGACGACGGTGGTCACTTCCTGTTCTGAACTTCCTGTCTCTTCTTTCACCTCTGCTTCTGACACACCTGGGACTGACAGAGACAAACACACCAGGACTAAACTAAACACACCATTCCTTCCCACAGCCATCAGACTGTAGAACAGTGCTCAGTAACAACGTACACTGATAATCATTCTGTCAGAAACTGGAAACACTGTAGGAATATAAACAAAATGTACTACGACTTTAAAACTGCAGTTTGTCCAATGTCTACCTTTATTCTTATGGAGACGTGTGTGTGTGTGTGTGTGTGTGTGTGGTGTGTGTGTGTGTGTGTGTGTGTGTGTGTGTGTGTGTGTGTGTGTGTGTGTGTTACCTGCCAGGTGTGCAGCGTACGTCCACAGGAAAACATGCTGGTTCATACAGGACTCACAGATCATCTCCTGGAGCTCCACACAGTCTGGAACTACACAACCTAAGTGCTACAGGAAGACACATACAGGTGAGGACAGGTGAGGACAGATGAAGACAGGTGAGGACAGGTGAGGACAGATGAGGACAGATGAGGACAGGTGAAGACAGATGAGGGCAGGTGAGGACAGATGAAGACAGGTGAGGACAGGTGAGGACAGGTGAGGGCAGATGAGGACAGGTGAGGACAGATGAGGACAGGTGAGGGCAGATGAGGACAGATAAAGACAGGTGAGGACAGGTGAGGACAGATGAGGACAGGTGAGGACAGGTGAGGACAGATGAGGACAGATGAGGACAGGTGAGGACAGATAAAGACAGATGAGGACAGATGAGGACAGATAAAGACAGATGAGGACAGGTGAGGGCAGATGAGGACAGGTGAGGACAGATGAAGACAGATGAGGGCAGGTGAGGGCAGATGAGGACAGGTGAGGGCAGATGAGGACAGATAAAGACAGATGAGGACAGGTGAGGGCAGATGAGGACAGATGAGGACAGGTGAGGACAGATGAAGACAGATAAGGACAGATGAAGACAGATGAGTACAGGTGAGGGCAGATGAGGACAGATAAAGACAGGTGAGGACAGGTGAGGACAGATGAGGACAGATCAGGACAGGTGAGGACAGGTGAGGACAGATGAGGACAGATGAGGACAGGTGAGGACAGATAAAGACAGATGAGGACAGATAAAGACAGATGAGGACAGGTGAGGGCAGATGAGGACAGGTGAGGACAGATGAAGACAGATGAGGGCAGGTGAGGGCAGATGAGGACAGGTGAGGGCAGATGAGGACAGATAAAGACAGATGAGGACAGGTGAGGGCAGATGAGGACAGATGAGGACAGGTGAGGACAGATGAAGACAGATAAGGACAGATGAAGACAGATGAGGACAGGTGAGGACAGATGAGGACAGGTGAGGACAGATGAAGACAGATAAGGACAGATGAAGACAGATGAGGACAGGTGAGTACAGATGAGGACAGGTGAGGACAGATGAAGACAGGTGAGGACAGGTGAGTACAGATGAGGACAGGTGAGGACAGGTAAAGACAGATAAAGACAGGTGAGGACAGATGAGGACAGATAAAGACAGGTGAGGACAGATGAAGACAGATCAGGACAGGTGAGGACAGATAAAGAAAGATGAGGACAGGTGAGGACAGAAAAAGAAAGATGAGGACAGATGAAGACAGATGAGGACATATGAGGACAGATAAAGACAGATGAGGACAGGTGAGGACAGATGAAGACAGATTAGGACAGATGAGGACAGATAAAGACAGATGAGGACAGGTGAGGACAGATAAAGACAGATGAGGACAGGTGAGGACAGGTGAGGACAGATGAGGACAGATAAAGACAGGTGAGGACAGATGAAGACAGGTGAGGACAGGTGAGGACAGATAAAGACAGATGAGGTCAATACAAACCCTGCCATGAAGCCAGTCCTCACAAACCACACACTGGATCATCTCGTCCTCCTCCTGAAGACAAAACCAGAGCTGTCATCAGTTTGGTTCTAGATAACTAGAACACACTTTACTCCCTCAGTCATTATTATTATTAGTCGTCTTCAGTTAGTACAGAACAAAACATTTATGTCAAACTACTTTATTACCTGCACCAAGGACGTTATGTTTTCACTGGAGTCTGTCTGTCTCTCTGTCTGTCTGTTTGTCTGCCTGTCTATCGGTCTGTCTGTCTGTCCGTCTGCCTGCCTGTCTATCGGTCTGTCTGTCTGTCCGTCTGCCTGCCTGTCTATTGGTCTGTCTGTCTGTCCATCTGCCTGCCTGTCTATCGGTCTGTCTATCGGTCTGTCTGTCTGTCTGTCCGTCTGCCTGTCTATTGGTCTGTCTGTCTGTCCGTCTGCCTGCCTGTCTATTGGTCTGTCTGTCTGTCCATCTGCCTGCCTGTCTATTGGTCTGTCTATCGGTCTGTCTGTCTGTCCGTCTGCCTGCCTGTCTATCGGTCTGTCTGTCTGTCCGTCTGCCTGCCTGTCTATTGGTCTGTCTGTCTGTCCATCTGCCTGCCTGTCTATCGGTCTGTCTATCGGTCTGTCTGTCTGTCTGTCCGTCTGCCTGTCTATTGGTCTGTCTGTCTGTCCGTCTGCCTGCCTGTCTATTGGTCTGTCTGTCTGTCCATCTGCCTGCCTGTCTATTGGTCTGTCTATCGGTCTGTCTGTCTGTCTGTCCGTCTGCCTGTCTATTGGTCTGTCTGTCTGTCCGTCTGCCTGCCTGTCTATTGGTCTGTCTGTCTGTCCATCTGCCTGCCTGTCTATCGGTCTGTCTATCGGTCTGTCTGTCTGTCTGTCCGTCTGCCTGTCTATTGGTCTGTCTGTCTGTCCGTCTGCCTGCCTGTCTATCGGTTTGTCTGTCTGTCTGTCTGTCTGCCTGCCTGTCTATCGGTCTGTCTGTCCGTCCATCTGTAACATTACTGAAAAAGTTATGGATGGATTTTGAAAACATTTTCAGGATGTGTTGTTAGTGTCACATGGAACAAATGATGACATTTAGTGGTGATCCAGAAGATCCTGGATTCTGGATCACTTTGAAACTTTACATTATGTCCAACAGACAGGATGTCCAACAGACAGGACACTATGTACAGAGTAGAGTAAGACAGGACAACACAACACAGTGTTGGAACTAAGTGTCTTTAAGGTACTAGTGACACCATGTGACACTAACAACACATTCTGAAAATGTTATTAAAATCCATCCATAACTTTTTGAGTTTTGACAAACTCCAGTGAAAACATAACCTCCTTGGTGGACCTCTCTTTATTGGAGGGAGGGGGGGTTCTGCCTTGGCGGAGGTTCACCCCCCACACACACACACACACTTGACTTATTATATTAAGTTAAGTTAATGATAGTTTATACACTTTTTTTAAAATCAGATTAAGTTATTATATCAAGTTATAAATGCCATTAGCTCATTGTATTCTCAATATTTTAACATCTTTATCATGTAAATAACAAATGATATTTTCCTTTATTTATGATACTATTATTATCAACATTAATTATAATGGAGGTGGACTCGAACATGAAGCACTTTCATTATGTAGAGGTTATTGACTTTCTATATTCTGTTTTATTTATTTTTTTTATGTATGTGATATATGTGTATATATGTATGTGTGTATATATATATATATATATATATATATATATTTATTTTATTTTTTTTAATTAATTAATTAATTAATTGTAACCTTTTATATGTGTGAACAAACAAACAAACCAATTTTGGATTTGGAAACAAATAATGAAGGAAGGAGTTGTGTTTTTCTTGTCTTATTTTTGGTTTTATTTTGAAAAACTAATGGTACATGGATTTTGGAACATCCTTTGGGACCTTCCAAAAACTGGGGTGTTCTAAAACTTTAGACTGGTAGTGTATGGCTGTATTCACACAGGATCAGTTTTTCCTCTGGACCAATGGTCATTCAGAATAATTACAGAGAATGTCTGAGTTCTTAGTCTGTGATTTGCTCAGTAATAATTCTGTGTTTGGGCCAAAAGCAGACGTCCAGTGATAATTCACGTCCTGTGTGAATGAACATGTCTGTGTTTGTGATTTTAACTGTGCACCTTTTGTCTTTATCTGGAGTGAATAATGGAGGAAGACGCTGACATTGTGTGTCAGCATGTGATAAAAGGAAGATATGGTCACATAATATTTATAATATTTATATTTAATATATTTATATTAAATATTTATAACTATCTTCAGTCGTCTCTATAGATTCAGTCGGTCGTTTCCAGAGGGAAGGCCTCCGCTAACAACTGTCCATTCTGTAATCTGGACACTGTTTTAATCTGCACTGACCCCGCTTTTATTTTGAAGGGGTGGAGCATCCCTGCCAATGACATTTACCCCCTTTATTCTTATGCACACTTTGTTTTCAAACCTTATTAATGTGTTGAGACCAAACAGGATGTTGTGAGATTACGACATGTGCGACCATAATGTCTGGAATTACAGACGTTTGTTTATGCGTCTGAATGCACCAAACAATAACACAGAGGTACGGGGGTAACTGCCAATTACCAGTGGTCCATAGATAATACTTATACTGTGTGAATAGGACATATGTTGTTGTAAAGTGCTGTATGAATAAACTTTGTTTGACTGATTGAAAACAACCAGAGTCAGATGCAGCTCCAGGTGATCAGACCTGAGTGGTGAACAGGCAAAAAAAAAGTGTGTGTGTGTGTGTGTGTGTGTGTGTGTGGGGGGGGGGGTCCTCACCTGGTCGTCTGGGTCTGGATAGGGCCGGCTGCAGGTACAGTACACTCCAAAGAAGTTATGGCTGTATTTGTTCCCGGTGTTCTCCTCCTCTTTCTCCTGAAATCACACGTCCACATTAACCAGGATGTTGTCGTCCAGTCACTGCCGCTGTGGCTGCAGGTCACACTTTGACCAATGGACTCTGGACGCTGGGATCAGCTGATTCTTTGAGTCCAGTCTGGTGTTCTGCTGCTGTTGGAACAAAAACCTGCAGCCACACCGGCCCGTTGTGGAAGAGTTTGGACGTGCCTTTTTTTTTATTAACCCTGCAATATGAAAAACTCCTCAGTAGTAAAAAAAAAACAGCTGTGGTGACGACGCTAACGCTTCAACAGATTAGTGGTCGACACTGAACATGTGTTTAACTGTCATCCTTCTGTAGATGACATAATTAAATACTATTAATAATTAAAAATAATGATATAAGATTCATAAAATAAATAAATACATAAAATACAAATGTAAATAAATATAAAAATAAATGATTAAAATAATAAAATAAAATGAATAAATAAATATAAAGGAAAAAAGAATAAAAATAAAGAAAACATTTTATAAAAATAAATAAATTAATGAATAAATTAAAAATAAAGAAATAAATGAATAAATAAAAGAAAGAAGGAAAAAAAAGAAAGGAATGAAAATCAATAAATAAATAGGACAAAATAAAAAATAAATAAATGAATAAAAAAATAGCAATAAATAAATAATAAAAATAAATGAAAAAAATATAAAAAATAAATAAATTAAAAATAATAAAATTAAATAAATTAAACAAAACATTTATAAATAATAAAAAAAATTAAAAATAAATGTAAAAAATTAAAATGTGCTCAAACACATGGTCCAGGTCTAGTCAGAATGTTGTAGTAGATGGTCATTATCATCATCATCATCATCATCATCATCATCATCATCATCATCATCATCATCCTCCTCCTCAGTTCTTACATGTATCCTTTAAACATATGAACAGACTCACCGGGCAGAGCTTACACTGCAGGTCTGTAAACTTCTTGTTTCCACAGTCACAGCGGAAGTTCCTGCAGAAATGAGAAAATATGAAGTTGTGACCGGGGTCAAAGGTCATTGGTTTACTCTGCAACATGGAACATGTTGCCGACAGACTGTTTTAAAATGAATAAAATAATTTGGAGAATAATGCTACTAATGCTAATGTTTACATGGAAATGTTAATGCCGGATAAAGGTTTCCATGGAAACGGGTGTATTCCACAGCCGCTCTAGTTCAGTGGGTCCCAACCCCAACCCACATTCAGCCTAATATGGTATAATGTGGGCCGCACTAGTAAGACGGTATAAAAAAAATGGGATAAAAATGTATAAAACAATGTCAACGGCAACAATTTTTCTGTGTTGCTGAATGGGGGAAAAAAAGATCAATTCTGCAATGGAATGAGTGATTTATTTACACAACAAAACAAAAACTCACCTCATAATTGCTTGGAGCTATTTTCTCTTAATAGTGATCAATGTGCTAGCGTTGTCACTGCTAACAGCTGTGCACCTTAGCAAACTACTTTCATCAGTTGTTGGTCAGTGTTAACGGCTGCTACTACGTTCGCAGTGTTAGCAGTGAAAATGCTAGCGTATTGATCGCTATTAAGAGAAAGTAGCTCCAAACAATTATGAGGTGTTGATTGATTGATTGATTTTATTCTGGAACCTTACAAGAGGCAATCCAAAGGATGGCATGCAAAAGCACGGGGCTTATTTCCAGCATGGTCCTTGGTGTTAAAACAAACAGTGGGGCAAAACAACTCCACCACACATAAACAACATGAAAATAACTAAATATCAATAATAAAAAAATAATAAATAAACATGGGTAAAACAAATACATAATCATTACAGCCGAAACCTACAATACTCTCACTTTGTTCCATAAGATATTCCGAACTTGCCTTTTAAAACCATAGCAAGATGCTGAGATCTGAACAGCAGATGGCAATGAATTCCATAACATAATGGCTGAATAAAAAAAGGAATGTCTAGCTGCTGACTTCACTGAAGGTATTTTGCAGGAGCGGATGCTTGCTCTGGTGAAGTGAATGTGTTCAGTGTTGACTAGAGAGATATTGTCAGAGATGTATGATGGGGCGTGACCATTAACAATGTTAAACATATGGTTTAGCTTGAGTTGTTCTACTCTGAGATGAACTGGCAGCAAGCCAGCTCTGGCAAACTCCTTGTAACCTATATGGGATCGGGGTGGAGCCCCTAAAAGGTATCGGATGGCCTTATTTTGAATGGTTTGTTAGTTTTTGTTCTGTGACGGTTTTGTTATGTAAATAAATCACTCATTCCAACACATACTGTTTTGAGAAGAAACACATTTTATTTTGTTGACCCCAGGAAACCTGTCGGGACTACTTTGGCTTTGACCAGAACTGGGCTCACAGGACAGTGTGGGGGGTAAGTCAGTGTGGGTGCACTAGAGTAAAGACACTGATGACAAACACATTCATGTGAAAAACACTGAACTGTCCCTTTAAGATCCTCTGATTTTCACAGGAACAGCTGTGTCTAAACGTTACCGTTCTACCAACACTGATGTGAAATATTATATATATTATATAACGAATAAACTGGACCAGGACTGAAAAAGAGCTTCTTCTTTAGCCTAGGATCTAGTCTGTCCCCAGTGGCCGCAAATGGTATTTGCTACAGGGAGACAGACTAGACAGCCTCGGATCTGAAAATCCAAAATGGACCGGACCAATCAAATCGCGAGGGGCGGGATTGGAGCCCGCCCTGCCTCATGACGACACAAATACGACACGTAATGTTGTAGTCGCAGAGACGTAGCAGCTAGCAAGCAGCTAGCACACATTGCCATAACACCAGTTGCTAGCTGCTAGACAACATGGCTCATCACCAGGAACAACCATTGGAGCTGGCTTTGGCAGCAACGCTAGGTGATTTAAAATTACAGTTTTCCCTGCGAGAGGAGCAGAAAACGGCACTTAAGCTGTTTTTGGAAAAAAGGGACGTTGTCGGAGTTTTGCCCACCGGGTATGGCAAAAGTTTGATTTATCAGCTGGCTCCGCTAGTGGGACGACGCATGGGTCTGCACAACCCGCTGGTGATCGTTGTGTCACCCCTTTTAGCCCTAATGGATGACCAGTTGCATGAGGCAGAAAAACTGGGAATACGAGCAGCACAACTCGGCAAAGGCGACCCGGAGGAGATCCGAAGCGGCCGGTGCCAAATAGTGTACGGGAGTCCGGAATCCTGGCTGAACCGGGAATGGTTAGACCTGCTCCATGTTCATTGCTCTGATTGGTTGGCTCTGACTGGTTACCCACCCAATAGCGTGGCGTTGTGTAAAGAGAAAACTTGACAGACAGCGGTTATCCTGCCCACAAATTCGCCTAGACTTTCTAGACTCTCTAGACTCTCCCCCGTAGCAAATACCATTTGCGGCCACTGGGGACAGTCTAGATCCTAGGCTAGTTCTTCTTAACATCAATGGGTTATTTTTGTTTGACTGGTTAAATACATTAATAAAATGAAGTATTCTGCATGTCTCACCTCTTGGTGTAGAGCTCAAAGAGGTCATGACCTTCGTGACATTTGTATGAACAGGCCAGACACACGCCTGCCGCCTGTCCTCCCTTTGGTGTGCAGGTGTTACAGGCGTACAGAGCCTGACGCTTCACATAACCCTGAAACACAAACACTCAAATGTTGGACTTTAAAACTCACACAATTCAACTGCACTGTTTGATTTAATAATAATAATAATAATAATAATGAATTTTATTTATCACACACTTTACATTTGCTGGCAAATCTCAAAGTGCACAGTAAAACAGTAAAAAAAAACTGTGATAAAAAACAATAAAAGCAGTAAAAAAAACAACTACAAACAGTAAAAGCAATTAGTCTGCAAAGGCAGCACGGAATAAAAAGGTTTTAAGTCCTTTCTTAAATTTAACAAACTTTATAACATACATGAAAAACACACATTTGAATTTTTTACTTTTCATTAGATCTGCACGACATAATTATTTGAGCATCGACATCACAGTGTAGGTGTGTGAGCAATAGTCACATCACAGGTCCTGCATTTATTTTTTAGTATATTTTAAACTATTTTTTTTTTATTTATTCATTTTATTAAATTTTTTTTAGTAATTTGTTTTTATTTGTCTTTTTCTTATTTATTTTTTATTTCATTTAAGATTTTTTAAATGTTTTTTATTTATCTATTCATGAATTTATTTATCAATATTTATTTTTTTTATTTAATTAATTTATCCATTCATTCATTTTTAATTACTAATTTTATTTAATTATTTTAGCTACAGAAAGATGACACTGAAACATGTTTTTTTAATCTTTTTTATTTACTTATTTTATTTATTTATTCATTTTTATTAATTACTTTTTAATATCATTCATTTATTTTAGATTATTAAATTTTTTTAATTATTTAATAATGATGACATAATTTAAATAATTTCTTTTATTTCTTTTAAATTTTGTTGTCTTTTACTTATTCATTCATTCATTTATTTTTAATTAGTAATTTTATTTAATTATTTCTGTTACAGTAGGATGACAGTTAAAACGTATGTTCAGTGTCGACCTACTGAGGAGTTTTTCATATCACTATATATATCACTATATATATATATATATATAAAAATGTTCCTCTCGTCCCACCTGGGCGGTGTCTCCTTCAGACTCGGGTCCTCTACCAGAGGTCTGGGAGCCTGAGGGTTCTGCGCAGGATCTTAGCTGTTCCTAACAATGTTCTCTTTTGGACACAGATCTCTGATATTGTTCCTGGTATCTGCTGGAGACATTCTCCCAGCTTGGGGGTCACTGCCCCTAATGCTCCGATCACTACTGGTACCACTGTTGCCTTCACACTCCACATTTTCTCTAACTCCTCTTTCAGCCCTTGGTATTTCTCTTCTCTTCTCATGTTCTTTCTTTCTCATGTTGCTATCACTGGGGACTGCTACATCTATCACCACCACTGTCTTCTCATGTTTATCCACCACCACTATGTCAGGCTGATTGGCCATCACCATCTTGTCAGTCTGGATCTGGAAGTCCCACAGGATCTTGGCCTGTTTGTTCTCTGTCACCTTTGGGGGGTTCTCCCATCTTGACCCTTGACCTCCAGTCCATACTCTTTACAGATGTTCCTGTACAGTATGTCCTCTACCTGGTTATGCCTCTCCATGTATGTCTTACCTGCCACCATCTTACACCTGCTGTGATGTGCTAGACTGTTTCAGGGGCTTCTCTACACAGCCTACACCTGGGGTCCTGTCTGATGTGGTAGACCCCGGCCTCTATTGCTCTGGTGTTCAGGGCTTGTTCTTGTGCAGCCATGAGTAGCGCCTCTGTGCTGTCCTTTAGTCCAGCCTTTTCCAGACACTGGTATGTCTTTTCCATATCAGCCACTTCCTCAATTTGTCGATGGTACACGCCATGCAAGGGTTTGTCCTTCCATGATAGCCCCTCTGGTTCCTCGACCTTACTGGGCTTTTGTTGCCTGAGGCATTCACTTAGCAGTTGGTCATTGGGGGCCATTTTCTTGATGTATTCCTGGAGGTTCGCCGTTTCCTCCTGGACAGTAGTTCTGACACTTACTAGTCCTCGGCCCCCTTCCTTTCTCTTAGTGTACAGCCTCAGGACACTGGACTTGGGGTGGAACCCTCCATGCATGGTAAGGAGTTTCCTTGTCTTGATATCAGTGGCTTGTATATCTTCCAGTGTAGGATATTATCCCAGCTGGGTATCTGATTACTGGCAGGGCATAGGTGTTAATGGCCTGGATCTTATTTTTGCCGTTCAGCTGACTTTTCAGGACCTGTCTTACCCTCTGTAGGTATTTGGCTGTGGCTGACTTCTGAGCTGCCTCCCATTTGTCTGTGGGATCCCCAGGTATTTGTAACTTTCCTGCACATCTGTGATATTCCCTTCAGGTAGGTCAAATATATATATATATATATATATATATATATATATATATATATAGAAGAGAAGAGGAAAGGTGATCACAACTGAAGGGGTTGACCTACCTGAAGGGAATATCACAGATGTGCAGGAAAGTTACAAATACCTAGGGATCCCACAGACAAATGGTAATCATGAGGAGGCAGCTCGGAAGTCAGCCACAGCCAAATACCTACAGAGGGTAAGACAGGTCCTGAAAAGTCAGCTGAACGGCAAAAATAAGATCCAGGCCATTAACACCTATGCCCTGCCAGTAATCAGATACCCAGCTGGGATAATATCCTGGCCACTGGAAGAGATACAAGCCACTGATATCAAGACAAGGAAACTCCTTACCATGCATGGAGGGTTCCACCTCAAGTCCAGTGTCCTGAGGCTGTACACTAAGCGAAAGGAAGGGGGCCGAGGACGAGTGTCAGAACTACTGTCCAGGAGGAAACGGCGAACCTCCAGGAATACATCAAGAAAATGGCCCCCAATGACCAACTGCTAAGTGAATGCCTCAGGCAACAAAAGCCCAGTAAGGTCGAGGAACCAGAGGAGCTATCATGGAGGGACAAACCCTTGCATGGCGTGTACCATCGACAAATTGAGGAAGTGGCTGATATGGAAAAGACATACCAGTGGCTGGAAAAGGCTGGACTAAAGGACAGCACAGAGGCGCTACTCATGGCTGCACAAGAACAAGCCCTGAACACCAGAGCAATAGAGGCCGGGGTCTACCACATCAGACAGGACCCCAGGTGTAGGCTGTGTAGAGAAGCCCCTGAAACAGTCCAGCACATCACAGCAGGGTGTAAGATGCTGGCAGGCAAGGCATACATGGAGAGGCATAACCAGGTAGCGGGCATACTATACAGGAACATCTGTAAAGAGTATGGACTGGAGGTCAAGGGTCAAGATGGGAGAACCCCCCAAAGGTGACAGAGAACAAACAGGCCAAGATCCTGTGGGACTTCCAGATCCAGACTGACAAGATGGTGATGGCCAATCAGCCTGACATAGTGGTGGTGGATAAACATGAGAAGACAGTGGTGGTGATAGATGTAGCAGTCCCCAGTGATAGCAACATGAGAAAGAAAGAACATGAGAAGCTTGAGAAATACCAAGGGCTGAAAGAGGAGTTAGAGAAAATGTGGAGTGTGAAGGCAACAGTGGTACCAGTAGTGATCGGAGCATTAGGGGCAGTGACCCCCAAGCTGGGAGAATGTCTCCAGCAGATACCAGGAACAACATCAGAGATCTCTGTACAAAAGAGCGCATTGCTAGGAACAGCTAAGATCCTGCACAGAACCCTCAGGCTCCCAGGCCTCTGGTAGAGGACCCGAGTCTGAAGGAGACACCGCCCACGTGGGGCGAGAGGAACATTTTTTTTTTTTTTTATATATATATATATATGTGTGTGTGTGTGTGTGTGTGTGACAGGCTTAAAAAATCATGTCAGTTTTTTTCTAATATTATGCAGCTCTATATTTGATATGTGGAAATTATTCCCAATCCACCTTGTCACATAGTCTCCCTTTGTTATATTATCTATATTATCTGTACTGTTCTCAATTTTTATAATTATTTTTATTCCAAAGGAGCAGATAAATGAACAGATAAAGAATCATATTTGATGTTTGACATGAACAGAACTAGAGCAGTGAATGACTCTAGTGTTTTGTGGTGTAGTATATTATATATTATTGTACATTTATAAACGTACCTGTGGGTATGAACAGTGGTCAGAGTCACTTCCTGCCAACACAGCCGATGCTTCCTCCTCCAGCTCCTCATCCTCCTCCAGAACATCGACCAGTGAGACGGTCTGCTCCTCTGATGTCATTATTCTGTTTACACAGAGCGCACAAGTTAACCCAACTGTGACTGAGCACAATAACATAATCATTACTGCTGTCCATCCATTCAAATATTTAATCTCCATTAATCACATAAATGCAATCATTAACTTGCAATTAATTGCAGTTTATTAACACATCTTTGGGTCATTGAAATTTATTGTAACTAGTTCAGAACCCACAGAAAAATGTGACATTATTTGCTACTAATGTGTTGTGGAAATGGATCAATCTATCTATGACCTTTTTAATGGACAATAGTATCTTTTAGTGATCATTTTATGTACAAAAGTGATCTTTTTAAAGTGTAATAGTGATCTTTTTAATGGACAATCGTGATTTTTTTATGGGTAATAGTGACTTATTTTTGTGTGTGTGTGATCTGTGATGATGGGCTATCAGAGTGTTTTTGCTGCTGTAACAAAAGCAATTTCCTTGAAAAAAGGATTAATAAACTATCTGTCTGTCTGTCTGTCTGTCTATCTATCTGTCTGTCTGTCCCTCCGTGATGGAGGTTATGTTTTACCGTGCGTTTATTTGTTTGTCAGTAAGATAACTCAAAAAGTTATTAACGGATTTTGATGAAACTTTCAGAGATGATTGACAATATATCAAGGAAGAAACCATTAAATTTTTGAGCAATAAAGGTCAGAGGTCAAGGTCACAGTGAAGGTCAACAGTTCAAACACATCAGTGGTGATATCTCAGAATCCAGACCAGATAGTATCATCAGACATCAGATGAGATAACACCCATAGGCTCCATGACGTCAAGCCAATGATATATTAACAAAATGTATGAATATTTGACAGGAGTGGGTTTTTTGTTGTTTTCATTTTTGTTCAATAAATGCAGTTCCACATAATTGTGTAAATAAATGTGATTTTAATATTGACCAAAATAATCAGGATTATTTTTTCTATAATCAAACAGCCCTGCTTCACATTGAGGAAAGTTTTTTCTGATATTATTAACCTTCCTGCTCCTGCCATGGTTTGTCACATCACAGTTTCAATCATAAAAAAGCTTCCACTCAGGAACATAGATCCTTCCACCAGCCTTCATGCCCTTCAGTCCTTGAAAAGCATTTCAAGGTTTCAAATGTTGATCCAAGATCAATTTGTGGATCACAATCAAGGAGCCAAGAAGGTGAAAAAAAAGAAGAAGAGATCATACTATTATCACAGAACATTTCTATGTTACTGGAAACATTAAATGTCGTGTGTGATCCTGCACTGAACATCTTATTCTGCTGAAGTTGTTTAGATTTATTTATTTATGTATATATTTATTTACTTCATTAAGCATGAGGGTTTTTTGTAACTAACTACCTCTATTTATTATATATATTATTTCTATATTAGGTCACACACTGCTGGTCCTGAGTACTAAATTCATTTTCATGTATTCATGTAAATGACAATAAACTGAATCTGAATGTGTAGTCAGTACATAACAGAGCTTATTTAAAAGTAAAAATGTGAGTCATTTAGCAACATTAATCGGTCAAACTACCACTAAATATCCCATCAGAGAGATTTTTAAAACAGTATTTTTGACCCAGTATCATTTACATCACAGGTGTCAAACTTCAGTCCTCGAGGGCCGGTGTCCTGCATGTTTTAGATATTTCCCTCTTCCATGTGATTCAGTTTAACCCTTTAACTCCTGAGAACTAACAAAATAACTGGTAACATGAGCAAAGTAAAGACACAAATGGTAGAAAATCAAAGAAAAATACTACAATAAAAAAAAAATAAAAAATTTAGAAAAATAAACCAAATGAGCAACAAAAACTAATAAATATTTACAACATGACAAATAATGTGGAAAGAAAACTACTATTGAAATTTGGTCCCAGCAATTTTAATTTTGCCTTTAAATTTTTTTTTAATAAAATAAAAATAAAAAACTCTTGCTCTTTGACACATTTTCCATGCACAAAACTAAAAGGAAAATGGTTGAATTTTTCCGAATATTTAAACTAAATCATCCATTCAGAATGCATCAGCACTGACACTTAAAAAGTTAATAATCAGCTCCTCATCAGACTGATAATAATGCGATGGCCTCTAGGTGTAATGGAAGAGGGGAACATCTAAAACATGTAGGACACCGGCCCTCGAGGACCGCACTTTGACACCCCTGATTTACAGGGTTCCTAGAGCTCAAGGAAAGTTAAATTCAAGACTTTAAAGACTTTTTTAATGCCAGTTGAAATTACATTTAAGACTAAGCCAATAACAAATAAAAATTTGAAAAGGAAAAAAGAAACAGGACATGAATGACCTGGGGTCAGTTTTACCAACTGTTTATTTTAAATAGAACATGACTTTTTGGTCCAGTTGATGCTACATTCATGAACCATTTACATCGAGAAGCAGAACTTTGAAATTTTGAATATATAACACACACACACACACACACCATATAAACACACACTGGTAATAAACTCAGTATAGTTAAAGGAATACTACACCCACAGAACGATGTGTCCTCATTTTCTACTCACCCTAAAAGTATTTTTGTAACATACGGACTAAATGTTAGCAAATACTTTTTACTTCAAACTAACATAAATCGGACTAATGTGTCCACGTTTTTATGACTTTTGAAAATTGAATGACACTTAAGGCCTTATTTTTAGAACAATGAATTCAATGTCTTCTAAGACCTTTCAAGGATACGTAGGAACCCAGTTTTAGCCCAGTTTAGCCCAGTTTAACCCAGTTTAACCCAGTCAAGTGTTTCTGCTGCTACAGTATGTGGGGGACTTTGTCTTGACGTCGGGTAGTATGTTCACACAGATACAGAGGATGAAGATATGTTCTGCTCTGTTAAGGTTCTGCTTGACACAGATACAAGGTCCAGTCTCATGGTGGCAGAGCAGATTAGATTACTGAGGCCACCGCTGTCTACAGAACCAAAAACAGTTCAGCAAAAAAATATTGACATTATATACTACATATTATATAATTTATACAACAGTTATAAATATTATATATATATATATATATATATATATATATATATATATATATATATATATATATATATATATATATATATATATATTATAAATATTAGAACTGTTGTAAATTATAAAATAAAAAACCAAGTAAAATGCATTATTATTCATCAGGAGTCAGTTATAATAGTTCTGTACAAACTGCAGTTAAAATGGATAAATAAAGTATGTATTTGGACATGTGGATTTGTCTTATCTCTGATCATTGTGAAAACATATTTATATTATATAATTTATACAACAGTTATAAATATTATAACTGTTGTACAAATTAAGAAATGAAAAAAACAAGGAAAATGCATTATTAACCATAAGGAGTCAGTTATAATAATTCTGCACAAACTGCTGTTATACTGGATAAATATGTAAATAGAAATGTGGTTTTGTCTTATCTCTGATCATTATGAAAACACATCTTTGGTGACCTTGACCTTCCTTTACCATAATTCAATATTATCTAGTCTGGACCACATTCGTTTCTGATATTTATTTTGTATGAATGACAAACATACAAATGAAAAGGAAAGCTTATTATAAACCAACCCATTACAAACACATTTACAAGTAAACATAGTATTATGAAAAAATCATCTACATCAACTAAAGAAAAAAGGAGTTAAGAGAATGAAATATATAAACTTTGAAATTTTACTTTGCGGTAAATGGAGAATACATTTCAAAGTGATCTAGAATCCAGGATCTCTTCCCAATAAACACCAAAATTTAATCATTTGTTCCTTGTGACACTCCCAACACATCACACACACACACACACAATTTTATCAAAATCCATCCATAACTTTTTGAGCAATATTGCTGCCAGACAGACAAACTCCACTGAAAACATAACCTTCTTGGTAAATATATAACATAACATATTAACATGTTAGTAGACACACTGCTGGATTAATATAAGATCTGTTCATAAAAAACACTGTATTCATATTCTTATAATGTACTTACATGTAATAATTGGGTCTATTATAGGATTAATAAGCATCTCCGTGGTCAATATGATTAATTTGAAAGATAAACAGCATTTTAATATATATTCAATACATATTTGACATTCTAGTTTTATTATTTATACGCCAGCCTATTAACATAATCAGACCCTTGTCTTTAGCTATTTGGATGTTAAAGCTACAGTTATTTATACAAATACTGATAGAAAATAAACAAATTAACACATATGTGACTTACACACAGTTATGTTTCCTATCGATCAGCTTCAGATAGATAATAAATTATTCAACATACGGATAGTTTTGAAGCCACTTTGGATTAAAGGTAGCTAATGCTAGCTGTTGTTAGCTCCTGTTAGCTTTGTGATAAGATCACGAATATCTGCAAAATTTAACACAAACCTACTGAGCTGAACCGGGCCGCCTGCTCCGTGTACGTCACAGAGTACAGTCCAGATCAATACAGATCGATAATGAGCTGCGTCTGTTGACAGCTGATCAGGTCCGTTAGCTCAGTTAGCTGCAGCCACCGATTATCACAACTTCCGGTTTACTTCCGTGGATTGTATTTGGCGGTTTCTTCTTCTTCTTGTAAATATTTAAGGGTAGCGTGTAGATGTGAGCACCACCCAGAGGATCCACGGAGTTACAACAGCCACACACACACGGAAGAAGATCAGAGAAATATGCACATAAAACATTTACAGAGCATATATCCTACAAACTACATACAACAACAAACAAAATATTTATATATTGAAAATACGTATATATACCATACCACCGTGTATACAATGAATACACAAGAGAACTGCTGAGATGTCCATTAGAATTCAATACAATTAAATGTTATTTATAGAGCCTTAAATCACAACAGTGTTGCCTCACAGGGCTTTAGAAATAGAAAACAATCAACCACAGAAATAAATGAAGTCTCAAGCATCCCCTGTCCTTATACCCTCCTTCTTCTTCTTCTTCTTCTTATGTTGTAATAATTATTATTAGTATTTTATTCAGTATTTTATCTATATATTTGAAGTATATTCTATCTAGGTTTTGTTTTTGTTTCACCTCTACTGCATGTTCTGTGTTTCTCCTGGTCCTGTGTTATGTTAACGTTGTTAAATGTTGTGCATCCATTAATTCTTGTTTGTGATTCTTTGTTGTTTATTTATATTACAGGAGGACTGCCAACACTAATGAGCCTTTTGGCGACAATTGGGTGGAATTTACAGAAATGTTCATTAATGTACATTGTCCCTCTTTACCAAATAAAATCAAATAAAACAAATGAATGAATGAAACTAAAATTAACCTCCATAAAATCCAGACTCTAATTTGGGATGATGAAGAGTTAATGCAGTGGTCCGATTCACCATCATCATCAATAATCCAAAATGATCCCAACTATGGATTAAAAATATGAAGAACCTTATTGGGACACTACATAAGCATTATGTGGGAAAAAACATGTCAATGTACACAGGGACGGACTGGACCTGTTTTTCTAGTCTGGATACTCAGGCATCCAGGCCACGTCAGACAGGGGGGGACACCTAATATCTTGTATATTAAAAAATGAAAGAGACAAAGTGGGACTACATCACACAAACTTTATTAATATTTCAAAGGCTAAAACTTCACACACAAACACAGTGGCGCATTTTAGTTTAATATAGCATACTAAAGTAAGAGAAAATGTAGAAAACAATAAAGTGCTGTTTAGTATAAAAAAAATAAACCTTGCTTCAACAGCAACAGCCTTAAACAAAACCTACAGTGTACAAGAATATTCTCAATAAAAATACAATCCTTTTGCTTTGCACATGCCCTCCCTGTGTCAATTACTTATGAGTTGGGACTCAAAAAATAAAGAGTTGTTACTTGTCTTTATAACTAAAAAAAAAATAAAATAAATGTAGCTACAAATAAACAAACTTAAAATAGTAATAAGAAAAGCACAGTGTACTAGTGTGCATGCAATATTATCAAGTAAAGACACAACTTTTACATGCCCTCCATATGGACCGGGAACCAAAAAATAAAGTGCTGTGACTTAAACAAAGCCATACAGTATGTGTGACGTTTATAAACTTACTTGTCGCAGCTGGGTCGCCATCCACTTTGCTAGTAGTGGCCAGGGGTGGGGGTGGGGGTCTAAACAGGTATGTAAGTTTGAGACATTTCGCCCCCTCTCTTTCTAGGGCCTTTCTTTTGTTTTCCATTTCTCTTTGATGGCCACCTTTCCTGTTTCCTCCTCTCTTTGGGTGCTCCATCACCAAAATGTCTCTCTCTCTCTCTCTCTCTCTCTCTCTCTCTCTCTCTCTCTCTCTCTCTCTCTCTCTCTCTCTCTCTCTCTCTCTCTCTCTCTCTCTCTCATTCGAGCACACGCGCTGCGCATATAACCATGTGCATTCTCCTTGCTGTGTTTTCGTTGTGTGGAGGCGGGCCATAAAGCAACTAACCAATCACGACATGATTCTTCTAAAAAACCTGTCATTTTCGACCAATCCTAATAACTCTCTGTTTCAGTTTCACAGCGCGCCCGCCTCTGTGCAGTAGCAAGTGAGGGGGCGTGTACTATTCAATTCAATTTTATTTATAAAGCCCTAAATCACAACAAAGTCGTCTCAGAGGGCTTTACAAAAACACAATCAAGCTACAGAAATACATGAAAAGTCCCAGGCATCCCCTGTCCTTAGACCCTACCCCTGTCCTTAGACCCTCCCCCTGTCCTTAGACCCTCCTTCTCGGCAAGAAAAAACTTCCAAACCCAGTGGGAAAAAGAAGAAATGTTGAGGAGAACCACATTGAAGGACAGATCCACTCCCATGGACGGACAGACTATAGATGAACGTCCATGTATAAATGCAGGAAGGGGGGCTGGTCCAGACAGGCAGGGGCGGTGGTCCGGGGTCACAGGTCAGCACAGGCGAGATACTGCCGATCCTGTCGTCCATGGCTCCCACGCAGACACTGCCAGGAGAGCCACCACTCCCCCCAGGGGGGGAGGGGGGAAAGGGGACACCAGGTGACTAGTCATGAACAGACTAGAAGAAGTGTTGTCTGCCTAGCAACAGCGAGCCATTGGCTGCATTGTATTTATTGGCAGCAAATGGCAGCCATACAGGCCAATAAGGAGGAAGGCCATTTGGAAAGCGACAGACCGACAGACCGACAGACCGACAGACCGACAGACCGGTCTGACGTGGCCTGGGTGCCTGAGTATCCAAACTAGAAAAACAGGTCCAGTCCGTCCCTGCTGCACATGTTGTACAGATCACAGCTCAGAGCGGTTTCACTCAAAGTGAAACTTAAACAGTCGTTAGACGAAGCACAAATGGAGCAGAGAGGAGTTGAACTGGATCAGGAAACATTTTCCTGTTCCATCTGTTTGGATCTACTGAAGGATCCGGTGGCTATTCACTGTGGACACAGCTACTGTATGAGCTGTATTAAAAACCACTGGGATGGAGAAGATATGAAGCAGATCTACAGCTGCCCTCAGTGCAGATGGACCGTCACACCCAGGCCTGTCCTGCACAAAAACACCATGTTGGCAGATTTAGTGGAAAAACTGAAGAAGACTGGACTGGGACCTGATGAGGATGATGATGATGATGAAGATGGTGACGCTGAAAAAAGTAAAACCCTGAATCAACTTAAACATTTATATTCAATTTGTCATTTTTATCTCATGATTTTTTACTTTTTATGGACACATATGAATAAATCTAGTTCAGTGAACCAAATTAAATTGCATAGGGTTTGGGTTATTTGAATTGAATTTGATGAAGTCAACTACATGTTTTTATGTGTGACCTATTGAAGAACAATTTTGAAGTTGATTCAATGTGTTGTGTTGTTTTTTCAGTGTACGCTGGAGATGAAGATGTGGTCTGTGACGTCTGCACTGGGAGGAAAGTGAAAGCGGTCAAGTCATGTCTGGTGTGTTTGGTCTCCTACTGCCACCAACACCTTCAGCCTCATTATAAATCTGCTGCCTTTAACAAACACAAGCTGGTGGATCCATCAGAGAAGCTCCAGGAGAACATCTGCCCTCGTCACGATGAGCTGATGAAGATGTTCTGTCGCACTGATGGTCAGTGTATCTGTTATCTCTGCTCTGTGGACGAACATAAAGGCCACGACACAGTGTCATCTGCAGCAGAAAGAAGTGAGAGGCAGACAGAGCTGGAGGTGAGTCGACTGAAGATCCAGCAGAGAATCAAAGACAAACACAAAGATGTGAAGGTTCTTCAACAGCAGGTGGAGAACATCAACCGCTCTGCTGACCAAGCAGTGGAGAACAACCAGCGGATCCTGACCCAACTGATCCGACTGATGGAGGAAAGAAGGCGTGATGTGGAGCGTCAGATCAGATCCAAACAGGAAACTGAAGTGATTCGACTCAAAGAACTGGAGTCGAAGCTGGAGCAGGAGATCACTGAGCTGAGGAGGAAAGACGCCCACATGGACAAACTGTCACAGACGCACGACCACAACCACTTTTTACTCCAGTATCCATCAGTGTGTGAACTCAGTGAAGATCCAGACTCCTTCAGCGTGGACATGTGTCCTCTGAGTTACTTTAAGGATGTGACCACAGCTGTGTCAGAGCTCAGAGATAAACTCCAACTGAGTCTGACAGAGGAATGGAACAACATGTTACTGAGAATCACCCAAACACAGGCTTTACTACAACAACAACAACAACAACAACAACAACAACAACAACAACAACAACAACAACAACAACAACAACAACAACAACAACAACAACAACAACAACAACAACAACAACAACCACAACAACCACAGCAACAACAACAAAAACAACAACTACAACAACAAAAACAACCACAACAACAACTACACCAACAACAACAACAACAACTACAACAGCAACAGCAACAACAACAACGACGACGACGACGACAACAACAACTACAACTACAAAAACAACAACAACCACAACAACAACAACAACAGCAACAACAACAACAACGACGACAACAACAACAACTACAAAAACAACAACAACCACAACAACAACAACAACAACAACCACAACAACAACAACTACAACAACAACTACAACAACAACAACTACAACAACAACCACAACAACAACAACCACAACAACAACAACAACCACAACAACAACTACAACAACTACAACAACAACTACAACAACAACAACTACAACAACAACCACAACAACAACAACTACAACAACAACAACTACAACAACTACAACAACAACAACAACAACAACAACAACAACCAGTGACCAGAGCAGAGTTTTTAACATATTCACGACAAATCACACTGGATCCAAACACTGTGTATAAACATCTGTTTCTGTCTGAGGAAAATAAAAGAGTAACATGGACGGGTCAAAACCAGAACCATCCTCCTCATCCAGACAGATTCAGTGACGATCCTCAGGTCATGAGCAGAGAGAGTCTGACTGGTCGATGTTACTGGGAGGTGGAGTGGAGTGGGGAGTGGGTTACGGTCGCAGTCACATATAAGGACATTAAGAGAAAAGGAAACTGTGATGAATGTTTATTTGGATTCAATGACAAATCTTGGTCTTTATATTGTAACAAAAACAGTCCTGTATTTCGATACAACAGTGTCAGGTCTTATGTCCCAGGTCCAGTTTGGTCCAGAATCGGAGTTTACCTGGATCACACAGCAGGTATTCTGAACTTCTACAACGTCTCTGAAACCATGACTCTGATCCACACAGTCCAGACCACATTCACTGAACCTCTGTACGCTGGAGTTTGTACTGGATCCACTGTCCACTTTCCTAAAGTCCATTAAACTGATCCTTGTCTTTGATCCAGTTGATCAGATCAGTTTTTAAGAATCTGTCTCTAAACCACACGACAGAAAAAAACACAAACTTTTATTTTCCTGAACTCTGATTTGGTTCCATTCAGACTTTTTTTGGGAGGATTCTAATGGTCGACTCTATGTGACTATGAAGCAGCCAAATGTGTGTTTGTAAAAGCATGTGTGATGTTCACAGAGCTGTCATTAACTGACCACCACACAACTACACTGTCATCCTATCTGTGGATTTAAAAAAGTCAAACTAAGTGGCAGCGTTTGTTCTACTTTGGACGAGTTTAGTTCAAATCCAGTGGTTTTTTCCAGTTTCCTAACGCAGAAGCATTGACATGGATTTGGAGACAACGATAGAAGTGGAGATAATGAGGATGAGCTGATGTATGTAAACCTGTTAATATGATTTATTTCATTCTTTTACATCTGTACATATGTTAAAATACAAAATACAATCAATACGTCATTCATTCATTCATTCATTCATTCATTCATTCATTCAATAATGAAGTGAATCATTGAAAAACAATTTTGATGACTTCTTAAGTTCATGTAAACACATTACGTATATCTGATTATTACATTTATCTGCTTATTAACAGTTATAGGGTTTTTATGGTCGTGAAAATGAGTTTGAAAATGTTGGGTGATTAATTTCCATGGATAGATGTCAACCATTTTACAAAATAAAAACTTTTTTCTTCAAATGTGGAACGTGATTTAATTCAATAAATGACACTGATGTTATAAATATGAGACAATATGTGATATTAGAAGATGGATGGATGGATGGATGGATGGATGCAAGGATGGATGCATGGATGGATGGATGGATGCAAGGATGGATGCGGGGATTGATGGATGCAAGGATGGATGCAAGGATGGATGCAAGGATGGATGCAAGGATGGATGGATGGATGCAAGGATGGATGCATGGATGGATGGATGGATGCAAGGATGGATGCATGGATGGATGGATGGATGCAAGGATGGATGCATGGATGGATGGATGGATGCAAGGATGGATGCGGGGATGGATGGATGGATGGATGGATGGATGGATGGATGGATGGATGGATGGATGGATGGATGGATGGATGGATGGATGGATGGATGGACGGATGGATGGATGGACGGATGGATGGATGGACGGATGGATGGACGGATGGATGGACGGATGGATGGACGGATGGATGGACGGATGGATGCAGAGATGGATGTACTTTTTTACAATTCAGAAATTTTTTTTACTTATACTTAAGTAGAGGAGTTGAATCAGTACTTCTACTTTTCCCAGAGTATTTTTCACATAAGTAGCTGTACTTGTACTTCACCTCTGGTCATATAACGTGTTAATGCAAACACAGGTACATGTTGTAGTTTTTAATGGATGTATGGTGGTCCATTAATATATGATAATATATTAATATAGTTCTACATTCAAATCCTGTCAAGTCTTTGCACCGTGGGGAACTATTTTCTTCAGAGCGGAGTCAGAAAATGATGTCTCGGGACATCACGTGATCGTTCTGGACCAATCGAATTGCCGATATTTGACAACAGACCAACAACTGACAACCTGTGGGATTAGTCCCATTCGTAGAAAAATTCTCCCAAACACCATCTAAAGTGGACAAATGTCTTCTATGTCCTAAATAGTGCTTTAAATACATCACTAAGATAATAATGTATATGTGTGGTATATTGAAGTGTTTATATTATTAGTATTAGAATAAAAATAGTATATTTATAATAATAATAAAGGTTAAAAAGGCTAGCTGTAAGTCGTACTTGTGGGTATCCAAACCGTGGACACAAATCTATTCACAGTTGTCTTCCATCAGACTGGAGCCTCGACAGACGGTGGTGTTTTCAGAAAGTTTGAACTAACTCTGTCACTACTGTCTGACGCCATATTTGTTTGAGGCGACAACAAGTGCACCTGCGTGAATACGATGACGTGTCAGATATCACTGGGGAAATGTTCACTGGTGGAAAAATGTAAATAAAAATAAAACATCACAGACAGCAGACCTCCACCAAGGTTTGATATGTCGTCATGTGACGTCAAAGTGTGACGTGATGGAGCCATAAGTGTTGACCCATCTGATGTCTGAAGGTTAGGGTTAGAGGTCAAAGGTTAGGGTTATATGTGTTGACCCATCTGATGTCTGAAGGTTAGGGTTAGAGGTCAAAGGTCAGATCATGTGAAACCCCCCCCACCAGATTCTATCTTGTCTGAGTCCTGAGATATTACCAGTGATGTTTTAAGTGTTGACCTTTAGGGCAGTGTTTCCAAACCCTGGTCCTCTAGGAACACTGTCCTGCATGTTTTAAATGTTTTCTCTCTCCAAACTCACCTGATTCAAATGATCATCCTGTCATCCATCTGTGCAGAAGAATGATAATGACTGTGAGGTTCAAAGAGGGAAACATCTAAAACAGGGGTGTCAAACTCATTTTACATCAGGGGCCACATTCAGCTAAATTTGATGGGAAGTGGTCCGAACCAGTAAAAAAAACAAAAACAAAACAACAACATATAAATAATGTCAACTCCAAACCTTTGTCTCTGTGTTAGAGTGAAAAACGTCAAATTACATGATGAAAACAAACAATATAGGGCTTTAGTTTATCATTTACACATATACATTCTAAGTTACATATCACAAGTTTCTCTACAGATACACAAAATATTTAGTAATAGGTGGAATGTTGTGAAAATTGTAGTTACTGGTACTTCTCTAAAGACATTTCTAATTTTTCATGTTTGTTCTGATTATTGAGATTGTTTTTGGGTGAAATTATACTTTGTTTTAGTGTCACTAAATGAAAAAAAAATAACATTTACAAAGAGGATTAACTCAAATTTACAAATCATTAACTAAAATGATTTAGATCTTAGTGTAATTTTTGCATTTTATAAATTCATCCAAAGGGCCGGATTGGTCCCTTAGGCGGGCCGGATTTGGCCCCCGGACCGCATGTTTGACACCTCTGATCTAAAACATGCAGGATAGTGTTCCTCCAGGACCAGGGTTGGAAACACTGCTCAAAATATAATAGGTTCTTCTTTGACCCATTATCTATCATTACTGAAAGTTTCATCACAATCTGTTCAGAACTTTTTGTGTAATCCTGCTGACAGACAGACAGACAGACAGACAGACAGACAGACAGAAGGAAAGACAGACAGACGGACGGACGGACAGACAGACGGACAGACATTGGGTGCCACAGGGGGTGTTGTTTTTATCAAAAGAGGAGGGGGGCCAGGGCCTTATCCACCTGGCCAGTAGAACAGCAGTTTTTAGACAAGTTTTACAGTTTTTACAAAAGTTTTTAACAGGGCCCGCAGATCTTGTGTGGCGAGAGGCGGCCAGCTGTATCTTCAGACGTGTGAGTAACACAGCCCTGTTTTTAATGAATTCTAAATTATTAAATTTTAACGGGGTTCCTCTATTTCATCAAAGTGTTTTTAAATCCTGGGCCTTTTTTTAAAAGCAGTCCAAGCAAAAGCTCTGACTCTCTGTTCTGGTTGTTAAAGGAGCCATTGGTGCATGGAGCCAGACTGGACGACGGCACGCTGCTGCTTGGGCAGCTGGTGGACGTGGCGGGGCCGGAGCTGTCGGATGCCCGGGCTGTGGGTTCTCTGCTGGGGGTCCGGTCCACCAGGGTGTGCCAGAAAATTCTACAGCTGTGGAGGCAGAGACTCTCGGGGACAGAGAGGGGTCTCCTCACGGACTTCGCCAGAGGGACTGAACCCGACCGAGGAGACCCCTTCCCAGAACTGAAGACCCATCCTGACCTCGGAGACCGTGGCGGACCTCTCCTCGAGAGTCTGAAGAACATCGACCTTCACACCGCAGACAAGAAGGAACTGTACAGGAGCTGTGTCAAGGCCATAAATAAAGACAGACTGTGTGACAGAGTTCCCACTGTATGGACCAACAAACTGGGAGGAGACCACCAACCACAGTGGAGAGCTCTGTACAAACCTCCCCTGAAGAAGAGGACAGCTGACCTCCAGTGGAGGATTTTACACGGAGCCTTCGCCTCAAACTCTTTCATCTCCCACGTCGAGCCCTCTGTGTCAGACCAGTGCCCGTTTTGTAATTTTAGAGAAACAGTGTTTCATGTTTTTAGTGAGTGTAGAAGACTGTCAGGTCTCTTCACTCTTTTAACCGATGTTTTTAAACTGTCCAATGAGTTTTTTAGCATTCCAGTTTTTATTAATGGGGTCAAATATAAGAAAACAAAAAAATAAAAAACTCAGTTACTAAATTTTATCATTGGGGAGGCGAAGCTGGCAATTTTAACAACTAGAAAAAATAAGATAAGGGAGGGCAGGGACAGAAGCAGCCTCAGTGTGGCGCTGTAACATCAAGTGCAGACTGAGGCTGGAATTAACTTTTTACACAATAACCAATGATTTGAACAGTTTTAAAAACATTTGGGCTTTTAATAAGACATTGTGCACTGTACAAGACAATATGTTTGTTTTTACTGATTGCCTCTCTGGCTAAACATGTTCATCTTTTGGTTTTGTATTGGTTTTAAATGTATGCTTTTATTTTTTTACAATCACAGAACACTATTTATTTATTGTATATGTTAATAACTAATGTAAATAAATGTGGTTGTAAAAAAAAAAATCTGTCTGTGTGTCTGTCTGTGTGTCTGTGCGTCTGTCTGTCTGTGTGTCTGTGCGTCTGTCTGTCTGTGTGTCTGTCTGTCTGTGTGTCTGTGTGTTTGTGTGTCTGTCTGTGTGTCTTTCTGTCTGTCTGTGTGTTTGTGTGTCTGTCTGTCTGTCTGTCTGTCTGTGTGTTTGTGTGTCTGTCTGTGTGTCTGTCTGTCTGTGTGTCTGTCTGTCTATCTGTGTGTCTGTCTGTCTGTCTGTGTGTTTGTGTGTCTGTCTGTCTATCTGTGTGTCTGTCTGTCTGTCTGTGTGTTTGTGTGTCTGTCTGTGTGTCTGTCTGTGTGTCTGTCTGTGTGTCTTTCTGTCTGTCTGTGTGTCTGTCTATCTATGTGTCTGTCTGTCTGTCTGTCTGTCTGTCTGTCTGTCTGTCTGTCTGTCTGTCTGTCTGTCTTTCTGCCTGTGTGTCTGTGTGTTTGTGTGTCTGTCTGTGTGTCTTTCTGTCTGTCTGTGTGTCTGTCTGTCTGTCTGTCTGTCCGCAAAAAGTTGTGAACAGAGTTTGATAACATTTTCAGGATGTGTTGTTAGTGTCATAAGGAACAAATGTTTACATTTTGGTGGTGATCCAGATGAGATCCTGGATTCTGGATCATATTTAAATGTTATATTATAATAAATTATTACAAAATAAATTTCAAAGTGATTCAGAATCCAGGATCTCTTCTGGATCACCACCAAAATCTAATAACACGTCATGAAGATGTTATAAAGATCTGTCCTTAAGGTTTTGAATTATCTTGCTAACGAACTAACTAACTAACTAACTAACTAACAGGCAGACAGGCAAACTACCAAACGAACGAACAAAAGAACGAACGAACGAAAGAACGAAAGAACGAACGAAAGAACGAACGAACGAACGAACGAATGAACGAACGAAAGAACGAACGAATGAACGAACGAACGAAAGAACGAACTAACTAACTAACAGGAAGACAGGCAAACTAACGAACTAACGAACTAACTAACTAACTAACTAACGAACGAACGAAAGAACGAACGAAAGAACGAAAGAACGAACGAACGAACGAACGAATGAATGAACTAACATAACTAACATAATCTCCTTGGTGAAGTTAATTAACAAAAAAAGAATCTTGAAAAAAAAATAATATTTTCATATTTCTTAAATCAGATTTGTTCAGATCTATTTTCTATAAATCAGTTTTTATAACTGACTGAAAACTTCCTGAAACATCTAAAGAAAATCAGACAGAATGTGAAGCATTTTCTGCTTCTGTTCCAGTTTAGTGTCTTTGTAAAACTGATCTATAATAAAACACATGGACTAATGATAAACTGAGGCAGAATATTGTTAAAAATTAACCTTTTTTTATTTAAAAAAATATTTTCATGATTTAATGGTTGTTTTTTTTTCACTAAAACAATGACATAAATGTATAGTTGTCATTATTTATAGGTTATTATGTTTTCATTTTACTGGTTCGACCCAGCACAGATGAAATCAGACTGAATGTGTAAAATGAAGAACAGGTGTTTCATAGCACTGGTGCAGATAGAAACTGCCCCTGAAGCACTTTTTAAATGTGAGTATTGAACTGTCTGTGTTTGTGTACAAGTACCCATAAGGTTTGAGGATCTTCTCTCCGTATCTTATGGCTCCGTCCACGTCCTCCATGTACAGACACACGCCCATGGCCTGGTACATCATGTGCAGCATGTAGACGTTAGAGTCTTCAAACACAGCCCCCATCTCCTCCACACTCTGCTGACACATCTCCAGCAGCTCACTAGGGGGTGCTAGAGAGTCAAGGAGGAGCCAACACTACTGCAAACACATTCAATAATCCAAAATGATCCCAACTATGGATTAGTCATTCCTAACTTTCTGTTTCATCTGGAACAAGTGATTTAATCTAACTGATGTAGTTAGTGTCCTCTCATGTCTGTAATGTTTAACACATTGGACACCACCAGGACAAGAACATCAGGTTTGGGACAGAATACTTCAGGGACCATCACACATTATTTTGTTTCCACACAAAAATAAAAATATTATTATTATTATTATTATTATTATTATTATTATTATTATTATTATTATTATTATTATTATTATTATTATTATTATTATGTTGTAATAATTATTATTTATATTTTATTCAGTATTTTATCTATATATTTGAAGTGTATTCTATCTAGGTTTTGTTTTTGTTTCACCTCTACTGCATGTGAAATGCAGTAGAGGTGAACACTGTGAAATGCAGACCTTTTTATATTCCCCGCGAGTTCTCTGTTGTCATGACGACTGTTGTCTACATCCCACCGGAGGCTAATGCTAACTTGGCTAACGGACTTTTACATGGCAGTATTAGCGGTCTGTTGAACAAATTTCCTCACGCCGTGCACATCATTGCGGGGGACTTTAATCATGCGGACCTAAAAGCAGCTCTCCCAAAATTCCACCAGCATGTTAAGTGTGCTACTAGAGGAGCCAACACACTGGACAAGGTCTACACTAACATCAAGCTTGGCTACAGGGCAAAACAACTACCGCACCTGGGCAAGTCTGACCACATGTCCCTGCTCTTGATTCCCGCATATGCCCCTCTCAGGAGAACTGCTCCCATCACCACAAAAACTGTCAAAACATGGCCTGAGGATGCCACTCAGCAGCTGCAGGACTGCTTCGATAGTACCAACTGGGATGTCTTTGAACACCAAGACCTGAATCTGTTCACGGACAGCGTACTGTGCTACATTAAGCACTGCACAGACACTGTTACAGTGGACAAACGCATCCGGGTCTACCCCAATCAGAAGCCCTGGATGACCCGGGAGGTCCAGCGGCTGCTGAAGGAGAGGAACACTGCCTTCAGGTCGGAGGACAGGGTTCTCTACAACACAGCCCGGGCGAACCTGAGGAGAGGCATCAAAAAGGCCAAGTCGGACTACAGGAGGAGGATCGAGGACCATCTGGACAGCAACAACAGCAGGCAGGTGTGGCAGGGAGTCCAACATCTCACCAACTTCAGGTCTACCATCGGAGCTGTGGAAGGCGACCCCTCGCTGGCAGAGGAGCTAAACATCTTCTTCGCCCGCTTCGAGGCAGCGCAACCTGAAGTTACCACGTCACAACCCACAGTCAACAGCGGCTTCACCCTCATTGTTGAAGAGCATGAGGTGAGGCGCACGCTGCGGGCCATCAACCCAAGGAAGGCTGCGGGTCCCGACGGCGTCACTGGACGTGTACTGAAGGACTGTGCGGACGAGCTGGCTGGGGTCTTCACCGGGATCTTCTGCCCCGAGGCTTTGACCGCCACCAGTTTGCCTATAGGGCAAATAGATCCACGGGGGACGCCGTAGCCACTGCCCTCCATGCTGCACTGTCCCACCTGGAGCAGCCAGGGAACTATGTGCGCATGCTCTTCGTGGACTATAGCTCTGCTTTCAACACGATCCTCCCCGACAGACTGGTGGACATTCTGGGGGATCTGGGTTTTCCGCACAACACCTGCATGTGGATTAAGAGCTTTCTGTCAGGTCGCTGTCAGAGGGTGAGAGTGGGCGATCACACATCTACGGCCCTTAGCCTCAGTACCGGCTCCCCGCAGGGCTGTGTACTGAGCCCGCTGCTCTACACTCTCTACACACACCAATACTCCCCCGCACACCACAGCAACACCATGGTCAAGTTTGCGGACGACACCACAGTTGTAGGGCTCATCTCCAAGGGGGATGAGTCCGCCTACAGGGATGAGGTGGTGCGGCTGACAGAAAAGAGCAGGGAGAGCAATCTGCTCCTAAATCCATCAAAGACCCAGGAACTGGTCATTGACTTTAGGAGAAATAAAACGGACATTCCACCACTGATCATTAAGGGAGAACGCGTGGAGAGGGTGTCCTCTGCACGCTTTCTGGGAGTCTATATTGAGGAGGACCTCACTTGGAATGTGAACACAAAACAGATACTGAAAAAGGCCCAGCAGAGACCATACTTCCTGAGGGTGCTCAGGGGGAATAACATCAGCGAGAGACTGCTGGTATCCTTTTATCGGTGCTCAATAGAGAGCATACTAACATACTGTATATGCGTATGGTTCACTAGCTGCACAGTAGCACAGAGGAAAAAACTTCAGAGGGTGATAAACACAGCACAGAAGATCATCGGCTGCACCCTCCCCACACTGGAAGACCTTCACAGATCCCGCTGTCTCAAAAAGTCTGAGAACATTGTTAAGGACACTTCCCACCCTGGCCACTCCTTGCTCGAACTGCTGCCGTCAGGAAAAAGGTTTAGGTCAATCAAGTCAAGGACCTGCAGGTTCAGTAACAGCTTCTATCCCACAGCGGTAGTTACACTCAATGCTGCTAAGAAACTTTGATCTGTTGCTGCTTTACATGTTTTATGCTGCTATAGAATAAGTGCAATATGGAGTTGTGCAATAATGGTGGATATCACATGTGTGTTTTTTTAGGGGTTTGTGCAATTGACAGGAAGTATGGCCATGTTTGTGTTTGTTCGTTTTTCTTAGTGGTTCGTTTTATAGTTTTTAGCTCTTTGCTCTTAGTTCTGTGTTTTATGTGATGCACTGATTGGTTGGCACTTTTAAATTTCGTTGTACCTGTGACAATGACAATAAAGACCTATTCTATTCTATTCTATGTTCTGTGTTTCTCCTGGTCCTGTGTTATGTTAACGTTGTTAAATGTTGTGCATCCATTAATTCTTGTTTGTGATTCTTTGTTGTTTATTTATATTACAGGAGGACTGTCAACACTAATGAGCCTTTTGGCGACAATTGGGTGGAATTTACAGAAATGTTCATTAATGTACATTGTCCCTCTTTACCAAATAAAATCAAATAAAACAAATGAATGAAACTAAAATTAACCTCCATAAAATCCAGACTCTAATTTGGGATGATGAAGAGTTAATGCAGTGGTCCGATTCACCATCATCATCAATAATCCAAAATGATCCCAACTATGGATTAAAAATATGAAGAACCTTATTGGGACACTACATAAGCATTATGTGGGAAAAAACATGTCAATGTACATGTGTCCTGTAACCAAAACCAAAGGTGATGTTCTGAAATATTGTGTGTGTGACTTTTTTTTGTCCAGGCAGTGTATTTTACAGCTGCTCAAACATGTTTCTTTTTCTATTAAAATAGAGAAAAGTGAATAAAAAGTGACTTTTCCACTTAAATGTGTCATTAACTGAACATAAACCCTGCGTCTCCGTCCACTGTGTGTGAACAGAAGCGGTTCTTTGTGACTCAGCTGCTTCCTCATATGTGACTCCACTCTGTGGTCACATGACCTCCACTCCTCCCCTGTAGATCTGACAGTTGACAGGTGGGCGGAGCCAACATGAGGCAGGTCCAGACAGCAGACAGGAAACACTGCACATGTTGTACAGATCACAGCTCAGAGCGGTTTCACTCAAAGTGAAACTTAAACAGTCGTTAGACGAAGCACAAATGGAGCAGAGAGGAGTTGAACTGGATCAGGAAACATTTTCCTGTTCCATCTGTTTGGATCTACTGAAGGATCCGGTGGCTATTCACTGTGGACACAGCTACTGTATGAGCTGTATTAAAAACCACTGGGATGGAGAAGATATGAAGCAGATCTACAGCTGCCCTCAGTGCAGATGGACCGTCACACCCAGGCCTGTCCTGCACAAAAACACCATGTTGGCAGATTTAGTGGAAAAACTGAAGAAGACTGGACTGGGACCTGATGAGGATGATGATGATGATGAAGATGGTGACGCTGAAAAAAGTAAAACCCTGAATCAACTTAAACATTTATATTCAATTTGGACTTTTTATCTCATAATTTTTACTTTTTCTCATAATTTTTACTTTATCTCATTATTTGTAATTTTTATCTCATAATTTGTAATTTTTATCTCATGATTTTTACTTTTTATCTCATGAATTTTAGTTTATCTCATAATTTTTACTTTTTTCTCATGATTTTTACTTTATCTCATAATTTGTCATTTTTAATTTCATAATTTTTATTTTTTCTTATAATTTTTCATTTTTTTCTCATGATTTTTACTTTTTATCTCATACTTTTGACTTTTTATCTCATAATTTGTACTTTTGTCTCATGACTTTTACTTTTTATCTCATAATTTTAACTTTTTTCTCATGATTTTTACTTTATCTCATAATTTGTCATTTTTATTTCATAATTTTTATTTTTTCTTATAGTTTTTCATTTTTTTCTCATGATTTTTACTTTATCTCATAATTTGTCATTTTTATCTCATGATTTTTTACTTTTTATCTCATAATTTTTACTTTTTCTCATAATTTTTACTTTTTTTCATAATTTTTACTTTTTTCTCATGATTTTTACTTTTTCTCATAATTTGTCATTTTTATCTCATGATTTTTTACTTTTTATCTCATGATTTTTACTTTATCTCATTATTTGTAATTTTTATCTCATAATTTGTAATTTTTATCTCATGATTTTTACTTTTTATCTCATGATTTTTAGTTTATCTCATAATTTGTCATTTTTATTTCATAATTTTTATTTTTTCTTATAATTTGTCATTTTTATCTCATGATTTTTTACTTTTTATCTCATTATTTTTACTTTTTCTCATAATTTGTCATTTTTATCTCATGATTTTTACTTTTTTCTCATAATTTTTACTTTTTTCTCATGATTTTTTACTTCATCTCATAATTTTTTACTTTTTATGGACACACATAAATAAATCTAGTTCAGTGAACCAAATTAAATTGCATAGGGTTTGGGTTATTTGAATTGAATTTGATGAAGTCAACTACATGTTTTTATGTGTGACCTATTGAAGAACAATTTTGAAGTTGATTCAATGTGTTGTGTTGTTTTTTCAGTGTACGCTGGAGATGAAGATGTGGTCTGTGACGTCTGCACTGGGAGGAAAGTGAAAGCGGTTAAGTCATGTCTGGTGTGTTTGGTCTCCTACTGCCACCAACACCTTCAGCCTCATTATAAATCTGCTGCCTTTAACAAACACAAGCTGGTGGATCCATCAGAGAAGCTCCAGGAGAACATCTGCCCTCGTCACCATGAGCTGATGAAGATGTTCTGTCGCACTGATGGTCAGTGTATCTGTTATCTCTGCTCTGTGGACGAACATAAAGGCCACGACACAGTGTCATCTGCAGCAGAAAGAAGTGAGAGGCAGACAGAGCTGGAGGTGAGTCGACTGAAGATCCAGCAGAGAATCAAAGACAAACACAAAGATGTGAAGGTTCTTCAACAGCAGGTGGAGAACATCAACCGCTCTGCTGACCAAGCAGTGGAGAACAACCAGCGGATCCTGACCCAACTGATCCGACTGATGGAGGAAAGAAGGCGTGATGTGGAGCGTCAGATCAGATCCAAACAGGAAACTGAAGTGATTCGAGTCAAAGAACTGGAGTCGAAGCTGGAGCAGGAGATCACTGAGCTGAGGAGGAAAGACGCCCACATGGACAAACTGTCACAGACGCACGACCACAACCACTTTTTACTCCAGTATCCATCAGTGTGTGAACTCAGTGAAGATCCAGACTCCTTCAGCGTGGACATGTGTCCTCTGAGTTACTTTAAGGATGTGACCACAGCTGTGTCAGAGCTCAGAGATAAACTCCAACTGAGTCTGACAGAGGAATGGAACAACATGTTACTGAGAATCACCCAAACACAGGCTTTACTACAACAACAACAACAACAACAACAACAACAACAACAACAACAACAACAACAACAACAACTACAACAACCAGTGACCAGAGCAGAGTTTTTAACATATTCACGACAAATCACACTGGATCCAAACACTGTGAATAAAGAACTGTTTCTGTCTGAGGAAAATAAAAGAGTAACATGGACGGGTCAAAACCAGAACCATCCTCCTCATCCAGACAGATTCAGTGACTGTCTTCAGGTCATGAGCAGAGAGAGTCTGACTGGTCGATGTTACTGGGAGGTGGAGTGGAGTGGGAGGGTTACGGTCGCAGTCACATATAAGGACATTAAGAGAAAAGGAAAATATGATGAATGTGGATTTGGATACAATGACAAATCTTGGTCTTTATTTTGTAACAAAAACAGTTCTGTATTTCGATACAACAGAGTCAGGTCTTCTGTCCCAGGTCCAGTTTGGTCCAGAATCGGAGTTTACCTGGATCACACAGCAGGTATTCTGTCCTTCTACAACGTCTCTGAAACCATGACTCTGATCCACACAGTCCAGACCACATTCACTGAACCTCTGTACGCTGGAGTTTGTACTGGATCCACTGTCCACTTTCCTAAAGTCCATTAAACTGATCCTTGTCTTTGATCCAGTCGATCAGATCAGTTTTTAAGAATCTGTCTCTAAACCACACGACAGAAAAAAAACACAAACTTTTATTTTCCTGAACTCTGATTTGGTTCCATTCAGACTTTTTTTGGGAGGATTCTAATGGTCGACTCTATGTGACTATGAAGCAGCCAAATGTGTGTTTGTAAAAGCATGTGTGATGTTCACAGAGCTGTCATTAACTGACCACCACACAACTACACTGTCATCCTATCTGTGGATTTAAAAAAGTCAAACTAAGTGGCAGCGTTTGTTCTACTTTGGACGAGTTTAGTTCAAATCCAGTGGTTTTTTCCAGTTTCCTAACGCAGAAGCATTGACATGGATTTGGAGACAACGATAGAAGTGGAGATAATGAGGATGAGCTGATGTATGTAAACCTGTTAATATGATTTATTTCATTCTTTTACATCTGTACATATGTTAAAATACAAAATAGAATCAATACGTCATTCATTCATTCATTCATTCATTCATTCATTCATTCATTCAATAATGAAGTGAATCATTGAAAAACTATTTTGATGACTTCTTAAGTTCATGTAAACACATTATATCTGATTATTACATTTATCTGCTTATTAACAGTTATAGGGTTTTTATGGTCGTGAAAATGAGTTTGAAAATGTTGGGTGATTAATTTCCATGGATAGATGTCAACCATTTTACAAAATAAAAACTTTTTTCTTCAAATGTGGAACGTGATTTAATTCAATTAATGACACTGATGTTATAAATATGAGACAATATGTGATATTAGAAGATGGATGGATGGATATTTGTAATTATTATTATTATATTGATATTACATGTGTATGATGATGTATATGGGTGTCTGTGTATATATATATATATATATATATATATATATATCAGACAGGACCCCAGGTGTAGGCTGTGTAGAGAAGCCCCTGAAACAGTCCAGCACATCACAGCAGGTGTAAGATGGTGGCAGGTAAGACATACATGGAGAGGCATAACCAGGTAGAGGACATACTGTACAGGAACATCTGTAAAGAGTATGGACTGGAGGTCAAGGGTCAAGATGGGAGAACCCCCCCAAAGGTGACAGAGAACAAACAGGCCAAGATCCTGTGGGACTTCCAGATCCAGACTGACAAGATGGTGATGGCCGATCAGCCTGACATAGTGGTGGTGGATAAACATGAGAAGACAGTGGTGGTGATAGATGTAGCAGTCCCCAGTGATAGCAACATGAGAAAGAAAGAACATGAGAAGAGAAGAGAAATACCAAGGGCTGAAAGAGGAGTTAGAGAAAATGTGGAGTGTGAAGGCAACAGTGGTACCAGTAGTGATTGGGGCACTAGGGGCAGTGACCCCCAAGCTGGGACAATGTCTCCAGCAGATACCAGGAACAACATCAGAGATCTGTGTCCAAAAGAGAACATTGTTAGGAACAGCTAAGATCCTGCACAGAACCCTCAGGCTCCCAGACCTCTGGTAGAGGACCCGAGTCTGAAGGAGACACCGCCCACGTGGGGCGAGAGGAACATTTTTTTTTTTAATATATATATATATATATATATATATATATATATATATAATTGTATTTACCTATCAACTCATTCTGTGTCATTATTGTTGTTTTGTTGCTTGATTTGTTTCGAAATAAAGATTTCAAACAACCCAACACTTACCAGTGCATAAACCAACAGTAATAGTGAAGTGAACAAACACATGAGCAGACAAACATAAGTACAGTTCATAACTTTTGTTAGTTTTAATGAGCTGATGTTTTAACATTCAGTTTGACAAAATGAAAATAAAGTAAAGTAAGTAAGTAAGTGAGGACGAACATCACTTTGACATAGAATCATTCACTTCTACTTATATATTATATTATTGTATTTTTGATCCGTGATGATTATCAACAATAATCAATCAAATTGATTATTATCATTAGAAGGTAAACAGAGGAGGTTCTGTTAAACCCGTCACTGTCCAAATGTGTTAGTTGTGGATGTTCTGCTGCTGTTCTCTGCTTTCCTCAGTGATTTCCTAAATACAAACACATTAGACAGAAAAACACTCATTAATCACACGTGTCAAAAGTACTCACGTTCTGTACTTGAGTAGAAGTACAACTACATGTGTGAGAAAATACTCCGGTAAAAGTAAAAGTACTGATTCAACTGCTTTACTGAAGTAAAAGTAAAAACAAAAAGTACATGAAGGAAAGAGTAATTACTGAAGCAAATAAAAGGATAAAAGTTTCAAAAATAAAGCTTTTAAAAGTCAGTTAATGTGTAGAAAATGTGTTTGATCAGGTCACAGTCGTTACAAAGTCATTACATTTTAAAACATCATTAGATTAGATTTTAATAAAGCATAATTATGAGATTAGAAAGTCATGATTACTTCTGAAGTGACTTATTATTTATACTATCATCTTTTTAGTAATGAGTTTATTCTGAGAATATAAAGAGTATAAAGTACATATATTTATATAAATGTAAAGAGTATAAAGTACATATATTTATATAAATGTAAAGAGTATAAAGTACATATATTCATATAAATGTAAAGAGTATAAAGTACATATATTTATATAAATGTAAAGAGTATAAAGTACATATATTTATATAAATGTAAAGAGTATAAAGTACATATATTCATATAAATGTAAAGAGTATAAAGTACATATATTTATATAAATGTAAAGAGTATAAAGTACATATATTTATATAAATGTAAAGAGTATAAAGTACATATATTTATATAAATATAAAGAGTATAAAGTACATATATTTATATAAATGTAAAGAGTATAAAGTACATATATTCATATAAATGTAAAGAGTATAAAGTACATATATTTATATAAATATAAAGAGTATAAAGTACATATATTTATATAAATGTAAAGAGTATAAAGTACATATATTCATATAAATGTAAAGAGTATAAAGTACATATATTTATATAAATGTAAAGAGTATAAAGTACATATATTTATATAAATGTAAAGAGTATAAAGTACATATATTTATATAAATATAAAGAGTATAAAGTACATATATTTATATAAATGTAAAGAGTATAAAGTACATATATTCATATAAATGTAAAGAGTATAAAGTACATATATTCATATAAATATAAAGAGTATAAAGTACATATATTTATATAAATGTAAAGAGTATAAAGTACATATATTTATATAAATGTAAAGAGTATAAAGTACATATATTTATATAAATATAAAGAGTATAAAGTACATATATTTATATAAATGTAAAGAGTATAAAGTACATATATTCATATAAATGTAAAGAGTATAAAGTACATATATTTATATAAATATAAAGAGTATAAAGTACATATATTTATATAAATGTAAAGAGTATAAAGTACATATATTTATATAAATGTAAAGAGTATAAAGTACATATATTTATATAAATGTAAAGAGTATAAAGTACATATATTTATATAAATGTAAAGAGTATAAAGTACATATATTTATATAAATGTAAAGAGTATAAAGTACATATATTTATATAAATGTAAAGAGTATAAAGTACATATATTTATATAAATGTAAAGAGTATAAAGTACATATATTTATATAAATGTAAAGAGTATAAAGTACATATATTTATATAAATATAAAGAGTATAAAGTACATATATTTATATAAATGTAAAGAGTATAAAGTACATATATTTATATAAATATAAAGAGTATAAAGTACATATATTTATATAAATGTAAAGAGTATAAAGTACATATATTTATATAAATATAAAGAGTATAAAGTACATATATTTATATAAATGTAAAGAGTATAAAGTACATATATTTATATAAATGTAAAGAGTATAAAGTACAGATATTTATATAAATATAAAGAGTATAAAGTACATATATTTATATAAATATAAAGAGTATAAAGTACATATATTTATATAAATGTAAAGAGTATAAAGTACATATATTTATATAAATGTAAAGAGTATAAAGTACAGATATTTATATAAATATAAAGAGTATAAAGTACATATATTTATATAAATGTAAAGAGTATAAAGTACATATATTTATATAAATGTAAAGGGTATAAAGTACATATATTTATATAAATGTAAAGAGTATAAAGTACATATATTTATATAAATATAAAGAGTATAAAGTACATATATTTATATAAATGTAAAGAGTATAAAGTACATATATTTATATAAATGTAAAGAGTATAAAGTACATATATTTATATAAATATAAAGAGTATAAAGTACATATATTTATGCAAACATCTAGAAAGTAAAAATAAAAAGTTTCTATAAAAATAAATCAGATAAAACAAATGGTCTCATTATTTGAGTTTCTTTGTTACTTCCCACTTCTGTCATTTACATGTAAACTCTGCAGGTGGTTGAAGAAGAAGAATTAGAAGAGTATATTTTCAGATTTTAAATTGATTCTCACCTTATCTTCATTTTAAAGCAGATGCTGATGATGGTTACCATGACGATGCAGGAGACAGACAGCACCAGCATCAGGACCAGAAGCTCCGCCCACCTCCACCACACAGCTGGAACCACGGACGGCGACGCTGAAACACACGTTTGTTTTTCCTTCAATTATTATAAAAATCATGAGGTTGAAAATAGTGAAATTGTCTTTATTCTTTAAGTCAATTAACCCTTTAAACCCTGATGTGTAAATACTGACACCTTCTGAATTTATGAATATTCATAACATTAACTTTCACCTGTTTTTAAAATACACATTTAATTTTCTTATACACATTTAATTTTCTTATACACATTTAATTTTCTTATACACATTTAATTTTTTTATACACATTTAATTTTTTTATACGCATTTAATTTTCTTATACACATTTAATTTTCTTATACACATTTAACTGTTTTTTTCCTCAGAATTCTAACTTTAATTCTGATTTTAACGTCACACATTTGTCTTTTTCAGAATTTTTTTCTCAGAATTGTGACTTTTTTTTTTTTACTTAGAATGCCGACTCATATTTCTACCTTTCCCCTTTTTAATTCTGATTGTAAAAGTTAGAAATCTTTTTTTTGTTCACATTTCTGCCTCTTTCAATATCAGAATTAAACCTTTTTTTTTTCTCATGACAAAAAAAAATCGTAATTAGAACATTTTTCCTCATAATAATCATAATTATCATATATTGAAACTTAATGTCCCCCAAAACTTTAGACTGTGTGTAATAATGTGAAATAATGATCTTTTTATGTGTAATAGTGACCTTTTTATAGGTAATAGTGATCTCTTTTTGTGTGTGTGATCTGTGATGATGGGCTACCAGAGGGTTAGGGTTATCTATCTATCTATCTATCTATCTATCTATCTATCTATCTATCTATCTATCTATCTATCTATCTATCTATCTATCTATCTATCTATCTATCTATCTATCTATCTATCTATCTATCTATCTATCTATCTATCTATCTATCTATCTATCTATCTATCTATCTATCTATCTATCTATCTATCTATCTATCTATCTATCTATCTATCTATCTATCTATCTATCTATCTATCTATCTATCTATCTGTCTATCATTTTTCCCAGTAACCATAGTCACACTCATCTCAGACTCAACAGGAACTAAAGAGTTAAACTACAGAGTAACTATAGAGTTAATATATAAACTGTTAAATGATCAACTATCACAGAACTAACAGTGTTTGAGGACAGTCGAACTCTAACTTTAATCTGATTAAAGTTGAATTGGGACCCATTTGAAATGTCAGATTATAATTTCATTAATATCAGATTCTAATAAATATCCTACAGATCTATTGTGTTCTGCTGCTAAATGTCTGAATTTGCATTTGTGAGGAAATAAATGTCAGTTTATGGGATGTATTTTTAGATCAGAGGCAGAACTCACTGAAAACACACACAAACACGTGGCCCGGGGGCCAAAAGTGGTCCACCACAGGTTCTAATGCGGCCAATGGGATGAATAATCAAAGAGCTTCTACAGTTAAGACTGTTTAGTTGTTTTAGTTCAGATTCTACGTACAGACCATAATGAGTGACAGCAGTGGTCTTCATATGATGAGGAGGGTTTTACCTGACGACTTTAAGGCAAGAGTGTGAAAAAGTAAATATAATTTTGTAAAAAAAAATTAAGCAAAATTTTCAATATTTTCTGCTTCTGTTTCTAAGAGTTTAGTGTCTTTGTAAATTCCATCCATAATGTGATAGAAATGATAAATTGATGTAAAATATTGTTAAAATTCCATGTATTTTTCTTAAGAAACTTTTTTCGTTTATAAAATAAATCAGAATTTAATGGGTTTTATTTTTTGTTTGTTTGTTTGTTTGTTTGTTTTTTCCACTAAAACAAAGACAAAAATGTGGACTTATTATTATTATTATTATTTGCAGGTTATTTATGTTATTATTTTCAAGGAGATTCGAGTTTAAAGGCTGAAGGTCCTGCTTTAACATCTAATCTTCACAAATAAAAACATGGTAGAAACTTTATCAGAAAAAATTAATTAGTCTGAAATAAATCAAGTGTCAGATTATCTGGTTAAAAACTCCCAGCATGCTTTGCTTTAGGTATCTGCACCTGTGAAGGTCAGGTCTCTGGGTGGAGGAAAAGGAGGAGGCGGAGGAGGAGGGAACATGTACGGGCAATGCCTGCAGCCCGTTTCCATGGCAACGCCCGGACAACCACCCCCCTGGCTCACCTGGACACAGAGGAAAATTACAAAACATTAAAAACAGCAACACACAATTAAGAAGAAAAATGAAGAAAACAAAACAAACAGAACTTAGGTTAGAAACATGTTCTAAACCTGTGGTTCTCAAATGGGGGTACGTGAAGGTACTAAAAATTATTTTAAAAAATAATGATCTCGAGCGCTGTTGACTCCCCCCTCTGTGGGGTTAAAAGATATAAAAAAATAAATAAATGACTAAATACATGAATAAAATAAGTGAATGAATAGAAAAATAAAATAAAATAAAAAATAAGAACAAAATGCAGACAACTTAGAAAAAAGGAAAAAAACAAAAAAAACAAACAAAAAAAACTATTTGTTACCTACTTTCCTATCTGCTCATTTGTTTTTAGTTTTTTTAGTTTTTTAGTTTTTTGTATATATGTCTATGTTTAGTACTTCAGTTATTGATTATTGGTATTGTTATAATTGGTATTGTTATTATTTTATTATTATCATCATTTTTGTACTATGCACTATATTACTATAATATGAATTTAGGTTATTGGGGAAGTGAAGAAGGGTTAGAATTAAATAAACTTATGTTTCATCCTACTCCTTTTCGTACATGTCATTGTTATTATTATTATTGTTGTATTGATTATTGTTGCACTTTGCACATGTTTGAAATAAATCATTCAAATCAAAATCAATCAAATCAATCTGGATCTGGATAGATCATCGCCTAAGGTTCGTCCATTGTCTCAGGTTGCTATGGTGATACAACCCTTTATGACAGACTTTTCAGTTTTAGACATTTGGCGTTTTCTGAACCTCTAACAGAGTTTACTCTTTTTTTTTCACCAGTTCACCATAGTTTTCCACGCATAGACTATTTTTTTTACTTGATAAACGGTTGTTTTCATCTGTATCTTCTTGTCAGTATGGTACCATAACCATCTGTGATCATGCTCCCATCGCTATGAATATTCGCTTCAATATTCCTGTCACTAAACATGTGCCTCGGCGTCTTAACACACGACTTCTTTTAAATGAAGAATTTGTGAAAGTTTGTGTCTGAACAAATGGACCTTTTTGTGAATATTAACAAAACACCACATGTGTGGGCGACTCTGAAGGTTTACATTAGGGGCAGATCAGTTCCTTTACAGGATTTGAGAAGAAAACCTAAAAAAGAAAAACTAACTAAATTGACTAAACGAATATCTGAAGTGGCGTGCTTGTACGCCACTTCACCATCACCAGAGGTCGATAAGGAACGTTTGTCTTTACAGGCAGAATTGGATCAGATTATGACTGATCGCTCAGTTGAATATTTGCCAGTAAAGTGCTAACACACCAGTTACACCAGGCTTCAGCATCTCATTGCATTCCACAAATTAAAACAAACTCTGGTATACCAATTGTAGCCAACCATTCTGTCCCTCCCTCTCTAGTGGACAGTGTCGTCACAAACTGGTCAAATCTTGGTATCAATAACTTTCGGGATTTGTACATTGATGGAGTGTTTGCGTCATTTCAGGACGTTTTTCACTGCCTCCGCAGCACTTCTTTAGGTATTTACAGGTCCGTAGTTTAGTTCATTCTACATTTCCTGGGTGTCCTACCTTACCACAGGACAGAATCAGAATCAGAAAGAGTTTTATTGCCATTGTTCGTATATTACACATGTAGTATACAACCAGGAATTTGTCTCGGTGTAACCCTGCAACATTCAACATATAGTATATCAATAAAATAAGAAGAGAAAAAAAAGAATTGTGTATATATATATATATACATGTAGTATAAATTAAAAAAAATTAAAAATATAATAAACATGCACCAAGATAGAATAAGATAAAAATAAATATAGTAAAAATATGTAATGTGCAAGTCAGTGCAAATGAGACAGAGGTTTTATGTTGGTCATGTGTCCAGTGTTAGCTGCTGTACTTAGTGCTGGGGAGTCTGCTGTATTTAGTGCTGGGGAGTCTGCTGTATTTAGTGCTGGGGAGTCTGCTGTATTTAGTGCTGGGGAGTCTGCTGTACTTAGTGCTGGGGAGTCTGCTGTACTTAGTGCTGGGGAGTCTGCTGTACTTAGTGCTGGGGAGTCTGCTGTATTTAGTGCTGGGGAGTCTGCTGTACTTAGTGCTGGGGAGTCTGATTAAGTCCCTTGGTGTTCAGCAGCCTGGTGGCCGAGGGGAAGAATCTGTTCATGAAACGGGAGGTTTTGGTCCGAATGGACCGTAGTCTCCTGCCTGAGGGGAGGGGGGAAAAGAGGGCATGTTTGGGGTCAGAGGGATCGGCCATAATCCGTCCTGCACGCCTCCTGGTCCTCGAGGTGTAAAGGTCTTTGATGGATGGTAGTCCGTAGCCAATCACCTTCTCAGCGGCGTGCACAACTCGCTGCAGCCTCAGCCTGTCCCTGGTGGTGGCTCCACGGTACCACACGGTGATGGAGGTGGTAAGGATGGACTGGACGATGGCCGTGTAAAACTGCACCAACATGTTGGACGGCAGCTTGAGCTTTCTCAGCTGCCGCAGTAAGAACATCCTCTGCTGGGCAGTCCTTGATGTTTTTTTAGTCCATTAAAAACACTTAAAAGTTCCATATCTTACATTTATAATATTAGTCTCCTTCATTCTGAGCCTCTAAACTCCATAAAATATACATGGGAAGAGGACTTAAGGGTGACGTTTTCACAAGATATCTGGACAGAAATATTGAAGCGAATCCACAAATCTTCCATCTGTACCAGGCATGCGCTCATTCAATGTAAACTGGAACACGGTGTCTATTCTACTAAAGCTAGACTGGCTCAAATGTATGATGGTAGAACTGATACTTGTGACACATGTCAACGGTCCAGTGCAAACCTTGTGCACATGTTTTGGAACTGTCCATCATTAAGTGGTTATTGATTAGATATCTTTGCCACTTTATCAGAAATAATTGGTGAAAGAGTCGAACCCAATGCAATCACGGCAATATTTGGGACCCCCCCCCCCTATCTTAGTGATACATACACTCTGGTCTTTCTTCCAAAATCTAAGAAAGATGTTCTAGCCTTTACCACTCTACTATCTAGAACACTGATTGTTTTGAACTGGAAATCACCAACACCACCTTCACACACCCGTTGGTTTAGAGACGTAGAAAAAATTTGATTAACAATCTCTGGTAGAGGTGGAGGGTTTATGAACATATGGGGGCCAGTTTTTGGGTATATTGAAAGTTTTTTCGGACTCAAATACTTAATGTGGACTGATGACGCACCGTCAAACAATGTGTTTCCATTCATAGTCCATGTTCAACTAAACTGATGTGACAGGTTAACCCTAACCATGAACTGATGGACATTGGAACGTTGTAACTTACTTTCTGGTTTTGTTTATGTATCAAATTTGGATGTATTTTATATTTACCGTTTACTGACTGTTTGTTTTTGTTTATTTGTTTGGGTTTGGGAAGACTATATTATTTTCATATTTATTTTAATTTTGGGGGGGGGGGGTGAAAAAAGGGGAAAAATTACATTATTGAGAAAACATTTGAAATATTTTTGGTTTAATAAAGTTTAAAAAAATAAAAAAAAATAAGTACCGCATTTTCCACATTATAAGGCACATTAAGTGAAGTCAAAATCGTGAGATAAAATTTCAAAATTATGAAATAAAAACTGATATAAGTTTGGATTTAAAAAAATCAGACACTGTACTTTTCTTCCAAAAATCTTTTGTCCATGTCAGGGGGTGCTGGACTAAAAATATGTTTCTAACTTGACTGACTGAAAAAGGTTTGAGAACCACTGTTCTAAACTTAACTAGTTTATTCATTTTTCATTTCATTTATTAATATCAAATGTGGAAGTAACCAAGTAGAAGTACTTCTTTACTGTACTTAAGTACACTTTTTATGTATCTGTACTTTACTTGAGTATTTATTTTTCTGGAAATGTTTTACTTTTACTCTTCATTTTATTTTTAGTGTCCATGTCCAGTCTGGTTGTGATTTCCTCCTCTACTGCTGCTTTGTTTTGGTGCCTTTTTATTAGTGAGGTTACCATAGCAACCGATGCGATATGATGATGTCTTCACAATGTTCTTACAGGACCATTCTGTACGGAGACACGATGCCTGAGTGGACCGGGCTTAACTCACTGCTCGGTAAAAATACATCCCCCCAAAAAAGTCCTGGAAGTTCCGATAATAGAAGCACGCGTGTCTCCGTATAGAATGGTCCTGTAAGAACCTTGCGATGATGTCGTCATATTGCGTCAGTTGCTATGGTAACCTCACTAATAAAAAGCACCAAAACAGAGCAGCAGCAGCAGAGGAGGAAATCCCAACCAGACTGGACATGGACACTCTTCTGGTCCATTCTATCGTCTTCTTTTCACTGTTCTTCTGCTTTGTCATGTTGTAAACTTCCCTCAGCGACTACTCTGGAGTTGTTTGTCATGATCTGATGATGTCACTGAATGTCTAATCTCACTCCTATTTTGTACCAATCTCCAGTTTCTATGACAACCTGTTGTTGAATTAGAGACAATGATGTGATTTTGACCTTTCTGCTAAATGCAACCTTGACCTTTGACCTTTTACAATATTGATAATTTGGTTATATGTGTATATGTGTCAGTGTGTGTAATATTATGATAATATATCCAGTATTGATTAAGTTATAGTGTGATATGTCTATGTTTGATACAGTGTTACACAAGTTAATTTGGCCACATGTCACCTTTGACCTCCAGAGATCTGAAAAACTGTTGGTCGTAGCTGATAACACCAATGATGAGAATTATAGAAACATCCATTCCCCATCCTTGGTACCAATCTGAAAGTTCTGTGACCTTCTGTTCTGGAGTTATAACTGATACTGTGATCTTGACATTTACTCAAATGGATCATTGTATATGTCCATGTCATTTCATGGTGATATCTCTAGTATTCATTGAGTTATAGCATCATATGTCTCTGTGGACACATACACACACACACACACACACACACACACACACACACACACACACACACTTACAACTACAATAATCTCACCCAACCAATGTTGTGTGAAACTAATGAAATAAAACTAAATAAAACAGATAAATGCTTCTATATTTACACTCATTCATTGTCTGATACAAATCATACATCTTTCAATATTATCAATACATTTTTCATTTCCTGTCCTGATAAAAACACTTCTACTGCAGCTGATTAGATCTGATTAAAGGTAGAAAAACACTGTCACTGGTGTGTCTGGTAGAAGAAATAAAAAGATAACAATAAAAAAACAACAACCATAGTCCCATGTATAAATAATAAACTGAACATCTCACCTCAGTAATAATATAATAGTTGATTTTCTGGAAGTCTCACCTGCAGAGGAAGAAAAAATACAACCATCCACATCCTTCTGGATCAGTCTAACCTCTGGTGATGCTCCAAAGTTCAACTCATCTGTGGTAGAACGACACCTGAATGCAAGAGAGAGAGAGAGAGACACAGAGGGAGAGAGAGAGAGAGAGAGAGACAGAGGGAGAGGGAGAGGGAGAGAGAGAGACAGAGAGAGAAAAGACAGGGAAAAGAGAGAGAGAGATAGAGACAGAGAGAGAGTGAAAGTGAGAGTGAGAGGAAAGAAAGAGACAGAGAGAGAGAGAGAGAGAGAGAGATACAGAGGGAGAGAGAGGGAGGAAGAGAGAGAGAGACAGAAGGACAGAGAGAGAGACAGAGGGAGCGGTCTACTGTATGGTGATTCCCGACAGACAGATAGACAGACAGATAGACAGACAGGTCATCAGTCTACTTAAAGTAACAAAGTTACTTCCACCTGTGGTTAATATTTTCTGTCTTCACACGTGTTTCTATATTTGATGCTGAATGTAAATGAACATTTCTGTGTCAGATCATGTGTGTAAAGGTCAAAGGTCAATTGTTAGGAGCATATTTTGTTTGATTTTATTGTGTGTTGGAGCTCAGCAGACTTTCAGGAGACAGAGGAGACATGAAGTCACCACCATTAACCCCTGACCCTGCAGCTGATTTACTGTCCCTTTAAAAACTGCACCACGTCACCATGTGGACACAAAAGCAGCGGTGCTCAAACTGAGGAGACGTCCTCTGCTGCTGGTGTCCATGTCAACGGTGACAAAGATGAGGACAAAAAACAGCTTGTTTTTCACATCAGAGACGTTTCAGTCATTTAACACCTTCACCAACATTAGAGGAGGAGTCTTTAGTTCATATTTATACTTTATATTCTTTACATTTATAAAAACATCTGTACTTTATACATAAAGGTGTATATCTGTGTTTGTTGTCCTTCAGTCGTATGTCCTGCTCATCTTCAAACCTGTCCTCTCTAGAAGGACTCTTCAGATTCAGATCGTGGACAAATGTGTGAACTGCAGAAACACTGTTCTGTCTCTTCTGTTTGTGTGTGTGCATGTGCCCCAGACAGGTTATTAATATTCATGTTCAGGGGTCCAGTCAGTCAGTTAATAGTGTGTTTGCACTAAGCAGATTGGGACGGTTTAGTCGCCTTTTCTCCCACAAAGGGTACCATCACAAAATGACCAAACACTGATGCATCATTGACTGTCATCGCCCACTCCAGCAGAGTCCCTGCAGGGCGGCCATCTTGGATTGGTGCCACTCGCTCCTACAGTTCATTACTTCCATAGAAGAATGATGTGCTGATCCAATTAAAACTGTCATTCCGTGGTTATTTCATTAATATTACTGTTCTCCATTGTTACTTAATACATTGTGTGTTGGTTTTATTTTTTATTTTTAAATGCCCGGATTACTATTTTTCCAGCAGTATTTTTCCATTGATGGAAAAATGACGTGAAGTGGAATAACAGAATTTACACTCCCCCCTCCCCTCTCATGGTGTTTGTGTTTACCTTTATCAGAGTATCATCCAGCTAGGTTTCGTGTCGTTGCTTGTTCTGAAAACTTGCAGGAAAAAAACAAGTTTTTATTTCCACAGAGAGCACATGAACCAGTTTGATCCACCATTTTTTCCCCAGTTTGTGTGGCGAGGTCTTCTCTTGTAGATGCTAATGCTAATGCTACTTCAGATTCGCTGTAATGGGGGATGGGTTTAACACCATGTATAAATGTAAAGAGTATAAAGTACAGATATTTATATAAATGTAAAGAGTATAAAGTACAGATATTTATGAACAAATGTAGGGACGAGAAGTAAAAAGTTTCCAGAATAAATGGACTGCTGCGTTATATAGTTCTTTTCCACCTTCATGGTGCTCAAAGCGCTTTACATTAGCCTCACATTCACCCATTCACACACACACCAGTAGGTTTCTAAGGTCTAAGGTCAGTCCTACTGGGGGCCTAAGTCAGGGTTCAGTGATTTGCCCAAGGACACTTCGACATGTGGACAGCCAGAGCTGGGATGCGAACCACCAACCTCATTGGGCGACCCACTCTACCAACTGAGCCACAGCCGCCCAAACGATGCCTAAAAGAGTCTACTTAAATACATTAATTAAGTATTTTTACTTCCCATATTTTCTGGACTATAAGGTGCACTTAAGACTAACAGTGTATGTCATATATGGATTCATTCTGGTTGTGCTGGTACTTTTGGCTTTTTACCTGATAATTTTGAATTCCCTTAGTGCCTTTGGAAAGTACTTACTTCACACCTTTGAAAAAAGACAATTTATTAACATCTGATAACAGTTTACTCTGTTAATTGTGTTATCTTACAAACTTTAGGACCATATTATTTGCCATAACCTTTATAATATAATGTTCAAACAAGTCAAACTTATACAATCTTTCAAATAAATAACTTTTTACAAACACAACTAGATGGAAAACACTTTAACCTCGTATAAATCAAAGTCATTTTAACCCATAAAGACCCAAACATCCATCAACGACCCATTTGGATGTTACCATGGAAACAACATTAATTCACCAGTAAAACCCATGGAGTTGAATCAATGACGGTGAGTTTATATTCAGTTAAGGAGATGTTTTGACTCAAAAATGTCACTTTTTCTACAGTTTTCTCCATTTCTGATATTAAAAACTTGGAGCTTTAATGAACATCTACATGATCAGTAAATTAAAAATTATATGTAGGAAAATACCAGATTTTTTTAAACTGGAAAAAGTCAAACACACAGGAAAATAACCTAATAAATGGTGATCAATGTCTTAACAAAGATTAAATAAAGAAAAAATAATTTGGCCATTGCCATAAAAGTAGCAGTGGGTCTTTATGTGTTAAGATAATTATATTTATAACAGTATTTACACTAGATTTAAGTCATTTCCTTTAATAATCCATCCACCTACTTAACTGTGATTAGTCCAATTACTGTATTTTCTGTCCAAATGTTTACATTCTAGTTTTCATGCACAATACAAAGACTCAGTGCTGTACAATAAATACAAATTCACTTTTCAGATGATTCCAGTCCAGTAGGACGAGGAAATAACAGAAGATGTTTAAGGCAGTGCTTCTCAAATCCGGTCCAGTGTCCTGCATGTTTTCGTTATTTCCCTCTTCTATCACACCTAGTTCAATTATTGATCAGCTCTTCAGAATACTGATAATGATATAATGTCTTCCAGGGGTGATGGAAGATGAAAAAACTAAATTGATTCATTTTTACTTTTTTAAAAAGTCGTTTTTATTTTTTTATTGACATTTTTAAATGTTTTTTCTTTAAAATGTTTAAGTTTATTTACTTTTTATTTTATATTTGTAATTGTTTATTAAAAAAAAAAAAAAAACGAAGAAAAGGGAGGTATCTAAAACATGCAGAACCACTGGTTTAAGGTGAGTGAGTGCAGAGAATAAAGTGACTAATATCTGCAGATACAGGCTGACTCTGCCACAGACAAACTAAGTGAAGCGCTCACAC